>CM035159.1:99304016-99766033 GCA_020205615.1 Panax quinquefolius
GAACTTCATAAAATAGGTTAACATAGAGTCTTTATGTATATTCACTTTTGAATAGTTGATAAACTTATTGGAAAATTTGAGATTGAAACATAAATATACTAAAACTTGTCAAGAACTTTTATTTTAATATGAGGACCCACATTATAGTCGACGTATTTGTCGGTTTGTTTAACTAAAACGAATTTTTAATATTAAATAATACGAATGCGAACATGTAAACTTGTATAAAAAAAAAAAAAAAAAATCAAAACCGCACAACCTCTTTTGGCTTAAAAAAAAAAAAAAAAAAAAAAAAATCTAAAAGCAGCACAACCTCTTACGACATATAGAAATCAAATAGTGGCACAAGTTCTTTATTTGCTATTTTTATAACAATATTTGTTATTTTATAAAACAAATATTTTTATAAAAACAAATATTTTTATAATAACAAATAAAGAATATAAAATATTTTATAAAAATAAATATTTTATAAAAACAAATGTTATAATAAAATATTTTATAAAAACAAATGTTATTATAAAATATTTTATAAAAACAAATATTTTATAACAAATGTTTTTATAACAAATGTTTTTATAAAAATAATTTATAACAAATGTTTTTATAACAAATGTTTTTATAAAATATTTTATAAAAACAAATATTTTATAACAAATGTTTTTATAAAAAATAATTTATAACAAATGTTTTTATAAAAATAATTTATAACAAATGTTTTTATAACAAATATTTTAAAACAAATGTTATTATAAAATATTTTATAAAAACAAATATTTTATAACAAATGTTTTTATAACAAATATTTTATAACAAATGTTTTTATAAAATATTTTATAAAAACAAATGTTTTTATAAAATATTTGTTTTTATAAAATATTTTATATTCTTTATTTGTTATTATAAAATATTTGTTTTTATAAAATAACAAATATTGTTAAAAAAAATTACCAAAAAAAGAATTGTTCCCACTTTTTGTTTTTTAACAAGCTAGGAAGAGGTTGTGCTTAGGTTTGATTTTTTTTTTTTTTTTGATGTCTTGTTTGTTGTCTGCATTTACGTATTATTAATATTAAAATTAGTTTTAGTTAAACAAACCGACAACATGTTGACTATGGTGGGGTCCTCATATTAAAATAAAAAATTTGATACAAGTTATTTACTGACTTGGTATATTTATGTTTCAATCTCGACCTTCCAATAAGTTTATCAACGGTCCAAAAGGGGTGTTGCAGACAAAGACCCATAAAGAACCTATTGTTATTATGGAATGGCTCCTATATATATATATATATATATATATATATATATATATATATATAACACAGAAAATATTAATAAATAAATTCCGAGTCCTTTGAATTCACAAAGTCTACTTAAAGCAAATTTATTCTCTCACAGGTGCTAAGGATTAATTGAATAATTGCTTCCCAAGATAAAACGGATTTTCAGTTCTTAATTAGAAGCACTTCAAAATTAAGAACACTCAGAACAAATTTTTATGTAATGTCTTGAACTTACAAAATGATGCATGAAAATAATGCGTGTATATACTTTCTTACGAAAATGGGGAAATATGCGAGCAGGAATTTGGAAAAAGCGAGGCAGGATCTGCAACACTTTTAGAGAGAATGGGATTACTGCAGAGCGGACTTTTCTGCGAAGCGAGCGAAAATTACAGAAGGGAAGGAACGGAATTTTTCTTACTGCAGAACGGGGAAGGAAGGAAAGGAACGGAAAAAAATATTACTTACTGTTTTAGCGCACCCACCGTTAGGATGCGTCAAAACTACGTAGTATTGATAATAACTTAAAACAAAATCTGATAATTTATTAAATAAATTTTGTCCAAAAAATTATATATCATGAACTGGACCAACCGGACGGACGGCGGCGGCGCACAGGTTTGAATCATGCCTTGGCTAGGTACTCTCCCATCCACAAAAGTGGGGTGCCCCTTGGGGCCCTTCCCATTGAGCAAATATCTCATATATATTGTGACGCCCCCAAAATAGGTATACATCACCCATTCTGAGTTGTCAATACATGGTACAGAAACAACTACAACTTTAATATTACAACAGTAAAACTGTGAGTTTGAATACAAATTGTGACGCCCCCAAAATTAGGTATACATCACCCATCTTGGGTGAAACACTTACATAGTGCAATTTAAAAACAACTTATTAACATAAGCATAATATGCAATACGACATAAAGCGTGAGTTTAAATACAAATATCGTCTACTAGATATTATACAAACTCAAATAAAAAGTCCTCATTACAATTATTATCACACTATTTTACGAATAGTGAGGACTACTAATCTTATCTTGAGGACCATCACTCGTTTCCCGAATCGTCCCGGCTATATTATCATTTCTGAAGAAAACGGTGAAAGAAAGGGTGAGCTCAACTAGCCCGATAAAAATATTATGACTAAGATAATGCGAATAAATTATCAATAGTCTTGATAATGTTAAACGATAAAATACAATAGACAACCGGTTTAAGCTGCGGCTGAATATGCAATCCATTAAAAAAGTCAAGTAGAAAATAAAGTCTACTATCTTTTAGGTTTTAAAGGTTTTTCATCATTTGTTTATAAATTTGACTCGGCTTTAATAAATATTTCACATCATCGAATCACCCACACTTTTCTGACCAAGGATATTCTTTAGTATCACGACCACAATTATTCATGCACTACTGGGCGAGAATATTTGTGTATTCATTAATAGTCATGATCGTACCAACAAGCGTCCATCAATGCACTACGGACCAATGAGGATTTTTATCACATCATTTGTAACATTACGGTCGTGATTACAAGAAATAGTCTCAGTCGTATAATCATACCAAGTCCATCTATGCTTCTGAATACACGATGACTTTCAAAAAAATATAAACATGAGGATGATGACAATGATATAAGAATTCAATAAAACAAGTTCAAGAATTATTTTATCCGGGGAATTATTAACGTCCAAATTGTCAACATGATCTTTGTTTTGTAGAGTAAAATTCAAGAATGATCGGAAGAATATTTCCATGAAAGATCTTTGGATGAAACATGAAATATCAAGGATATTCTACTAATTTCATGGAGTATAGAAGTCAAAGTTTTAACCAATTTGGGTATAATAAAGAATGGAATAACAAAAGAAATCACCATGTAAATGCGATAGGCCTTTGACATGAGTTATTCAACGAGAATAATAAATAACGGAACCGGTCGGGTGAAATTCACAATCGAGCGGGATGTTCAACAGAATAATAAAGATGGAACCGGATCCGGTGTAAAACACACGAGATAGGATATTTCAACGAGAATAATAAAAAGCGGAACCGGTCGGTCCTGTAAAACACCTTGACGGGATGTTCCAGCGGAATAATAATAAAGAAGCGGAACCGGTCAGGTGTAAAACACACGAGCAGGATGTTCCAACGAGAATAATAGAAGAAGGTCACCAAGTATAGGGTAAACCACTTATACGAGGTTATTCCAATGAGAATAATAAGCAATGGAATAACAACAGTTCTCTTCATGAATAAGAAGAATAACACCCCTTACATTTGGTAGGAGATTGAATCTTTATGGCGGTGTAGTAACAAAATACTCTTCTTCTTTCTCTCTTATTCTCTCTATACTTTCTCTCTCTATAGCTTGAATGAATTAAATGAAAATAATGAAGCCCTAGGCCTCTATTTATAGAAGATTTCTAGCTTAGCACTTCTTAGATGTGAAAAAGCGAGTGAAGCTTGATTTGGTTTGGCGCTTTGTAATGTGAAACGACAAGTGGTTCGACGTCCCGGTAAAGGTAATTACTATTAACGAAGGTAAATACTATTGATTTAAGGTAAATACTATTCACAAGGGTAATTACTATTGGCCGAAGGTAATTCTTATTGAGCGAAGATAAATACTATTCACAAGGGTAATTACTATTGGCCGAAGGTAATTACTATTGACGAAGGTAAATACTATTGACGAAGAGACTCTTAGATGATGACATATGAGCCCCCATAAAATAATCAAACTTACCAAAAATCATTTTTTTTCATCAACACATATTTAATCTTTCAACAATTATTAATCATTTATAACTTGTCGTCTCAATTATTGATTTAATCTTTATAACATATTATCTGGATGATCTTTGTGACAATAATTGAATCAATAATATAAGAGATATGATCGTGATTCTTTGTAGTGATAATTGAGCATAGTGAGTGACTTCTCACGTAAGCATCAATAATCAATCTGAGTGTCTTCTTATCTGACTACAGCGTATTCTTGTACTTTTACCACCGGGTAGTTCAACAGTTTTAACGGTAACACCTCCGCCGTTATTTTTATAAAATATTTTTGTCGTTTTCTCAATCCAACAATAATTCTGTTGTGGGGTCCACCAATGATTGAGCCATTGTACGAATATTCCCTAACAAAAAGAATATTTCCCGACCAAACGAATATTTTATAACAACTTGCATACTTTGCAAAATTTATAAATATTACCCACAACTATAACATTATATCAAATTTATTCCATAATATTCAAAAATAATATTTATAGAAAAATTCATCTTTATTAAAAAAGTTGGGGTCTTACAACCTCCTTTCTTATGAAATTTAAGCCCTCGAAATTAGAATTAGGTACGACTGGTATGTCGAAGAGGTAAGGATACCTTGATTTCATTTGATTCTAACTCCCAAGTCATTTCCTCAACATCGTGGTTCCTCCACAAAACTTTGACTTGAGGTATAACCTTGGGCGTAGAATATGTTCCTTCTTATCAAAATTTGAGCAGGGAACCTCTTCATACGTCAAATCTTCCGCTATTTAAATCCGGTTCTAACTTCAATAATATGGTTCGGGTCTTTCACATATTTACGTAACATAGATATGTGAAAACGTTATGAACACGAGACATATTTGGCGATAAAAGCGAGTCTATAGGCCACAGTTCCTACTCGATCGAGGATTAAAATGGGCCAGATGAATCGAGGGTTAAGTTTTCCTCTCTTTCCAAATCTTGTAACTCCTTTCCATGGAGCAACTCTTAACAACACATGATCTCTATATCGAATTCCGTCCTTTCGATGAAGATCGGCATAACTCTTTTATCGATTTTGTGAGGTTTTTATCGTTGTCGGATCGTTTGAATCTTTTAAAGTAGTCATACGTGTACCAACTCCGGTCCCAACAACGTTGCTTCACCCACCTCATCCCGGACATCTTTGAGAAACGACACTTTCTTCCATACAACGCTTGAATGGAGCCATGCCATACTTGCTTGATAAGCTGTTGTTGTAGGAAAACTCCACCAATGGTAAGAACTTGTCCCAACTCCCTTGAAATCAAGGACACGAGTCTTAATAGATCTTCAAGAGTTTGAATAGTCCTCTCCGATTGTCCAACCGTCTCGAGGATGATATGCCGAGCTAAATCGTAAGTCTGTGCCCATAGCTTTTTGCAAACTAACCCAAAATCGTGAAGTGAATCTTGGGTCTCGATCGAAACTATGGATCTTAGGCATACCATGCGATCTTACAATCTCGTTTATGTACATCTGAGCAAGACGTTCAAGTGTATAAGTTTCTCGTATCGGTAAGAAATGAAGCGAACTTGGTCAACCTATCAACAATGACCCAAATCGCATCAATGCCTTGAGAAACCTTAGGAAGGCCGTGTATGAAATCCATGGTAATGTGCTCCCACTTCCATTCGGAATTTCAAGTGGTTGCAATGGACCTTTTGGTACTTGATGCTCCGCTTTAACTTCGTTGACAAGTTAGACACCTTGAGATAAGCAAATTTATCTCTCTCTTCATATTGCTCCACCAAAATGTATGGCGAATATCATGATACATTTGGTACTCCCCGAGATGGATTGCAAATGGTGTGTTGTGTGCCTCCATCATGATATTATACTTTAAATCGAGGTCGTTAGGAACACAAAGTGCGGAGTTGACTCAAAGTATTCCTTCTTCATCGATTCTTGCTTCCCGGCATAGCACCTTCTTGCACTTTCTTCCTCATACGCATCGACTCTCCCAGTGCGTAGCTTGAAAGACTTTAACTTTATCAATTAAAAGTCGGTTCTACTCGTATACTCGTTATCATCACATGCGTCCACAGGTCTTTAATTCTATCTCCATCCTTTGCAAGTCACACAAAATGGGCCTTTCGTTGACAATATCGCTTTTCGTGCTTGCATATGATTTTCTACTCAATCGTCGGCTACCACGTTAAACTTTTCGAGGATGGTATTGGATGGTATGATCATAATCTTTCAATGATTCAAATAACGTCGTTTATCGCGTGTTGAGTTCCTTTTGAGTGAAGAAATATTTGAGGCTTTTATGATCCGTAAAGATCTCCACTTTCTCCCCATACAAGTAATGCCTCCAAATTTTAAGTGCAAAGACAACAGCTGCCAACTCTAGATCATGAGTAGGATAATTCCTCTCATATTCTTTGAGTTGTCGCGAGGCATAAACTATTACTTTTCCATGTTGCATGAGAACACATCCCACCCTTTTGCCCGAAGCATCACTTGTAGATGACAAATCCCTCAAGAGCCGGATGGTATTGCCGAGCGGTCTTGAAATAAGTCTCCTCTTGAGTTCTTGAAAACTCTTCTCACATTCTTCGCTCCAACCGAACTTTGTATCTTTCCAAGTCAATGAGTCGATGGAATAGCGATTAGAGAAAATCCTTCCACGAATCTCCGATAATAACCAATTAAAGCAAGAAAGCTACGTGCTTGATCATTTGATTTAGGTTGTTCCCGACTTTGAATAGCTTCATCTTTCTTTGGGTCAGCGGATATTCCATGACTTGATACCACGTGCCCAAGGAATGCTACTTCTTCTCAAGCGAACTTCGCATTTCTTCAACTTGGCATAAAGCTTATATTCACGAAGCTTTTGGAGTGTCGACCTCAAGTGTTGCTTTCATGATCTTCACGGCTTTTGGAATAAATAAGGATGTCATCAATAAAGACGACCACAAAGTGATCTAAATATTCCTTGAATACTTTCGGTTCATCATATCCATGAAAGCGGCGGGGCATTAGTCAATCCAAAGGACATGACTAGGAATTCATAATGCCGTCTGGGAGTTACGAAAGCGTCTTTGGAATGTCGTGGTTCGATCTTCAATTGGTGATATCCTAACGAAGATCAATCTTTGAAAAGAATTTGGCTCCTTCTGGTTTGGTCAAACAGGTCATCAATACGTGGCAATGGATACCTATTTTTGATGGTGACGTGATTGACTCCAGATAATCAATACAAAGTCGCATACTCCCATCTTTCTTCTTCACGAATAGAGCATAGCACCCCAAGGAGAAGTACTAGGACGAATAAAGCCAATGTCTAACAATTCCTGCGGTTGGGTCTTTAACTCCACGAAGTTCAATAGGAGCCATTCGATATGGGGCTTTGGAAATAGGTTTTGTCTGCAGGGTTCAAGGTCGATACAAAATTCAATTTCACGCTCTGGGGTAGGCAGGAGGGGAAGTTCTTGAGAATCGTCGGAAATTTATTAACAATAGGAATATCGTTTAAAAGCGGCGTATTTTTATTTAAATCGTGACATGAGCTAAGAAAGCTTGACATCCGTTTTTCAATAAGCGAATAGCTTTATGGCTTGAGATGGCCGTGATTGATTTTAATGGTTTGAGTCGTTTGAATTAGCATAATAGGTTGATTAGGAATATGAAAGCTAACAACCTTACGAAAACAATCAATTTTGCATGATAAGTAGTTAACCAATCAATCCACAGAATCACGTCAAATGCAAGTATTTTTAATGAGATAAGATCGACGGGTAATATGAGGGTGCCGATTTGAACCAAACAAGACTTATAAGCGATGGATGTAATGAAGGTTTCTCCCAACGGAGTTTCCACAGATAAGTCAAAGTCTAATTTCTCGGTCAAATTTAATCGATGGCGCAAGTAGGAGAAATAAAAGAATGGGTAGAACCCAGTATCAAATAAAGTATAGACTTCATTAGAGTTTATGATAAGCTTACCCGTGATGACCTCATTCAATTCCTTGCTCTTTGGGAGGTCACAACAAATGCTCTCCTCTTACTTCTGGGTTTTGAATTTTACGGGATGGCCTTTGGTGCCTCCATCCTAAATTTGATTTGTCTTGATGGCAACAAAATCGAGCTAAGTGACCTTCTTTCCACAATTATAACATGCTTTGGACGGCATGGCCGCGATTTGGGCGATGTGTCCCTCTCCTCGCATTTGAAGCATATGATAGGTGGTCTTTCTCCTTCCTTAACAATGGGTCTTTGGTCTTGGCGTCTTTCCATCATTGTTGAATCTCCTTTTCTTGAAATGTCTATTCTTATTGTTTTGGCCTGATTACCACCAAAAGTGGTTACCATATCGGCTTTGTTGATTCCCTCCACGCTTGTTGTCACCTTTCGATGACTATTCTCATTTGGTATTATAATTTTTTAATTTTGCTCTCTTTTTAGTTGCGTTGACTCATTATCGCGCTCCACTAATGAGCCCTATTTACAACATCTCGAATACAAACCACGGTTTATGAAATAAGATGTTGACGTATCTCGACTTCAAACCTCTTAAAAACATTAGCGCCATTCTCTCTTCATTATCCACCAAGTGGGGCCTGAACCGTGATAACTCATAAATTTTGCCTCGTATTGCGACACGGTCGTATTGTTTTGTTCCAACTTGATAAACTCCACCTCCTTCATGTGGCGAATACTTTCGGGAAAGTATTTGTCGTTGAAACGACTCTGGAACTTCTCCCAAGATATCTTGATGCAATGGTTGAGTACGTTTCTGGAATTCCCACGATGTCTGCCTCTCAGCCAAACATAAAAGGCGTGAAAGGAACCTTTTGCTCCTCGGAGCATCCCAAGACATCAAATATCTTGTAATCTGCTTTATCCATACTTACGCGAAAGTGGTTTTGGCTCTCCCTTAAACTCCGGTGGTCCCGGCTCCTTAAATTGTTTAGCGGTGGCCTTGAGAGTTTTCCGTGTTTCCACCTACGTTTTTGGGCGAGAGTCGCTCTACTTTCTTTGTTGCATAAATTGCATAAAGCCTCCGAACATTTGATCATTCGTCATTTGGTCGGTGTTGTTGTTTGCGTGAGGATTGTCGCCTTCTGATGCACATTATCCTCGATTATTGATATGTGGTGAATCAACAATCGCTGCGCTCCATTGCTATTCTCAACATTCTCGATGTCATTTTCGAATCTTGCCACAAAACAAAAGGTTAATTGACGTGTAACAAATTATCCTATCTTCCGACCAACCAATAAAATATCACATAAACTTAGGTAGGTCATACTAGCGAAGGTATTCCCCGTCTCTCCCCTCCTAGTACTATTCTCACATCTTAGCCGAGGATCATATCCTAAGCTCGATACCAACCCGTGGCGCCCCAAAATTAGGTATACATCACCCATCTTGGGTAGACACTTACATGGTATGAATTTAAAAACAACTTATTAACATAAGCGCTGGTATGCAATCTGACATAAAGCGTGAGTTTAAATACAAATATAAATCTACTAGATATTATACAAACTCAAATAAAAGTCCTCATTACAATTATTATCACACTATTTTACGAATATAGTGAGGACTACTAATCTATCTTCGGGACCATCACTGCGTTTCCCAGGCTTCGTCCCGGCTATATTATCATTTCACGAAGAGAACAAAGAAAAGAAAGGGTGAGCTCAACTAGCCCGATAAGAAATATTATGACTAAGATAATGCGAGAATAAATTATCAATAGTCTTCAATAATGTTAAAGCGATAAAATACAATGAACTGACAAGTTTAAGCTGCGGTGAATATCTGATCCATTAAAAGAGTCAAGTAGAAAATAAAGTCTACTATCTTTTAGGTTTTAAAGGTTTTTCATCATCTTTGTTTATAAATTGAGACTCGACTTTAATAAATATTTCACATCATCGAATCACCCCTCCTTTTCTGACGAGGATATTCTTTAGTATCACGACCACAATTATTCATGCACTACGGGCCGAGAATATTTGTGTATTCATTAATGGTCATGATCATGCCAACAATCATCCATCAATGCACTACTGACCATCGAGGATTTTTATCACATCATTTGTAACATTACTATTCGTGATTACAAGAATAGTCTCTGCGTCATAATCATACCAAGTCCATCTATGCACTTCTGAGCCACAGATGACTTTCAAAAAATATAAACATGAGGATGATGACAATGATATAAAAATTCAATAAAACAAGTTCAAAATTATTTTATCCGAGAATTATTAACGTCCAAATTATCGACATGATAATCTTGTTTTGTAGAGTAAAATTCAAGAATGATCGGAAGAATATTTCCATGAAAAGATCTTTGGATGAAACGCAAATATCAAGGATATTCTACTAATTTCATGGAGTATAGAAGTCAAAGTTTTAACCAATTTGGGTATAATAAAGAATGGAATAACAAAAGAAATCACCATGCATGCGATAGGCCATGCAGACGAGTTATTCCAATGAATAATAAATAACGGAACCGGTCGGTGAAATTCACACCGAAGCGGGATGTTCCAACGAGAATAATAAAGATGGAACCGAGTCCGGTGTAAAACACACGATAGGATATTCAACGAGAATAATAAAAGATTTTAACCAGTCCGGTGTAAAACACACGTATTGTGATGTTCAGCGCGAAATAATAATAAAAAAGGCGGAACCCGGTCCGGTGTAAAACACACGATGACGAGGATGTTCCAATGTAATAATAGAAGAAGGTCACCAAGTATAGGGTAAACCACTTATACGAGGTTATTCCAATGAATAATAAGCGATGGAATAACAACAGTTCTCTTCATGAATAAGAAAGAATAACACCCTTACATTTGGTAGGAGATTGAATCTTTAAAGATGAGTGTAGTAACAAAATACTCTTCTTCTTTCTCTCTTATTCTCTCTATACTTTCTCTCTATAGCTTGAATGAATTAAATGAAAAATAATGAAGCCCTAGGCCTCTATTTATAGAAGATTTCTAAACAGCACTTTCCGTGTGTGAAAAGCCAAGTGGCTTGACGAAAAGTGGTTTGGCCTTTGTAATGTGAAGCGACAAGTGGTTCGACGTCTGGTAAAGGTAATTACTATTAACGAAGGTAAATACTATTGACGAAGGTAAATACTATTCACAAGGGTAATTACTATTGGACGAAGGTAATTACTTATTGACGAAGGTAAATACTATTCACAAGGGTAATTACTATTGATGAAGGTAATTACTATTGACGAAAGGTAAATAATACTATTGACGAAGAGACTCTTAGATGATGACATACGAGCCCCCATAAAAAATAATCAAACTTACCAAAAATCATTTTTTTTTCATCAACACATATTTAATCTTTCAACAATTATTAATCATTTATAACTTGTAAATCTCAATTATTGATTTAATACTATAACATATTATCGGATGATCTTGTGACAATAATTGAATCAATAATATAAGAGATATGATCGCGACAATTCTCATGAGCAATAATTGAGCATAGGTGAGTGACTTCTCACGTAAGCATCAATAATCATATCTGTGTGTTACTACTATGCAACTACGCGTATTCACGTACTTTTACCACCACCGGGTAGTTCAACAGGTTTTAACGGTAACACCTCCGTAGTTATTTTTATAAAATATTTTTGTCGTTTTCTCGATCCGAAGCCAATAATTACATTATAGGGGTCCACCAATGATTGAGCCATTGTACGAATATTCCCTAACAAAAAGAATATTCCCCGACCAAACGAATATTTTATAACAACTTGCATACTTTGCAAAATTTATAAATATTACCCACAACTATAACATTATATCAAATTTATTCCATAATATTCAAAAATAATATTTATAGAAAAAATTCATCTTTATTAAAAAGCTGGGGTCTTACACAAATATTATCTTCTAGACAATATCTATACTCAAATAAATCATCATCACATTTATTGATACATTATTTTACAAAAATGGTGAGGACTACTAAACAACTCTCTCTAGAACCTTCATTCCATACTTCGACTCGTACTCGCTATATTCTCGCCTCCTGAGAAGAAAAATGGAACAAAAAGGAAAAGGGTGAGCTCAACTAGCCCAGTAAAAGAATATTATGACTAAGATAATATACAACAAATTATCATTAGTCTTCAACAGAGAAAAATCTAATAGAATACAATAAATTGACAAGTTTTTAAATCAATATTATAGCGGAAATAATAATTCATTAGAAGAGTTAAGTAAAGAATGAAAACTACTATCTTCTATGTGTGAATTTAAAAGTTCATCGTCTATCTTTTATCCTGTAACATCAATCAATATATATCCGAATCAAATATTCATCTTTTGCACTACTGGGCCAAAGATATTTATCGATTGATCATGTTCATCTAAACACCTTTTCATCTTTGCACTACGGAGACAAAGATATTCATCGAAATCATTCATCTTTGCACTACGGGCCAAAGATATTCCATAATATCATCATTTAAGGCGAGGATGATGAAAAATATTTTTTAAAGCGAAATCCGGTGAAACAAAATGACAAGGATTAAGGATTAAGGATTAGTACTTTGATTTATCCACGTCCAAAAATACCTCAAAAATAATCATAGTAGTGTAGAATTCAAGAATGATCAAAACATGGATACAATCAAAGCTAGTATCCGAATATAGATATTTTTTGACGAAAAGGAAAATTTTATTTTTTAGATGAATAGTCTTGAAATATTAAGTAAATAGTGTCGTATACGTGAATAGTCTTGCCGTATCGTGAATAGTAACTCAACGCCAAAAAGTTTCAAATTTGATAAAAACTTCAGATCAATATTTGACATAATGATATTGAAGAAATAATATCATTACGAAAAAAAATAATATCCACTTACCTCGAAAGATTAGTACTTCTAAATTGAAACAGGATATAGGTTATGACTTGAACTTGCACCAGTATAGCAATACTCAAAGTATACTCAAAATACTCACAAGAATACGCTCGATAATATAGAGAGAAAAAACTTGATTTACGGTATAATTTTCAATTCTAACCTAAGCACCTATTTATAGGAAAATGCTTTAGAACACCAAAGCGAAAATTTATTAAAATATTAATTTATTAATTTTTATTCTACGCCCACATTTAGAGATCTGAATTCAGCCACTTCTAACACATGCAAGACCCACAATAATGAAAAAAAAATGTTTTTGTCATGTTAAATATTTTATACTTCCAAAAATCAATTATTTTGGAGCTTCAGAACTTCAATAATTCATAATAAATAGCCCTTTTATCAGAAAATTCGAAACTCACGACTTTTTATAGGAAATTCAATTCTCTACAACTTTGCAGAAGAAATCTTTTTCAATTCCAAACGAGAAATTGGCCAAAACCCACAAAGCGGACGATTTTACGGTATAATCAAATTTCGATCGATAAATGGGGTCCACCGACATGTTTAACATGTTTTAAACATTTATTGCAACAAAAATACTCTTCCTCCTCATATACTCATATATCCCACATTACGTTGTAAAAAATATCACCATTATTATATTATTAAAATATAATAATATATTTAAATGAATTATTTTATCGGAAAAAGATAAAATTTCAATTTTCAACAATTGTCACATTAAAATTTTCTCCATCTATATCCACATAAAATTAATATTTTTCTCATCATATGAATCAATAATTAATTATTCATAAATAATATTACGAGAATCACAATATTGATGACCCGAGGCGGTTCAGGAAAGAGGGGCTTTCGATAAAATTTCTCACTTCTTGGCGCATTGATTAGGTGACCAAACCTCTCCTTAGATGAACTTTCTAGACATTGCCAATAATGTTATCTAATAATATTATTAGGATAATATGAATTATTGCTTCGATAATGAAAAATCTTGTGTAATGATAATTATTGAAACAACAATATATAAAATATCAACGCAAAATTATTAAATCAATAAAATCTTCTTTGACAATAATTACTTGTAACCATTATTGAGTAATGCCTTCTTACGTAAGAATCGATAATTGGTTCAATACCGGTAATATCTTCTTGTGTTTTAACCATAGGAAGTATTTTAACGATATTAATTGGTAATAACTACTATTTGTTATTTTTAAACAACTTATATTTGTCGTTTTCTTCATCCAATCGCTTTTCTAGTTATGGGGCCCACAAAATCTTACTTGTAGTAAATGCGAATATTCCCAAGCAATGAGAATATTCCACGACCAACGAATATTCCCAAATGACAATGAATATTTTATAACCACTTGCTTATTTTAAAAATATTTGCGTATTTTACCCATAACTATTCACATTAATCAAATCAACCCTTACTATTTCAAAATAATAAATAGAAAAATTAAATTTCATTAATAATAAGTTGGGGTCTTACAACCTCCCTCCTTATGAAATTTAGTCCTCGAAATTGACGTCGATACACAGTGTTTGAAAAGGTGAGGATACCTCGCTTTCATTTCCGTTTCGATTCCCGGTCATTTCCTCTATAGCATGATTCCTCCACAAAACTTTAACTTGTGGTATGACCTTTCTTGGCGTAGGACATGCTCCTTCCTATCCAAGATCTTGGCAGTACCTCCTCATACGTTAAGTCTTGGCTATCTCATCCGGTTCTAACTCTATAGCGTGATTCGGTCTTTCACATATTTACTGAAATACGGATATGTGAAACACATTATGAACACGAGACATACTTTCGAGGTAACGCGCGAGTCTATAGGCTACATTTTCTACTCGGTCAAGAATTTGAAATGGACCAATAAATCGTGGATTGAGCTTTCCTCTCTTCCCAAATCTTGTAACTCCTTCCATGGAGCAACTTCATGACAACACATGATCCCTATACTAAATTCCACGTCCTTTCGATGAAGATCCGCATAACTCTTTTTTGTGTCGATCTTGTGTCGTTTTTATCGTTGTCGAATCATTTGGATCTTTTCGGTGAGTCATACGTACTAACTTGGGTCCCAACAATGTTGCTTCACCCACCTCATCCCAACATATTGGAGAGCGACACTTTCGTCCATATAATGCTTCAAATGGAGCCACACCTATACTTGCACGATAAGCTTGTTGTTGTAGGAGAATTCCACCGATGGTAAATACTTATCCCAACTTCCCTTGAAGTCTAGGACCACGAGTCTTAATAGATCTTCAACAGTTTGAATAGTCCTCTCGATTGTCCGTCCATTTGGGGATGGTATATGTGAACTAAATCGTAAATCCGTGCCCATAGCTTTTGGAAGCTAACCCAAAATCTTGAAGTGAATCTTGGGTCATGATCCAAAACTATGGATCTTGGCATGCCATGCAACCTCACAATCTCATTCACGTACATACTAGCAAGGCGTTCAAGGAATAAGTCTCCGTGTCGGCAAGAAATGAGCGGAACTTGGTTAATCTATCAACAATAACCCAAATAGCATTGATGCCTTGAGAAACCGTAGGAAGACCCGTAACGAAATCCATGGTAATGTGTTCCCACTTCCATTTCGAGAATCTCAGTGGTTGCAGCGGACCCTTAGGTACTAGATGCTCGCCTTTACACGTTGACAAGTTAAACACATCGAGATAAACTTTGCAATCTCTCTCTTCATATTGTTCCACCAAAATGTATGTCGAAGATCACGATACATTTTGGTACTTCCAGAATGGATTGCAAATGGTGTATTGTGTGCCTCCATCATAATCTTGTACTTCAAATCGAGTCGTTAGGGACACAAAGTCTAGAGTGGACTCAAGTATTCCTTCTTCATCAATTCTAAGCTTAGGAATAGCTCCTTCTTATACTTTCTTCTTCATACGCATGACGACTCAAGAATTGGGGTGGCTTGAAAGCGACCTTAACTTTTTCTATTAAAGTTGGCTCTGTCGTATACTTGACATCATCGCACTCATTCCGCATATGATCTTCTACTCAACGCGTCATTTACCACGTTAAACTTTACCATGATGGTATTGAATAGTGTGGTCGTAGTCTTTCAATAGCTCGAGCCAACGTCATTGCTTGCGTGTTGAGTTCTTTTGAGTGAAGAAATATTTAAGGCTTTTATGGTGCGAATATATCTCCACTTTCTCCCCATATAGATAGTGCCTTCAGATCTTTAGCGGCAGCGATATTTACTGCTTGACTCTAGATCATGAGTAGGATAATTCCTCTCATATTCTTTAAGTTGTCATGAGGCATAAAGCTATGACTTTCCCACGTTGCATGAGAACACATCCTAACCCTTTGCACGAAGCATCATTTGTAGATAACAAATCCATCCGAACCGGATGGTATTGTTAGAAAACGGAATCTTGAAATAAGTCTCCTCTTAAGCTCTTGGAAACTCTTCTCGCATTCTTCGCTCCAAGCGAATTTTGTATCCTTCCGAGTTAGCTAGGTTAATGGAGTAGCGATTCGAAAAAACCCTTCCACGAATCTCCGATAATAACTAGCTAAGCCCAAAAAAGCTACGTACTTGATCATGCAAACTTGGTTGCTCCCAACTTTGTATTGCTTCAATCTTGGCCGGGATCAACGGATACTCCATGTTTCGACACCACGTGCCCAAGGAATGCTACTTCCTCGAAGCGAACTCGCATTTCTTCAATTTGGTATATAGTTTGTTTTCACGAAGCCTTTGGAGTACCAAATTTAAATGGTGCTCATGATCTTCACGACTTTTGGAATATATGAGGATGTCATCAATAAAAACAACAACAAAGCCCGATCCAAATATTCCTTGAATACTCGGTTCATCATATCCATGAAAGCCGCGGAGCATTAGTCGATCCGAAAAAGACATGACTAAGAATTCATAATGCCCATCTGGGAGTTTACGGGCGGTCTTTGGAATATCCTCGGTTCTAATCTTGGTGATGATATCCGAGCGAAGATCGATTTTTGAAAAGAATTGTGCCTTTGCAATCGGTCAAACAAGTCATCAATCTGAGGTAGAGGATACCTATTCTTGATGGTGACATGGTTCAATTCCCGATAGTCGATACTGAAAGTCGCATACTCCCGTCTTTCTTCTTTACTGAATAAAACAGGAGCACCCCGAGGAGATGTACTAGGGGCCAGAATGAAACCGATGTCCAACAATTCACGTAGTTGGACCTTTAACTCCTGAAGTTCAATAGGAGCCATTCGATATGGGGTTTTAGAAATGGGCTTTATACGGGTTCAAGATTAATAAAGAATTCAACTTCACGTTACGGGGGTAGGCCAGGGAAGTTCTTCGAGAAATCGTCGGAAAAGTCGATAACAACGGGAATATTATTCAAATTTGGCGTGTCTTTATTCAAATCCATAACATGGGCTAAGAAAGCTTGACATCCGTTTTCAATAAACGAATAGCTTTATGATTAGATATGACAATGATTGATTTTAATGGTTTAGTTGCTTGAATTAAATACAACGGGTTGGTTAGGAATATGAAAACTAACAACCTTACGAAAACAATCAATTTTGGCATGATGAGTAGTTAACCAATCAATCCCTAAAATCACATCAAAAGCAAGTATCTTTAAAGAGATAAGGTCAACGGGTAAGGTGATGGTGCCAACTTGAATCAAACAAGATTTATAAGCGATGGATGTGATGAAAGTTTCTCTAACGAGTTTCCACAGAGATAGGTCAAAGTCTAATTTCTCGGTCAAGTTTAAGCGTTGAGCACATGCGGAGAGATAAATGAATGGGTAGCATCGGTATCAAGTAAGGTATAAACTTGCAAGAATTTATAAATAAACTTACCGTGATCACCTCGTTTGGGTTCCTCGTATTTTTGACCATCCTGAACAAAGCGCTCTTCCGAGAACCGTTGACTTTAACTTTTACGGGGCCGATCTTTTGAGTCACCGTCCCCCATTGAACTAGGTTTTGCTTCTGCCGTCTGATCTCAAGCGATATGTCATTCCTTTCCACAATTATAGCATACCTTGAACTGTATGGGGGACGGTTTGGTGATATGTCCCTCTTTCCGCATTTATAGCATATGGCCAGGTGGTTGTTCTTCTCCCTTAGAACCCGATTCTTCTTGCAACAGTTTATCGTCTTCACATAGTCGTTGTTAAATCTCCTCTTTTAAAATCTCCTCCTGACTCATTTCTTCTATTTTCATGGCCATGATTACCACCAGAGTGGTTACCATTTTTGTCCGTCTTTTTCTTTCTCCGCTGATTATCGTTGTTTTGTTGACTGCCATCTCCGGTATGATCCTGGTTGTGGTCCCTCGGTTGAACATACTCGTTATCTCGCTCTAACAATTGAGCCACATTAACAACATCTGAATAGAGAAAATTTATGAGAAATGAGATATTGTCGTATCTTAGGGTTTCAAACCTCTCGAAACATCCGCGTCATACATTCCTCATTCTCCACCAAATGAGGTGCGAACACGGATAACTCTGCAAACTTTGCCTCGTCTTTGAGACACCGTCGTCGTTGTTTTTTGCTCTAATCGATGAACTCCACTTCCTTCATAGACGAACACTTTCGGGAAAGTATTTGTCATTAAATAGTTTCTGAAATGTCTCCCAAGACATGCTTTGAGTCTTGGTGGATGGAGTGCAGCTTCACAGACTCTCCCACCGATGATCTGCGCCTTTCGCCACGAACACATAAAGGTGGCGAATGGAACCTCTGTTCCTCCGTGCATCCCAAGACATCGAATATCTTGGTAATTTGCTTGACCCATGTTTTCGCCATGATCGGATCGACTTTCCCTTAAATTCGGCGGGTCCCAACTCTTTGAAATCTTGGTTGTGACAACCCGTGAATTCTGCTATCATTTCCTCTATATTTTTGAATCACGAGTCTCCCAAATGCGATTTTGCATGAATCGCAAAAAAGCTTCTAAACATCCCTCGTTCATTATCTCGCTTTCGGTGGTGTTGTGCATGGGAGGAACATTGCCACTGACTGTTACGTTCTCCTCGTTGGTGAGTCTGAGGCGTCTCCACGATCCTCATTTCCATTGTTAATATTCTTAGTCGACATTCTCAAATCTTGTCATAAAACAAGGGGTAATTAAGAAATCAATATATCACATAATATCCCTATATCTTGACCAACTAACAAATAAGCTTAGGTAGGACACACTAGCGAAGGATTTACTCGTCTCTCCCCCCTAGTTCTATTCCCCGATCTTCGCCAGAGATCATATCCCTAAGCTCGATACCAATTGTGGCGCCCCAAAATAGGTATACATCACCCATTCCGAGTTGTCAATACGTGATACGAAATAACTACAACTTTATTATTACAACAAGAAAAGCGTGAGTTTGAATACAAATATTATCTTACAGACAATATCTATACTCAAATAAATCCTCATCACATTTATTGATACATTATTTTACAAAAATGGTGAGGACTACTAAACAACTCTCTCTAGAACCTTCATTCCATACCCAGACTAGTACTCGCTATATTCTCGCCTCACGAGAAGAAAAATGGAACAAAAAGGAAAGGGTGAGCTCAACTAGCCCGGTAAAGAATATTATGACTAAGATAATATACAACAAATTATCATTAGTCTTGACGAGAAAAATCTAATAGAATACTGATAGACAACAAGTTTTTAAATCAATATTAGCATGAAATAATAATTCATTAGAAGAGTTAAGTAAAGAATGAAAACTACTATCTTACATGTATGAATTTAAAAGTTCATCGTCTATCTTTTATCCTGTAACATCAATCAATATATATACGGAATCAAATATTCATCTTTTTGCACTACTGGGCCGAAAGATATTCATCGATTAATTCATGTTCATCTAAACACCTTTTCATCTTTCAGACTACGGGCCAAAGATATTCATCGAAAATCATTCATCTTTTACTACAGGCCCAAAGATATTCCATAATATCATCATTTAAGGCGAGGATGATGAAAAATATTTTTAAAAAAGCGAATCCAATTGAAACAAAATGACAGGATTAAGGATTAAGGATTCGTACTTTGTTTTATCCACGTCCAAAAATACCTCAAAAATAATCATAGTAGTGTAAAATTCAAGAATGATCAAAACATGGATACAATCAAAGCTAGTATCCGGAATAGATATTTTTACGAAAAGGAAAATTTTTTTTTTTCGATGAATAGTCTTAGATTTAAGTAAATAGTGTCGTGATATCGTGAATAATGCCGATATCGTGAATAGTAACTCAACGCCTAAAAGTTCCAAATTTGATAAAAACTTCAGATCAATATTTCAAAGATAATGATATTGAAGAAATAATATCATTACTGAAAAAAATAATATCCCTTACCTCGAAAGATGAGATTTAGTTTGAAACAATGGATATAGGTTATGACTTGAACTTTGCAGTATAGCAATACTCAAAGTATACTCAAAATACTCACAAGAATACGCTCGATAATATAGAGAGAAAACTTGATTTACGGTGTCTTTTCAATTCTAACCTAAGCACCTATTTATAGGAAAATGCTTTAGAACACCAAAGCGAAAATTTATTAAAATATTAATTTATTAATTTTTATTCCTCGCCCACATTTAGAGATCTGAATTCAGCCACTTCTAACACATGCAAGACCCACAATAATGACAAAAATGTGTTTTGTCATTTTAAATATTTTATACTTCCAAAAATCAATTATTTTGAGACTTGAACTTGATAATTCATAATAAATAGCCCTTTTATCGGAAAATTGAAACTCACGAAATTTTATAGGAAATTCAATTCTCTACAACTTTGCGGAAGAAACCTTTTCCAAATTCCAAACAAAATTGGCCAAAAATCCACAAGCAGGCGATTTTACAAAGTATATATCAAATTTCGATCGATAAATGGGGTCCACCAGCATGTTTAACATGTTTTAAACATTTATTGCAACAAAAATACTCTTCCTCCTCGTATACTTATATATCCCACATTCGTTGTAAAAATATCACCATTATTATATTATTAAAATATAATAATATATTTAAATGAATTATTTTATCGAAAAAGATAAAATTTCAATTTTCAACAATTGTCACATTAAAAATTTTCTCCATCTATATCCACATAAAATCAATATTTTTCTCATCATATGAATCAATAATTAATTATTCACAAATAATATTACGAGAATCACATATTGACAACAGAAATGCGTTCAGGAAGAGGGCTTTCCAATAAAATTTCTCCTTCTTGGCGTATGATTAGGTGACCAAACCTCTCCTTAGAAGAGAACTTTCTAGACATTGCCAATAATGTTATCTAATAATATTATTCGGATAATATGAATTATTGCTTCGATAATGAAAAATACGTGTAATGACAATTATTGAAACAACAACGAATATAAAATATCAACGCAAAGAATTATTAAATCAATAAAATCTTTGAGCGAGAATTCTTTAACCATTATTGAGTAGTGCCTTTCTTTACGTAAGAATCAATAATTGGTGCAATCTGGGTGTCTTCTTGTGTTTTAACCAATTTAAAGTATTTTAACAATTATTAATTCTGTAATAACTTCTGTTGTTATTTTTAAACAACTTATATTTGTCGTTTTCTTCATCCAATCGCTTTCAGTTATGGGTAATACAAATCTTTTGTGTCGTCTAATATTCCCCGACGATGAAATATTATTCCACCAAAAACGAATATTCCCTAACAACAATGAATATTTTATAACCACTTGCTTATTTGGAAATATTTGCGTATTTTTTTATATGCTATTCACATTAATCAAATCAACCTTACTATTTCAAAATAATAAATAGAGAAAATTAAATTTCATTAATAATAAGTTGGGGTCTTACATATATGTTCTTCATTTTTCCCTCTAATGCCCTATGTGTGACTTTTACACCTTACAACATTTCAAGTAGGTAACTTTGGAGTCAATTTTCTCATTTAATTTTTAATGGATTTGAATATATAAATATACCAAATTATACTCCTCATTAAGGAGAACACATTGGTGCAAAGACCCGACATTTTCGGAATGTGGGTCCCTCATTTAATTGAGCCTATACTTTAATATTGAATATTTCAAATCCCATTTCCAACACTTAATTAATTCAAATTAATATGAATTGACCCAACAGTTAACTAAATAGATTGTTTGGCCTGAGTGCAATGCATAATTACTGGAAACTGCAGGCCACCCAGGTGAAGAAGAATATATGGCGAGCTGGGAATTTGGAATTGAACATATTTTGGAATGGAACGACACTGCCACTATCAAATTGATCCGTCATTGTTAACGCAAAGATCTCATCAAATCAAAGTTAACAATGAAAGCAAGTTATTACTTTAGTGCGTAGATTAGAGAAATAGTCATTATCTGTAAGTTACGATATGGTTGTGTATTTATAGCTTACTCTCATCACGTCATTATCTGTAAGTTACGATAGATTACTTTCATCTTCCCATAGGAGTAAGACTCCTTATAATTGACCCTAGATATCATATTTAGATAGAACTCCTGCCAATTATTCGGGCCCACAAAATCATGCCTCAACAGCATCATCTTCTTCAATCATGCGCCACTCATTTTGCCATCAATGGAGAATGCAAAGTTCAAATCATCCACAAGACGAAAATTTCAGTTTTTCTAAAAGATTGGAGGAGGAACTGCATACCATTTTAGTCGGTTTTACAACTACCAACTCCTGTCTCCTCATAAATTTTATTTATTTTTAACTATTTCCACTTCATTACAAAAACAAATTTTGTGTTGCGGAAATACGAAATGCATTTATTAATTAAATAAACATTTTTTAGGAAAATACTTCAGTGAATACAAGCGAATAAATAAGATATAGTCATTAAAGTAAATATGTATTGAAATAAAATGAAATTGGTTAAAAAAATTACTCACTTGTTCCTTTTTAATTGACGTTTTAGAAGAAAATACAAAAGACTAAGAAATACAATTAATATTTTATATGATTAATTAAAATGAGTATAAATTTTTAATATTAACATTCAAAATTTATTGGAAAAGATAAAAGATATGTAAATTAATGTTTAATATAAGGATATTATAGTAAATTAAGTCTTCTTTGAAATTTAAAAACGATAAATAAAAAGAATAAAATTTATTATCTAAGATGACAAATAAAAAGAAAGGAGAAAGTAATAAAGAGAATCCTAATCCAAAATAAAATTTTGTGTACATATTCGGTTATTAACTTTCATTCATAAGAAGCTGTTAACTTTTAGGAAACATGAATTATTGTTTGGACCACATGTCAATTTTTGGAAGTTGGAGGATTTTTATGATGATCACCCACTTTTAAGCTTTCAAATTCGAATTTTGAAGATTTTATTAAAATTAATATTTCACAACACTACAAGAAAAAAGGCTAAATTCGACGGAATAGTTTCCCTCGAAAATAGTATACTTCCGACTGAATTATCCCTCGAAGATAATTCTGTCGAACATAGACTAACTCCGACAGAAATCAGTCGAAAATATAAGGGCCACATTGGCGCCAAGTTTCCCGCCAGCGCGAAAGTTATTTTCGATGAAAATATAATTATATTCGAGGAAACGTCCGTCGGAAGTAGCTTATGTTCGAGGGACTTATCTGCGAATCTAATAAAACCTATTACACAGACGCCTTCTCATTTTAGTCTTTTCATTTTCTCTCGCCTCTCTCTCTTCTGCAGTCTGCACCGCTCTCTCACCTCGCCTCTCTCTCTCTCTCCTCTCTCTCACTTCATTAATTCATCAAGCCACCCTTCTACACATACCATCGTTTGGGACCCTTCCACACGCAAATTATGTCGACGACTCGCGCGTTACTGCTAGGTTTGGACTCTGCTCTCTCCTTCTCCTCCTTTAACCGATTTTCAAACTAAGGCCTAAGGTCAGTAATAGTTTATTTGTATATTTAGGTTTAATTTCCTGCCCTATATTGTGCATATTGCACTAAAATTGGTACTATATATATCTATTGATGATAACTGCAACTATATATATTTCGGATGAATTGCTAAAATTGGGACTTAAGTGTTAATTGTCAATATAAGGGTTATTATTTGTGTTCTGGCGAAATGGGTTATTGCTTGTGGCTACATGTTGTGTTAATTGCCTAACTGTTGTAAAAATTAGGTTCTGCCGAAAATTGTGTTCTGTCGAAAATTGTGTTCTGCCTAACTTTGTTATGCAAACTGTTGTGCAAATTGGGAATATTTCAACTTATGTTGCAGCTTCTATTTAGTGTATAACATATGGTAAATGTTTCAATTTGTTTTTCTTTATGCAATTGCAGCTTATTACAATGTATCAATTGCAGCTTATTACAGTGTATGTTCATAATTTTGGTGAGTGTATTTGATATTTTCGACGGAATTTCTGACTAAATTTCTGTCAGAATTCTTCAATTACAAATTTTGTGGGCCCATGTAACTATTTAAATATGTTACTTAATTAATTTTTCAATACTAAAATAACCTAGTTTATAGTAATATTTACTTTGTTTTGTACTACTAAATAAAATAAAATAATATTATATATAATATAAATTTAAATAACATAATATAAGATAATATAATATAAAATAATAAAATTAAATAACATAAGATAAGATAATTTAAGATAAAATGAAATAATTAAATTAAAATAAAATAAGTTACTAAATGAAATAACTTAAATTATATCTAATAAATAAATAAAATACATTAAATTAAATAATATAATATAATAAGAGTAATAATAAGATAAAATAATAATAATAAATTATAATAATTTAAATTTAATAAAATATAATGAAATAAAATAAAAAATTTAATTTAATAAATAAATTAAATTAAATAAAAAATATTTTAAAATATATAATATAATACAAATAAAATACAATCCAATAAAACATAAAATAAAATAAAAATAATAGAATAAAATAGAATAAAATAAATTTAATTTAATTAAAATAAAATAATTTAAATTAAATTTTATAAAGAATTTAGTAAAAAAATTAAAAAATTATATAATATAATACAAGATAAATTAAATTTAATAAATAAATAAACCAATTATATACTATAATATAATATTCAATAAAATTAAAAAAAATATATAATAATAAACTAAGTTGAATTTGCTTAGTTGGGATGCAATTAAGCTGAACAAGAATGTTTTCGATTAAGTAAAATAATATACTTTGGAATTTAATTAGAAACCCGTTTGACAAGTAGGAGTGAATGTCGAACAATACGTAGTCTCTATAGATTCCAAATAACAATTCTCATAAACTAAGTACCACTTACTTAGTTTATCATTAATTGGCAAAATAAACTAAGTAGCTAGGAGTGAATGTCGAAGAGTAGTTTCTCTATAGATTCCAAATTTTAATTCTCATAAACTAAGTACCACTTACTTAGTTTATCATTGGCAAAATAAACTAAGTAGGAGTGAATGTTGAACAGTAGTCTCTATAGATTCCAAATAACAATTTCATAAACTAAGTACCACTTACTGAGTTTATCATTGGCAAAATAAACTAAGTAGCATTTGCTTAGTTTTTCATAATTTTCAATAAATGCAATAATACTCTCCCTACATATATGTACTCTTTCTTGTATGCAGGTTTTGACTTAGCAGTTGCAGCTAATAGTACTCCAACCGGTTCCTCGACAACAATTAAAAAAAAGGGGTCGTAGTTCTTGTCTGTGTCCTATACTCGAATAATAAAGTTAATTGAATTACTGCAGACATTTCTC
This sequence comes from Panax quinquefolius, assembly GCA_020205615.1. Taxonomy (NCBI): domain Eukaryota; kingdom Viridiplantae; phylum Streptophyta; class Magnoliopsida; order Apiales; family Araliaceae; genus Panax; species Panax quinquefolius. Next base: position 99,329,801 of record CM035159.1, read on the forward strand.
ACTATTCCATCATAATAGATGGCAACATACGGAAGGAGTGCCAGTAAGTTGTTGAACAAAGTTCTAGGTTAAACAACCCTCTAGATGAGCGAACGATCACTTCTCTCCTAGGAATGAATCATCTCCCCATATGGGTCCAATCCATGACATAGACAGCTTCTCACCACTTTGAATTCCTCAGATGGGTAGTTCTCACAGAACGTCTCCTAGGAATGAATCATTCACTCAGTAGGGGTGAATGTCGAACAGTCCCCAGTTTGGGACTGTTATTGGATGTTATGTCTCTTGTAAGACCCCGAATTTTATGAAATAAAAGTATTTAATTTTTCTTATAATTACTATTCATGAGTTACTATTTATGAGTTACTATTCACAAGTTACTATTCATGACTACTATTCATGAAGCATGATATTTACGTAAGAAGGCACTACTCAATAATTATTACAGTAATTACTGTTCAATATTTTATTTTATTGATTCAATAATTATTGCGTTGATATTTTATATTGTTGTTGTTTCAATAATTGTCACTACACAGTATTTTCCATTATCAGATTAATAATTTATATTATTTGAATAATATTATTAGATAGCATTATTGGCAATGTCTAGAAAGTTCGTCAAGGATAGGTTTGGTCACCTAATTAAGGCCATTTAGTGAGAAATCCTTATTGAAAAGCCCTTCTTTCCTTGAACCGCACTCGTCATCGTGATTGTAATTCTGTAATATTATTTGTGAATAATTAATTATTGATTTATATGATAAGGAAAATATTCATTTTATGTGGATATAGATGGAGAAAATTTTAATGTGTCAATTGTTGAAAATTGTTATTTTATCTTTTCTCGATAAATAATTCATTTAAATATATTATTATATTTTAATAATATAATAATGATAATATTTTTACAATGAATGTGGGATATATGAGTATATGAGGAGGAGGAGTATTTTGTTACAATTAATGTTTAAAACATGTTAAATATGCTCAGTGAACCCCATTTCTTATTTGAAATTGGTTTATAGCCCGTAAAATCGTCCGTTTGTGGATTTCGGTCAACTTCTGCTTGGAATTTGGAAAAACTTAAACTTACAAAGTTGTAGAGAATGGAATTTCCTATGGAAAGAACATGTGGTTTGAATTTTTCTGATAAAAGGGCTATTTATTATGAATTATTGAAGTTCTGTAGTTCCGAAATAATTGATTTTTGAAAGTTTTAATTATTTTTTTAAAGAAAAATGTTTTTTGCATTTAAGTTGGCCTCACATGTGATTTAAATGAGCTAAAATCAGATTTCAAAGGCGGGCTTGAATTTTTGTTAATTATATTATTATTTTATTAAATTTTCTGCTTTGGTGTTCTAAGCATTTTCCTATAAATAGGGTGCTTAGGTTAGAATTGAAAATCACACCAGAAACTGAAGTTTTCTCTCTCTATATTTTCGAGCGTATTCTTGTGAGTATTTTGATATCTTGAGTGTTGTTATACGGCGCAAGTTCGTTTAGCGTTATATCCGACATTCCAGTCAGAAGTACTGCTCTTTTGAGGTAAGGGATATTGCCATTATATTTGTAAGAGATTGTAAGGGTTATTATGTTTTTCAGTTTCGTAATTTTTTCGACCTTCAAAAATTCTGAAAAAATTTGAAATGATATTTTGATGAGTTTTCTCAATTGTGTCCAAAAATGGCGATTTTTAGATGTATAGATTAGGAGTTATGAATTTTATGAGAAAATACTATTTTAAAAATAAACCCTTGTAACTCCTTGTGGTTAACTCGAAAATTGATGAAATTTTTATTGGGAGTACATCTATATAATATCAGTATACCCTGTAAATTTTGGAATTTTTGGACAAAAGTATAATTTATGATAAATGTTTAAATATTCGGCAGTTTTGGCCATATGAAAAATAGTAAATGAGTTTTAAAAATTCCGAGAAAAATATATGTTCAATATGGGACTATGTTCTGTTAAATCCCAGAAAAGAAATTTTTTTTTGTACTGATTTGGTATTTTTTATGAAAATGGACTAGTTATGAGTAAATGAATTAAATATGTTATGTGAAGTAACAAAATTGGAAAATAGGATTTTATGGCTTGAGAATCCTATATAAGGTATATGCAGATTTTTGATTAGGATTTTGGTTATTGGTAATGAAATCTTATGAGTTTGGCATTTTAGGATGATTAAATGCATTAATTAGTAAAGTGTAAATAATTAAAATAAATTGTTTATAAGTTTAAGAAATGATTAAAATATTGTGGTTGTATTAATAATATTAGATTATGAGATTATTCAAAGGATATATAACATTTGGATTAAGGTGTTATGAAATTTTTGATTTATGAATCTTACTATTGAGATTAAATCTATATGTTGATTATATTGTTTTTATTATCATATATAACATTCTTATAACCCTAATGATGATATTTCTCTTTGACTTAAGTGTAAAGATGGGTAGATTATTGGTATGATCGTAACTATGGGTTCTCTTTGGCCAGTGGTGCAAAGTTGAATTGTTGACTGGTATGATCATGACCATTGAATTTATAATTGTATATCTTTAGCTTAAGTGCAAAGGTGAATTGATCAACATATATGGTTATAATTATGGTTTATATAAATTTTGAAATGATTATGTATTTCTTTGAGATATGAATATCTTTGGCACAGAGTGCAAAGATCAATTATTGATGAATATCTTTGGTCCAGTAGTAGCAAAGATGACTGTTGTTGAATATCTTTGGCCCGTAGTGTAAAGATGACTTGTTGTTGAATATCTTTGGCATGTAGTGCAAAGATGAACTGTTGATGAATATCTTTGGTCCGTGGTGCAAAGATGGATTTATTAGTATGATTATAAACAGGCTGTGATTTGGTATAACCATGATCTTTGATGTTTCGTAAAAAAGGCGGTGATGAAAATTATCTTCGCTTGGATGCGAAGAGAATTTAGAATCACAATTATGATTATGTGTAACGACCCCAAAATAGGTCCATTCCATCCAACCCATTCTGAGTCGTCAAATATATGGTACGGAAAACAACTACAACTTTATTACAACAATTGTCATGCAAAATACAACAACACATATGTTGTGAGTTTAGAAACAAATATATAACCCAGAAGTACGTCACAATGACACCTTACATAAAGGTATAGTCAAAAAACTATTTTAGAAATTAGAATCTTTGGAAAGTGCTCAAGGAAACCTTCATACATGGGAGGCCATGCTTTTGGGTTATGGTAGATATCATCGTATAGCCACGTAATTATCCTTGGTTGATCTAATAGACCCCGAAAGAAAAATGAGAAGATTACTATCATATTCTTCCCAATGGTGAGTCTTCTCTTGACATATCATTATCTCCACTGTCTCTAATTGGGTATTATACTCCAAACAAACACCAAGATTATATAGGTAGTGCTTGTAAATATACTCAGCAAGTGGATGAGCACAACCATGTCAAATGATAACACGAGTTTGTATGTCATTAGATATCTTGTATGATAGTGACAAAACACCCTTCCAAAGTTGGTTTCGCCTCACCCTCAACAACTATAGACCACCGCTTCTATTCCTTGTTATCCCCATTCAACCCAAATACACTTTTTTATTACACGAAAGGAATTGTGAAACAAAAGGTGAGCACAACTAGCTCAAGAAAGAATATTATGACTAAAGATAAATAAATTATCAATAGTCTTCATCAAGAATGAATCGTAGATTTAGAACATATGGTAGATGATAAAACTTTTCAACCATAGTTGCAATGAAGCGAACAATCCATTAAAAGAGTCAAATAGACTATAAAGTCTATTGTCTTCTCCACGCTTAAAAGTCCACCAACAATATTTTATCCTGTAACATCAATCAACAATTCCTTTCCACAATCATATGAATAACTCATAATCATAATTGTGATTCTAAATTCCTCTTCTCATCCGGAATGAAGATAATTTTCATCACACGTCTTTACCCTCAACATCAAATATCATGGTTATACCAAATCACGCCTCTGCTCATAATCATACTAATAAATTCATCATTGCACCACGGGCCAAAGATATTCATCAACAGTTCATCTTTACAACTGCTAAAGATATTTCAACAACAGGTCATCTTTGCATTACGAGCCAAAGATATTCATCAATAATTCATCTTTGCACTACAAAGCAAAGATATTCAACAACAAAATATCTTTGCATTACGAGCCAAAGATATTCATCAATAATTCATCTTTGCACTACAAAGCAAAGATATTCATCAACAAGCCATCTTTGCACTACTACGGGCAAAGATATTCATATCTCAAATAAATACATAATCATTTCGAAGTTATATAACAATAATTATAACCATGTTGATCGAATTCACCTTTGCACTTAAGCTAAAAATATTCAATTGTAAATTCAAAGGTCATGATCATACCAAATCAACAATTCAACTTTTTGCACTCTTCGCCAAAGAGAACCTATGGTCACGATCATACCAATAATCTACCCATCTTTACACTCAAGTCAAAGAGTAATATCATCATTAGGGTTATAAGAATGTTATATAAAACAATATAATCAAAACATGGTTTTAATTTCAAGAGTAAGATTCATAAATCAACGATAATTTGGTCGAGAAGAAATCAATTTTTGTGAATAGTACCCCAGTATTAAATACATAAATACCGTATACGTGCATAAGAACTCTCGACACGAAAAGATAAAGTTTCATAATAAAATTCATATCCATATTTATAACACCTTAATCCAAATGTTATAAATCACTTAGAAATCTCATAATCTAATATTATTAATATTATAATAATATTTTAATCATTTCTCAAACTTATAAATAATTTAATCTAATTATTTACACTTTAATAATTAATGCATTTAATCATCTAAAAATGCCAAACTCATAAGATTTCATCATCATTAACCAAAACCCTCATAAAAATCTGCATATATCTCATATATGATTCTCAAGCCAATAAATCATATTTTCCAATTTTCTTACTTCACATAACATATTTAATTCATTTACTCATAACTAGAACATTTTCATGAAAAATACCAAATCAGTTCCAAAAATATTTCTTTTCTGGGATTTAGCATAACATAGTCCCATATTGAACATATATTTTTCTCAAAATTTTAAAAATTCATTTACTATTTTTCATATGGCCAAAACCACCGAATATTTAAACATTTATCATAAATTATACTTTTATCCAAAAATTCTGAAATTTACACGGTATTCTGATATTATATAGATGTACTTCCAATAAAAATTTCATCAATTTTGGAGTTAATCACAAGGAGTTATAAATAGTTACTTTTAAAATAGTCTTTTCTCATAAAATCCATAACTCCTAATCTATACATCCAAAAATCGCCATTTTTGGACACACTCTACAAAACTCATCAAAATATCATTTCAAATTTTTCCAAAATTTTTGAAGGTTCAGAAAAATTTCGAAACTAAAAACATAATAACCCTTAAAATCTCTTACTATCCTTACTCTCAAAAGAAGCGTATTGATTTGGAATAATTAACGAATCGAACTTGCTTGAGATAGCAATACTCAAAGTATACTCAAAATACTCACAAGAATACGTTCAAAATATTGAGAGAGAAATAGAGAAAACTTGGGTTTACGGTGTGATTTTCAATTCTAACCTAAGACCTATTATTTATAGGAAAATGCTTAGACCCAAAGGAGACTAAATTAATAAATTATTATTATTATTATTCTACGCCTCCTCCTTGGAAAATCAGCAGCCCAGCAGCCCTCCACTCTTGAAAAAAAACAATTCAGCACATGCATTCAATTACCAACCAAAAAGTGGGGCCCGCCTCATTTAATAAAAATTATTTTATTTTACAAACTTCAATAATTCATAGAAAATAAACCGGTTATCAAGAAAATACGAATTCTATATCCATTCTGCCTGAAATCGAATTCTCTACAACTTTACAGAAGAAATTTTTTCCAAATTCCAAACGAAAAAATGACCAAAATCTGCATACGGATAAGTTTTCTAATTTCCTTCTCTTCCTTTCTCTTTCTTCCTTTCCCATAATTCTCCACTAACTCTCTCTTCCCCACTTTCTTCTTTACCCCACCACTTCTTCCACACACACACACAAATATATATATATATATATATATATATACATTAAAATATTTACAATTATTAAATAATTCCAATTCTATCTTCTCTCTCCACCTCATCTATTTATAAACCATGAATTTATTGTAAAATATCACCATCAATATATTATTAAAATAATATATTTAAATGAATTATTTTATCAGAAAAAGATAAAATATTAATTTTCAACAATTGTCATTTTAAAATTTTTCTCCATCTATATCCACATAAAATCAATATTTTCTTCATCATATGAATCAATAATTAATTATTCACAAATAATATTACAGAATCACAATATTGACAACCAGGAAGTTCCCAGGAAAGAGGGGGCTTTCCAATAAGGATCTCTCCTTACTGGCGCGCAATTAGGTGACCAAACCTCTCCTTAAATGTAACTTTCTGTGACATTGCTAATAATGTTTTCTAATAATATTATTCGAGATAATATGAATTATTGCTCCGATAATGGAAAATACTGTGTAATGACAATTATTGAAACAACAGCAATATAAAATATCAACGTAACAATTATTGAGTAGTGCCTTCTTACGTAAGAATCAATAATTGGTGCAATACTGCGTGTCTTCTTGTTCAACAACGCGCGTATTAGTGTGTTTTAACCAACGGGTATTCTAACAATATTAATTGGTAACAAACTACTGTTATTTTTAAACAACTTATATTTGTCGTTTTCCTCATCCAATCGCTTTCACATGGGGCCCACACATGGTTATGCCGGTATTTGCGAATATTCCCAATGACAATCGAATATTCCACGACCAAACGAATATTCCACACAACAATGAATATTTTATAACCACTTGCTTATTTTGAAATATTTGCGTATTTAACCCTTAACTATCCACATTAATCAAATCAACCCTTACTATTTCAAAATAATAAATAGAGAAAATTAAATTTCATTAATAATAAGTTGGGGTCTTACATTATGAGTTATTCATATGATTGTGGAAAGGAACTGTTGATTGATGTTACAGGGATAAAACATTGTTGGTGGACTTTTAACATGGAGAAGATAATAGACTTTATGGTCTATTTGACTCTTCTAATGGGTTGCTCGTTCCGCTGCAAATATGGTTGAAAAGTTTTATCATCTACCATATGTTCTAAATCTCTGATTTATTATTGATAAAGTCTATTGATAATTTAATTATCTTTAGTCATGATATTCTTTACTGGGCTAGTTGAGCTCACCCTTTTGTTTCACAATTCCTTTCAGGTAATAAGAGTGTAGCTGGATCGAGCGGGGATAACAGGAGAATAGTGTGATGGTCCGAGACTGTCGAAGTTTCTTAATACATTATAAAATGGCATGACATGCAATATATAATTGTATTGAGGTCCTAAGATGTGTGTGTCGTATTTTATACGTCATTTGATATTTAATTTTGGTGAACAACAATAGGGTGAGGTGAACCCAACTTTGGAAGGGTGTTTTGCCACTATCATACAAGATGTCTAATGAACTACGAGTTATCATAAGACAGGGTTGTGCACATCCACTTGCTGAGTATATCTACGAGCACTACCTATATGATCTTGGAGTTTGCTTAAAATATAATTTTTAATTGTAGACGGTGGAGATAGTTATATGTCAAGAGAAGACTCACCATTGGAAGGAACATGATAGTAATCTTCTCGTTTTTCTTTGGGGTCTATTAGGTCAACCAATGATAATTCTGTGGGCATATGATATCTATCATAACCTAGACGCATGGCCTCCCATGTACGAAGGTTTTCTTGAGAATTTTTCAAAGATTTTAATTTCTAAAACAGTTATTTACTGTACCTTTATGTAAGGTATCACTGTAAGGTATTATCCATAGTTGGGACATGAGTCACAGTTGGTATTAAAACTCACAGTATATGTGTTGTTGTATTTTGCATGACAATTGTAGTAATAAAGTTGTAGTTGTTTTCTATACCATGTATTTGGCCACTCAGAATAGGTTGGATGGATTGGACCTATTTTGGGGGCGTCACATCTCTCACTTATGCCGGTGCAAATACGAAACTGTACGTTTTTGTTATTTTAAGGATTTTTCGACTGTTATCTCTATATGTTCTCCGAGTGCATACTTAGATTAAGTTATCTTAGTCTATTTCGTGTGCTTGGAGACCATGGGGAGGTGATACCGAAATTTTCTTGAAACTCATGAAACGTACTTAACGTGTTTGCACTAGTTGAGACGCATCCAATAACGTGATAGAAGCCTTACCCCTGTCCTGTAGAGTGGAGATACTAGGTAAATCTAATTCATTCATGAATATCCATATTAACTGAATGCGTACTTCTGTGTAGTTAAAAATGTCAGTAGACCGGATATATGCCTACGTGTCGAGAATACATTCTGACCGATTTCGAGAGGTTTTGGACGAAGCGTATAGGTAGAAATGGAGGCTATTAGGAGGGGTTCTGAGCCGTTAGATTCCGCCACCTCTCTTTCCGATATTGTATTAGATCGGGATGAGGAGTTAAGACTATGGGTCACGTCTTAGGATCCCTCTACTAGCAATACCAGTAGATATCGAGTGTTGGGTCTGCCGAGGATACCCGTATATACACTTCCTGGAGGTAATATTTTATTATGTTTCACGAAATTATCCGAATTTATCACATTATATAAATTATTATTAGTAATCGAATTTGTATCTCTTTATAGGCTCCAGCCAGTGCCAACGTCCGAGAGCACATGTCGAACCATCTCATATGGGCGCTGGCTTGGATGACGATATCTTTCGGCGGCTGATAGGGGCCGTGTCGGATAGGTTCCGTACCAATCCGGTCTTTCGACGTCAGCAGTTGCCTTCCAGTTCTCGTCTTCACCAAATTGCTCAAGATATTATAGCAGGGGCCTCTACAGAGAGTACAGGATTACCACGAGAGCAGTTTGACGCTTGGAGCGCCGAGATGCTCCGGATGGTGATTACCTTCTTGGAGGAGGCTTTTCGTCCGCCCCCACCTACTCAGGTATTCTTATTATTTATGTTTTTTTTCAATTAAGGCTAGCTTGTTAATTAATTCTCACATATATATATATACGGACTAATGATTTATATTTTTGATTCTATCAACATGGTATAGTGATGGCGAGCAGACTGGCGATGACGAGCAGGCGCACGACGCTAATTTTCATACACCAGAACAACGTCGTTCACCTCCACCCGATGATGATACTTTTACTAGTTTATAGTTCATTTGAATTCATGTTATTATAGAAAATTTGTATATATTGTAGTGTCTAATTGCGTCTGTATAAGTATTGTAGAACATTTGTATATATTGTAGTATCTAATTGTGTCTGTATAAGTGTGACGCCCCCAAAATAGGTATTCATCACCCATCTTGAGTCGTCAGATACATGGTACATACATTCAATTACAACTTAATTATACAACTGTCGTGTAAATTATGACAAAACATAAACAGAGAGTTTAAACAATAATATCATCTTCTAGACAATATCCACTCTCAATGAAGTTCTCATTACATTTATTGTCACATTATTTAACAGAATAGTGAGGACTACTAATGCTATCCTCTCGGATTTGTCACTCGCTTCCCGACTCATCCCAAATATATATTCCCATTTCACGAGAGAACAAAGTGAAAGAAAGGGTGAGCTCAACTAGCCCAGTAAGAAATATTATGACTAAGATAATGCAGAATAAATTATCATTAGTCTCTAACAATGTTAAACTGATAAAATACAATAGATGTGACGCCCCCAAAATAGGTATACAACACCCATTCTGAGTTGTCAAATACATGGTACAGAAAGCAAACTACAACTTCAATAATACAATTGTCGTGCAAAATATGACAACACATACTGTGAGTTTAAATACAAATATTGTCATCTAGACAATATCCACACCCAAATGGGTCCTTATTACATTTATTGATACACTATATCTTACAAAAATAGTGAGTCTTTGCTAAACAACTATCTAGAACCTTCACTCCATACCCGACTAGATCCTCGCTATGTTCTCACCTCCACGAGAAGAAAAATAGAACAAAAGGAAAAGGGTGAGCTCAACTAGCCCAGTAAAGAATATTATGACTAAGATAATATACAACAAATTATCTTTAGTCTTCAACAGGGAAAAAATCTGATATAACATAGTAGACAACAAGTTTTAGATCAATAATATGCAGCGAAAACAGCAATCCATTAGAAGAGTCACGTAGAGGATGAATTCTACTATCTTCTAAGATTTAAGAGTCCATCATCAATATTTTATCCTCAGAACATCAATCAATATACATCTTTTAATCAAATATTCATCTTTGCACTACAGGGCCAAAGATATTCATTTATTTCATCGTTTGGTCATGTTCATCTCAACACTGTTCATCTTTGCAATACAAGCCAAAGATATTCATCAGTTTAATCATTCATCTTTGCACTACAGGCCAAAGATATTCAGTAATATCATCATTAAGGACTGAGGATGATGAAAAATATTTTAGAGAACGAATCCAAAGGAGATAGAAGGACAATTGTATTAGGGATTAAATATAACGATTTATCCAAGATCAATAATACTTCATAATAAATGATTTTGAAGCGAAATTCAAAATAACGATCAAAACATGGATACAATCAAAGATAGTAGCCAAAATAGACATCTTGGACAAAAAGAAAATTTTTATTTTTCTATGAATAGTCTTAGATATCGTGAATAATCATAGTATCGTGAATAAGTAACTCAACATAAAAAGTTCCAAATTTGATTAAAAATTTCATCAATATTTCGCATAATGATATTGAAGAAAATAATATCATTTGAGAAAAATAACATCCTTACCTTAAAGAAACCGTATTTCTGATAGAATTTCTGTATAAAAAGTCGATGAAAAACTTGAATCGGAATAAAGAACTCTCAAAGTATCAAAATACTCACTAAAATACACTCGACAATATAGAGAGAAAGAAAACTTGTTTCTGGTGTGATTTTCAATTTTAACTTAAGCGTCTATTTATAGGAAAATGCTAGAACGCCAAAGGAGACTAAAATAATAAATTAATATTATTTAATTTCAAACTTTTCTTCTACGCATGCTGCACAAGACTCAATACCAGCCATCTTTGAATAAAAATCAGCAGCCCATGTGCTTTTAAACACCAACCAAAAAGTGGGTCCCACCCATAAATTAATAAAAATTATTTTATTTTCCAAAACTTCAATAATTCATAGAAAATAGACCGTTTATCAGAAAAATACAAATTTTATGTCCATTTTACCTGAAATCGAATTCTCTACAACTTTGTAGTTTTGAGTTTTCCCAAATTCCAAACCAAAAATATCCGAAATCCACAAACGGATGATATTTAATACTTCCAGTCCGACCAAAAACTAATAAAACACCTCAGCATTAATTTCTTCAATTATATCCACATAAAATAAATATATCCATCATCTATATCAAATAAATATTTCATTATCATATAAATCAATAATTAATTATTCATAAATAATATTACGTAATCACAATTATGACAACCAGGTAGCTCCTGAGAAAAGAGGGGCTTTCGATAGGGATTTCTCCTTCTTGGCGCATTATTAGGTGACCAAACCTTTCCTTAGATAGAACTTTCTAGACATTGCCAATAATGTTATCTAAAAATATTATTCAAATAATATGAATTATTGATCGATAATGGGAAATATCATGTCGTTGACAATTATTGAAACAACAATAATATAAAATATCAACGCAGACAATTATTGAATCAATAAAATAAACTATTGAGCGATAACTCATGTAATAATTATTGAGTAGTGCCTTCTTACGCATGCGAATTAATAATTCAACAATCTTGTGCAATACCGGTGTCATCTTTAATAACCACGCCAGTATTACTACATTTTAACCACCGTGTATTCCAACAAAGTGTTAATGCAGTAACAACTTCTGTTGTTATTTATAAAACTCATATTTTGTTATTTTCTTCATCCGAGCGGTTATTCATTATGAGCCCCACGAATGGTCTGCTGGGTAAATTTAATATTCCCACAAAAAAATATATTCCACGACCAAAAAGAATATTCCCAAAACAAAATTAATATTTTATAACCACTTGCTTATTTTGCAAAATTTGCACATTTCACCCATAACCAAATCATTATATCAAATTAACACCTTATTAATTTAGAATAATGAATAGAGAAAATTTAATTTTATTTATAATAAGTTGGGGTCTTATAACCTCCCCTCTTTATAAAATTTCATCCTCGAAATTAGCGTACGTACCTGGTGTTTCGAACAGGTGAGGGTACCTCGCTTTTATTTCTGATTCCAACTCCCATGTCATTTCCTCAATTGCATGGTTTCTCCACAAAACCTTAACTTGCGGTATAACCTTGGTGCGTAGGACATGCTATTTTCTATCCAAAATCTTAACAAGTACCTCTTCGTACGTTAAATCTTCAGCTATCTCGTCCGGTTCTAACTCAATAATGTGGTTCGGGTCTTTCACATACTTACGGAGCATAGATATATGAAAAATAATATGAACACGAGACATGTTTGGAGGTAATACGAGTCTATAGGCCACATTTCCTATTCGGTCAAGAATTTCAAATGGACCAACAAATCGTGGATTGAGCTTTCCTCTCTTCCCAAATCTTGTAACTAACTCCCTTCCATGGAGAAACACGTAATAATACATGATCCCCAATATTAAATTCTACGTCCTTTCGTTGAAGATCGGCATAACTCTTTTGTCGATCCTGTGAGGTTTGAATACGTTGTCGTATCATTTGGATTTTTTCTGTAGTTATGCGTACTAATTCTGGTCCCAACAACATTGTTTCTCCCACCTCGTCCCAGCATACTGGAGAACGACACTTTCATCCATACAACACCTCAAATGGAGCCATGCCTATACTTGCTTGATAACTGTTGTTGTAGGAGAATTCAACCAGTGGCAAGTACTTATCCCAACTTTCTTTGAAATCTAGAACACAGAATCTTAATAGATCTTCAAGGGTTTGAATAGTCCTTTCTGATTGTCCGTCCGTTTGAGGATGGTATGCTGAACTGAATCGTAAATCCGTGCCCATAGCTTTCTGCAAGCTAACCCAAAATCTTGAAGTGAATCTTGGGTCACGATCCAAAACTATGGATACTGGCATGCCATGCAATCGTACAATCTCATTCACGTACATACAAGCAAGACGTTCAAGGGAATAAGTTTCTCGTATAGGTAAGAAATGAGCAGACTTGGTTAATCTATCAATAATAACCCAAATCGCATCTATGCCTTGAGAAACTTTGGGAAGACCCGTGACGAAATCCATGGTAATGTGTTCCCACTTCCATTCTGGAATCTCAAGTGGTTGCAATAGACCTTTTGGCACTTGATACCCCGCCTTTACACGTTGACAGGTTAAACACCTCGAAATAAACTCCGTGATCTCTTTCTTCATATTGTTCCACCAAAATGTGTGTCAAATATCATGATACATTTTGGTACTCCTAGGATGAATTGCAAACGGGGTGTTGTGTGCATCCATCATAATTCTATGCTTCAAGTCAGAATCGTTAGGAACGCAAAGTCTAGAGTTGAATCGAAGTATTCCTTCTTCATCGATTCTTGCTTCTGGAATAGTACCTTCTTGCACTTTCTTCTTCATATGCATCAGCCCCAGGTCCGTAGATTGAGCAGCTTTAACTTTATCGATTAAAGTCGATTCTACTCATATATTCGCCATCATCACGTGGGTCCCTGGAGTCTTTAATTCTACCTCCATCCTTTACAAGTCATACAAAATGGGCCTTTGTGTTGACAATATCGTACTCGTACTCGCATATGATCTTCTACTCAATGCGTTAGCTACTACGTTCCCTTTTCCAGGATGATATTGAATAGTGTGATCGTAATCTTTCAACAGCTCAAGCCAACGTCGTTGCCGCATATTGAGTTCTTTTTGGGTGAAGAAATATTTGAGGCTTTTATGGTCCGTATAAATCTCCACTTTCTCCCCGTACAAGTAGTGTCTCCATATCTTCAACGCAAAAATGACTGCTGCCAACTCTAGATCATGAGGAGGATAATTCCTCTCATATTCTTTGAGTTGTCACGAGGCATAGGCTATGACTTTCCCATGTTGCATGAGAACACATCCTAACCCTTTGCTTGAAGCATCGCTGTATATAACAAATCCATCCGAACCGGATGGTATTGCTAGAAACAGTGCGAAATGAGTCTCTCTTGAGCTCTTAGAAACTCTTCTCGCATTCTTCGCTCCATATTTAATTTTGTATCTTTACGAGTCACCGAGTGAGTTAGCGAGTAGCGATTCGAGAAATTCCTTCCACGAATCTCCGATAATAACCAATTAAGCCCGTAAAGCTACGTGACTTCGATCACCAACTTGGTTGCTCCCAACTTTGTATTGCTTTAATCCTCATGGTCAATAGATACTCCATGTTTTGACACCACATGCCCAAGGAATGCTACTTCCTCAAGCCAGAACTCGCATTTCTTCAGCTTGGCATAAAGCTTGTTTTCACGAAGCCTTTCAAGTATTAGCTCATGATCTTCACGGCTTTTGGAATAGATGAGGATGTCATCAATAAAGACAACAACGAACTGATCCAAATATTCCTTGAATACACGGTTCATCATATCCATGAAAGCAGCAGGAGCATTAGTCAATCCAAAAGACATGACTAAGAATTCATAATGCCCATACCGAGTTCTAAAGGCAGTCTTTGGAATATCCTCAGTTTTAATCTTCAGTTGATGATATTCAGAACGAAGATCGATCTTTAAAAAGAATTATGCTCCTTGCAACTGGTCAAACAGGTCATCAATACGAGGTAGCGGATACGGTGACATGGTTCAATTCCTGGTAGTCAATACAAAGTCGCATACTCCCGTCTTTCTTCTTTACGAATAAAATAGAAGCACCCCAAGGAGATGTACTAGGACGAATGAAATCGATGTCTAATAATTCCTGTAGTTGGACTTTTAACTCCTGAAGTTCAATAGGAGCCATCCGATATGGGGTTTTAGAAATGGGTTTTGTACCCAGTTTAAGGTCAATAAAGAATTCAACATCACGCTACGGGGTAAACCGGAAGTTCTTCGAAATACATCGAAAAATTCTCTAACAATGTAAATATTATTCAAATCGACTTGTCTCTCGTTCAAATCCATAACATGGGCTAAGAAAGCTTGACATCCATTTTCAATAAACGAATAGCTTTGTGGCTTGATATGACGAAAACATCGATTTTAGTGGTTTAGTGGTTTGAATTCGTATGACATGTTGGTTAGGAATATGAAAACTAACAACCTTACGAAAACAATCAATTGTGGCATGATGAGTGGTTAACCAATCAATTCCTAAAATCACATCAAAAGCAAGTATCTTTAAAGAGATAAGATCAATAGGTAATGTGATAGTGCCAACTTGGATCATGCAAGATTTATAAACTGTAGATGTAACGAAGGTTTCACCCAACGGAGTTTCAACAGATAAATCAAAGTCTAATTTCTCCGGAGTCGAGTTTAAGAGATAAAAGAATGGGTAGAACCGGTATCTAGTAAGGTATAAACTTTGCAAGAATTCAAGATTAGCTTACCCGTGATCACCTCGTTCGGGTTCCTCACGTTTTGGCCAGTCACGACAAACGCCCTTCCAGGAACCGCTGATTTCGACTTATCCGGGACAGCCCTTGGAATCACTACTCCCGCTGAACTTGGTTTTGCTATAGTATAATCTCGAGCGATGTGGCCTTCCTTTCCACAGTTGTAACATACCTTGGATTGTTGTGGACAGTTTGGGCATATATGTCCCTCCTTCCTGCATTTGTAACATCTAACTCAAGGTCATTCTCCTCCCTAGAATTGTTGTTGTTACTCTTCAGTGCTTTGCTTGATGTCTTCCCGTCATTGTTGAATCTTCTCTTTCTGAAATTTCCACTTAAGTCACCTCTCCTATTATCCTGGCCACGATTACCACCTGAGTGGTTACCGCCTTTGTCCGTATTCTTCCCTCCTCGCTGGTTATCATCGTTTCAATGATCACATCCACCGATATAACCACAGTTGTGGTCCCTCGGTTGAGTATACTCACTATCTCGCTCTAATAACTGAGCCCTGTTTACAACATCTGAATACAAAGAAAATTTATGAGATATAAGGTATTGACGAATCTCGGGTTTTAGACCTCTCAGAAACATCCGCGTCATTCGTTCCTCATTCTCCACCAAATGAGGTGCAAACCTGGATAACTCTGCGAACTTTGCCTCATACTAAGACATCGTCATGTTGTTCTGTTCGAGTCTAATAAACTCTACCTCTTTCATATAACGAATACTTTCTGGAAAGTACTTGTCATTGAACAGTTTCTGAAATCTTTCCCAAGACATCTTAAGTGCGGCTGGCTGGGTACGCTTCACAAACTCCCACCAGTAATCTGCCTCTCCACGGAACATAAAGGTGGCAAATGGAACCTTCTGTTCCTCCGTGCAGCCCAAGACATCGAATATCTTGGTAATTTGCTTGACCAGTGTCTCTTAATAATCGATCGGGTTTTCCCGTAAACTGTGGTCCCAACTCTTTGAATCGCTTGGGCGTGGATGGCCGCATGCGTTGCCATCACTTCCACCCTATTTTGTACACGAGTTTGCCTCAAATCGGGTTTTTACATGAACTGCAAAAAGCTCCTAAACATTCCATCATTCATCGTTTGCTCAGTAGTGTTGTTTACAAGAGTAATATTGTCTTCCCTGTTGCACGTTCTCCTGCTTTTGTGACTAAAGGTTGCTCCACGTCTCATACACTCCATTGTTAACGCTTCTCGTGACCATTCTTAAATCGCCATAAAACAAGGGTTAATTAAACAAATTAACATATCACATAATATCCCTATATTATGATCAACCAACAAATAAGCTTAGATAGGACACACTAGCGAAGGATTTACTCATTTCTCCCCTCCTAGTTCTATTCCCCGATCTCCGCCAGAGACCATATCCCTAAGCTTTGATACCATGACGGCGCCCCAAAATAGGTATACAACACCCATTCTGAGTCATCAAATACATGGTACAGAAAGCAAACTACAACTTCAATAATACAATTGTCGTGCAAAATACGACAACACATACTGTGAGTTTAAATACAAATATTGTCATCTAGACAATATCCACACCCAAATGGGTCCTTATTACATTTATTGATACACTATCTTACAAAAATAGTGAGTACTGCTAAAAAGCTATTTAGAGCCTTCACTCCATACCCCGACTAGATCCTGCTATGTTCTCACCTCCTGAGAAGAAAAATAGAACAAAAAGGAAAAGGGTGAGCTCAACTAGCCCAGTAAAGAATATTATGACTAAGATAATATACAACAAATTATCTTTAGTCTTCAACAGGGAAAAAATCTGATATAACATAGTAGACAACAAGTTTTAGATCAATAATATGCAGCGAAAACAGCAATCCATTAGAAGAGTCACGTAGAGGATGAATTCTACTATCTTCTAAGATTTAAGAGTCCATCATCAATATTTTATCCCTGTAACATCAATCAATATACATCTTTTAATCAAATATTCATCTTTGCACTACAGGCCAAAGATATTCATTTATTTCATCAGTTGGTCATATTCATCTCAACACCTGTTCATCTTTGCAATACAAGCCAAAGATATTCATCAGTTTAATCATTCATCTTTGCACTACAGGCCAAAGATATTCAGTAATATCATCATTAAGGACTGAGGATGATGAAAAATATTTTAGAGAACGAATCCAGTGAGATAGAAGGACAAATATTAGGGATTCGTATAACAGTTTATCCAAGATCAATAATACTTCATAATAACCGATTTTGAAGCAGAATTAAAAAATAACGATCAAAACATGGATACAATCAAAGATAGTAGCCAAAATAGATATCTTGGAAAAAAAGGAAAATTTTCATTTTTCGGTGAATAGTGCCGTATACGTGAATAGTGCCGTATACGTGAATAGTAACTCCGACATAAAAAGTTCCAAATTTGATTAAAAAGTTCATCAATATTTCGGCATAATGATATTGAAAAAAATAATATCATTTGAGAAAAAATAACATCCCTTACCTTAAAGAAACCGTACTTCATACCGAATTTCGGGTATAAAACGGACAGAAACTTGAACGGAATAGCAACTCTCAAAGTATCAAAATACTCACTAAAATACACTTGACAATATAGAGAGAAAGAAAACTTGTTTCTGGTGTGATTTTCAATTCTAACCTAAGCGTCTATTTATAGGAAAATGCTAGAACGCCAAAGGAGACTAAAATAATAAATTAATATTATTTATTTTCAAACTTTTCTTCTACGCATGCTGCACAAGACTCAATACCAGCCATCTTTGAATAAAAATCAGTAGCCCATGCATTTTTAAACACCAACCAAAAAGTGGGTCCCACCCATAAATTAATAAAAATTATTTTATTTTCCAAAACTTCAACAATTCATAGAAAATAGACCGTTTATCAGAAAAATACGAATTTTATGTCCATTCTGCCTGAAATCAAATTCTCTACAACTTTTTAGTTTTGAGTTTTCTCAAATTCCAAACCAAAAATATCCAAAATCCATAAACAGATGATTTTTAATATTTCTTCAAATCAAAAAAACCGATAAAACACCTCAAAGATTAATTCCTTCAATTATATCCACATAAAATAAATATATCCATCATCTATATCAAATAAATATTTCATTATCATATAAATTAATAATTAATTATTCACAAATAATATTACGTAATCACAATTATGACAACCAGGTAGCTCCTGCGAAAGGGGGCTTTCCATAAGGATTTCTCCTTATCAGCCGCAATTAGGTGACCAAACCTCTCCTGAGATGTAACTTTCTAGACATTGCCAATAATGTTATCTAATAATATTATTCAAATAATATGAATTATTGATCCGATAATGGGAAATACTTTCGTAGAAGGACAATTATTGAAACAACAATAATATAAAATATCAACGCAAAGAATTATTGAATCAATAAAATAAACTATTGAATAGTAACTCATCGTAACAATTATTGAGTAGTGCCTTCTTACGCATTTAATCAATACTTCAACAATATTTCATGCAATACCGGTATACTATCGCAACCACCACGCGTATTACTATATTTTAACCACCGTGTTCCAATAGTGTTAAATGGTAACAACTACGCTATTATTTATAAAAACTCATATTTTGTCGTTTTCTTCATCCGACGAGTTATTCTCATTATGAGCCCCACGAATGGTCAAGCTACTGTCGCATTTAATATTCCCCGACAAAAGAATATTCCACGACCAAAAGAATATTCCCCGACAAAATTAATATTTTATAACCACTTGCTTATTTTGCAAAATTTGCACATTTCACCCATAACCAAATCATTATATCAAATTAACACCTTATTAATTTAGAATAATGAATAGAGAAAATTCAATTTTATTTATAATAAGTTGGGGTCTTACAATAGACATCAAGTTTAACTGCAGCGGAATAAGCAAACCATTAGAAGAGTCAAGTAGGTAATAAAATCTACTATTTTTTATGGTCTAAAAAGATTTTCATCAACTTTATCGCTGAGATTCAGCTTAATAAATAAACCACGTCTTATAATCATCCTTGTACTACGGGCCAAGGATATTCATTAAATCATCAATGGTCATGACTATACCGAAAAATCCCTAGTAAGCCAAAGATATACAACTATAAAACCAACAACCAACAGTCCATCTTTGCACGTAAGCCAAAAATATACAATTCAATAATCCACCGTCCATCTTTGCACGTAAGCCAAGATAACTTTTATTACCATATAAGCATGAGGATGATGACAATGATATAAACATTAATCAACTGAAAACAAGGATAAATATTAAAGACTTTAAATTTATCCAAATATTATCAACCACTCATAATCTAATATTATTAATATAATAACAATATTTTAACCACTTGTTAAACTTATAAACATTTTATTTCAATTGTTTACACTTTACCAAATAGTGCATTTAGTTATTCAAAAATGCTATACTCATAAGATTTCATCACCAATGATCAAATCCCTTATCAAAAATCTTCATATACCTTATATAGTATTTCCAAGCCACAAAATCCTATTTTCCAACTTTGTTACTTCACATAACATATTTAACTCATATGTTCGTAACTAAATCATTTTCATGAAAAATACCAAATCAGTCCCAAAAATTATTCTTTTCTGGGATTGAGCATAATATAGTACCATAATGAACATATATTTTTCTCGGAATTTTTAAAATTCATTTACTATTTTTCAAAAATTAATTTCTAATTTATTCCTTAAGAAATTAGCTACCTCAAGGTTAACTCCAGAATATCCCAAATCTTGGTAGTAGGACACATGTTAACATGAGCCTCCAGTTTAAATTTCATGGTCATCGGAGTTATAAAACTCCGGTTATAGCGTTTTTCGTCAGAAAAACTTAAATATTGAAATGGTCATATTTTGCTCATTTTAAGTCGGAATGAGCTCATTTTTGGACAGGAGGTACCTTATACCATATACTTTCATTTCCAAAAAGGCCAGAATTTTTCTCAAAAATTAAGTGGCTGAAACAGCCCTTTTAAAAACGTGGGCAGTATCTTTTTCGGTATTGGCAGCTTTTGACTCTTTTCCTAAAATCAGTCCACACGAAAATCTACAATATCTTTTCCAGTGATTCCACTTGGATAAGTTACAAAACTCATAGATCTAACTCTAGGACTTGACCACACTTAAAAATTCAAAATATAATAGGAGATATGGTCAATTGAATTTCGTGTTCTATTTTCACCAAAATCTGATTTTCAACCCTTTGTGATTTCTAAGAAACTTTCATATTTTCGCATAATAACCAATATAACTTATCATGATAATGACATAATAATTCAATAAAACAAGTTCAGGAATTAATTTAACCAGGAACCAATAACGTCCAAATTGTTAACATGATACTTCTTTGTAGAGTAAAATTCAAGAATGCTCGTAAGAATATTTCCATGAAAGAGATCTCGGATGAAGCACAAATATCAAGGATATTCTACTAATTTCATGGAGTATAGAAGTTAAAGCTTTAATCAATCGAGTATAAGAGAATATATGAAGCCGCAAATGGATTTTAAATCCCGCCATGCAAGAATCCACGATGATCTGATTATTTTCACAATTTAATAAAGAATGAATACAAGGGATCATTCACCATGCATGTAGTACTCCACATAGACAGGTTATCCCGACAAAATAATAAAAAATGGAATGACAGAAGAAATCACCATGCATGTGATAGATCGCACCGACGGGTTATTCTCAACAGAATAATAAATGCGGAATAATAAATAATGGAACCAAAGTCGTGTGAAATTCACACATCACGAGGATATTATTCCGAAGTAATAATAAAGAGCGGAATAATAAAAGAATTTCACCAAGTATGCGGTACTTAGATAAACAAAGTTATTCCAACATAATAATAAAGAATGGAATAACGAGAAGAAGATCACCAAGTATTGGGTAAACCGCATATACTGGTCATTCCACCATGTATAGGTAAATCACAGATACAAAGTTATTCCAATGTAATAATAAATAATGGAATAACGTAAGAATTTCACCAAGTATAGGGTATCACGATATACAAAGTTATGTATAGGGTATGTAACTTTTACAAAGTTATTCCAACAAAATAATAAATAATGGAATAATGTAAGAATTTCACCAAGTAGAGGGTATCACCATGATATACAAAGTTATGTATAGGGTATGTGTGACGCCCCAAAATAGGTATACATCACCTATTCCGAGTTGTCAATACATGGTACGTAAAACAACTACAACTTTATTATTACAACAAGAAACTGTGAGTTTGAATACAAATATTATCTTCTAGACAATATCTATACTCAAATAAATCCTCATCACATTTATTGATACATTATTTTACAAAATGGTGAGGACTACTAAACAATTCTTTCTAAAACCTTCATTCCATACCTCCACACTTGTACTCGCTATATTCTCGCCTCCCGAGAAGAAAAATGGAACAAAAAGGAAAAGGGTGAGCTCAACTAGCCCAAGAAAGAATATTATGACTAAGATAATATACAACAAATTACCGTTAGTCTTCAACAGGAAAAATCTAATAGAATACAATAGACAACAAATTTTAAATTAATATTCGCATGAAATAATAATTCATTAGAAGAGTTAAGTAGAGTATATAAACTACTATCTTCTATGTATGAATTTAAAAGTTCATCGCCTATCTTTTATCCCCGTAACATCAATCAATATACATCCGAATCAAATATTCATCTTTGCACTACTGTGCCAAAGATATTCATCGATTAATCATGTTCATCTAAACACTGCTCATCTTTGCACTACGACCAAAGATATTCTTCAGAAATCATTCATCTTTGCACTACAAGCCAAAAGATATTCAATAATATCATCATTTAAGACCGAGGATGATGAAAAATATTTTTAAAGAAACGAATCCAAAGAAACAAAATGACAAGGATTAAGGATTAAGGATTCGTACTTTGTTTTATCCATGTTCAAAAATACCTCAAAAATAATCATAGTGGTGTAAAATTCAAGAATGATCAAAACATGGATACAATCAAAGCTAGTATCCAAGAAGAGATATTTTGGACAAAAAGAAGAAATTTTATTTTTTATTGAATAGTGTCAGATATCGTGAATAGTGCCAGATACGTGAATAGTAACTCTACACACCAAAAGATAGAAATTTCCCAAAAACATCTTCACGCTTACGTGAATAGTACTACGTGAATAAGAACTCGCATGAATAGTAACTCGTGAATAGTAACTCATGAATAGTAACTCATGAATAGTAACCCCGAGCATGGAAAAGTTCCAAATTTGATAAAAAGTTTCAACCAATATTTCAAAGATAATGATATTGAAGAAATAATATCATTTGAGAAGAAAATAACATCCCTTACCTCGAAAGATTAAGATACTTAAATTTGGAATAATGGGTATAGTCTTTGAAGGAACTTGCACCGCCTAACAATACTCAAAGTATACTCAAAATACTCACAAGAATACGCCGATAATATAGAGAGAAAACTTCGCTTCGGTGTGATTTTCAATTCTAACCTATGCACCTATTTATAGAAAATGCTTGAACACCAAAGCGAAAATTTAATATAATATTATTATTTATAATAAAATTTCCTACGCCAACCTTCCAAGAACTGAATTCAGCTCATTCAACCCACATGTGTAACACACCATAATGAAAAAACGTTTTTCTAATTTTAAATATTTTAAACTTCCAAAATCAATTATTTTGAGCTTGAAACTTCAATAATTCATAATAAATAGCCCTTTCATCAGAAAATTTGAATCTCATGAGTTTTTATAGGAAATTCAATTCTCTACAACTTTGCAGAAGAAAGTTTTCCAAATTCCAAATAGAAATTGACCGAAATCCACAAACCAAGCGATTTTAAAGGCTATAATCAAATTTCGACCAATAAATGGGGTCCAATTTACATGTTTAACATGTTTTAAACATTTATTGCAACAAAAATACTCTTCCTCCTCAGTATAGTCATATATCCCACATTCGTTATAAAATATCACCATTATTATATTATTAAAATATAATAATATATTTAAATGAATTATTTTATCGTAAAAGATAAAATTTCAATTTTCAACAATTGTCACATTAAAATTTTTCCCATCTATATCCACATAAAATCAATATTTTCCTCATCATATGAATCAATAATTAATTATTCACAAATAATATTACGTAATCACAATATTGACAACCGTGCGCCTTCCTGTGAAAGAGGGGCTTTCCAATAAGAATTTCTTCTTCTTGGCGCGCAATTAGGTGACCAAACCTCTCCTTAGACGAAACTTCTAGACATTGCCAATAATGTTATCTAATAATATTATTCTAGATAATATGAATTATTGCTTTGATAATGAAAAATACTGTGTAATGACAATTATCAAACAACAAAGAATATAAAATATCAACGCAAAGAATTATTAAATCAATAAAATCTTCGAATAAGAATTATCGTAACCATTATTGAGTAGTGCCTTCTTACGTAAGAATCAATAATTGGTGCAATATCGTAAGCTACCGTGTGTTTTAAACCAACGTATTTTAACAAGATTAACTGTAATAACTTCGCCTAGTTATTTTTAAACCACTTATATTTGTCGTTTTCTTCATCCAATCGCTTTCCGCTTATGGGGCCCACATACATGGCTGGTCGCTACGTATTCGTTTAATATTCTCGACGATGAATATTCCACGACCAAACGAATATTCCCAAACAACAATGAATATTTTATAACCACTTGCTTATTTTGAAGTATTTATGTATTTTACCCCTAACTATCCACATTAATCAAATCAACCCTTACTATTTTAAAATAATAAATAGAGAAAATTAAATTTCATTAATAATAAGTTGGGGTCTTACAGTATGCCACTTTTACAGGTTATTCCAACAGAATAATAAAGAATGGAATAACAGAAGTTCTCTTCATGAATAAGAAAGAATAACACCCCTTACCTTAAAAGAAACTGGATATAAAAGTAGTGAAGTAGCAAAATACTCTTCTTCTTTCTCTCTATAATTTCTCTCTCTAGAGTTTCAATGAATTCGTAAGAAATAATGAAGGAATGAGCTTCTATTTATAGAAGAATGGATTGAATAGTAACTAATTCATGAACGGTCCAGATCGATTTACTTTTAAATGAACGATCCAGATCGATTTACTATTAAAACTTAAAGCAACGGTCCATACTGATTTACTATTAAAACTTTAAACCAGCGATCCATATTGATTCACTATTATAACTTTCCACCAGCGGTCCATAATGATTCACTAATATAACTTCAACCAATGGTCTGAAAAATTAGCACATCTCCTCATGGAATAATATTGTACCCAAATACCCGAATGCACAATAATAGAGTGAATAGTAACTTGTGAATAGTAACTCATGAATAGTAACTCGTGAATAGTAACTCCGAAACGAAAAGTGTCCCGAATACCCAATTGAACAATATAACCTCCAGACATCAATTATCATCGGAATAGATGTCAATTTCTATTAACACAAATAGTCCCAACACAATGAAACTATCAAATTCATTTTTAATCAACACGAACTTATCCATCATTAATATTATAACTCACAATATTTAGCAACCAGGTTGTTCCTAGGAAAGAGGGAGCTTTCCAATAAGGATTTCTCCCTATTGGCGCGCAATTAGATTATCTAACATCTCCTTGACAGAACTTCTAGATTGTAAATATTGCAATTTAATAATATGAATAACTTTGTCGTCTTAATTATTGATTTAATAATATATCATATTATGCACATGATACTGTGACAATAATCTATCAATAATATGAGAGATATGATGCAGCAATTACTGTAGCAATAATGGAGTATAATTGAGTGACTTATCACGTAAGCATTAATAATCAATACCGTGTGCTACCATGCAACCACGTGTATTACTGTACTTTTATTACCGTGTAGTTTCAACAGTATTAACGGGAAATGTGACGCCCCCAAAATAGGTCTATTCCACCCAACCCATTCTGAGTCGCCAAATACATGGTACAGAAACAACTACAACATCATTAATACAATTGTCGTGCAAAATACGACAACACAAATACTGTGAGTTTAAATATAAATATTGTCTTCTAGAAAATATCCACACTCAAATAAAGTCCTCATTACAATTATTCATACACTATTTTATAAAAATAGTGAGGACTGTTAAAACATCTTTCTAGAACCATCACTCCATACCCCGGCTAGATCCTGCTATATTTTCATCTCCTGAAGAAAAATGGAACAAAAAGGAAAAGGGTGAGCTCAACTAGCCCAGTAAAGAATATTATGACTAAGATAATATACAACAAATTATCCTTAGTTTTCAACCGGAAAAATCTGATAAAGTACAATAGACAACAAGTTTTAGATCAACAACTGCAGCGGAAATAACAATTCATTAGAAGAGTTAAGTAGAGAATGAAATCTACTATCATCTATGAATTTAAAAGTCCATCATCAATATTTTATCCCTGTAACATCAATCAATATACATCTTTACACTACGGGCCAAAGATATTCAATTGTATCACTAGTTGGTCATGTTCATCTCAACACCTGTTCATCTTTGCACTACGGGCCAAAGATATTCATCAGGTAATCATTCATCTTTGCACTACAGGCCAAAGATATTCATCAGTATCACCATTAAGGACTGAGGATGATGAAAAACATTTTAGAGAACAAATCCAGTGAGACAAAAGGACAAATATTAGGGATTCGTATTTCAGTTTATCCAAATTCAATAATACTCCATAATAACCAAGTGTGAAGTAGAATTCAAAAATAAAGATCAAAACATGGATACAATCAAAGATAGTAACCATAAAAGACATCTGGAAGAAAAAGAGAAAATTTCATTTTTTGGTGAATAGTGCCGTATACGTGAATAGTAACCCTGACACAAAAAGTTTCAAATTTGATTAAAAGTTCAGATCAATACTTCAGCATAATGATATTGAAAGAAATAATATCATATATGAAGAAAATAACATCCCTTACCTCAAAATAACTGTACTTCTGACTGGAAAATTGGATATAGTGCTGAAGGAACTTGCACCATATAGCAACACTCAAGTATCAAAATACTCACAAGAATACGCTCGATAATATAGAGAGAGAAAGAGAGAAAACTTTGTTTCTGGTGTGATTTTCAATTCTAACTTAGCCCTCTATTTATAAGAAAATGTTAAGACGCCAAGGCAGACTTGACCAAGCACTGATGGCTTTACTCATTACTATTGCCACCCACCACATTTGAAATTTAATTCAGCACATTTCTTCACCAACCACAAGTGGGGCCCACTCAATTCTAGAATTTTCCACCAAAATCATTTATAAACCTAATTTTCGAATCAGTCACCTCTTAAAATTCATAACAAATCATTCATTCATTTTTAACGGTTCAAAATTTGTGGAAATATACTCAACTTATATATGTATAACATATCCAAAAATCACAATGATCCAACGGTCGGATTAAAAATTATAACTCACTCAATATATCGTAAAAATACTGATTTAATTTTTAATACCTCTATTCCGATAAAAATACTGATAAAACACCTCAACATTAAATCCTTCAATTATAACCACATAAAATAAATTAATCCATCATTTATATCAACATCAAATAAATATTTCCTTATCATATAAATCAATAATTAATTATTCACAAATAATATTACAGAATCACAATTATGACAACCAATTCGCTCCTGGAAAGAGGGGCTTTCAGATAAGGATTTCTCCTTCTTGCGCATGATTAGGTGACCAAACCTTTCCTTAGATGAACTTTCTAGACATTGCCAATAATGTTATCTAATAATATTATTCAAATAATATGAATTATTGATCCGATAATGGGAAATCTTGTGCGATGACAATTATTGAAACAACAATAATATAAAATATCAACGCAATTAATTATTGAATCAATAAAATAAAATATTAAAAAGTAATTATCGTAACAATTATTGAGTAGTGCCTTCTTATGTAAGAATCAATAATTCAACCATCTTTATGCAATACCGTGTCTTCTTTGTCTGACCATGCGTATTCTTGTATTTTAACCATCGGGTATTCAAACAAAGGTGTTAATCTGTAATAATTCTGCCGTTATTTATAAAAACTCAAACTTGTCATTTTCTTCATCCGATAGCAGTTATTACATTATGAGGCCCACGAATGGTACATGTAGTTGTATACTAATATTCCCGACAACAAGAATATTCCACGACCAAACGAATATTCCCCGACAAAAAAATGAATATTTTATAACCACTTGCTTATTTTGCAAAATTTGCACATTTCAACCATAACCAAAACATTATATCAAATTAACACCTTATTATTTTAAAATAATAATTGGAGGAAAATTCAATATTATTTATAAAAAGTTGGGGTCTTACAGGAAAACATCCGCCGTTATTTTTATAAAATATTTTTGTCGTTTTTTAACTACGACAATACTTCCGTTAGGGGTCTACCAATGATTGTGCATTGCATTTGCGGATATTCCCGACAAAAAGAATATTCCCACCAAAAACGAATATAATATGACAACTTGCATACTTTGCAAAATTTATAAATACTACCCACAACTATAACATTATATCAAATCCATACTATAATATAAAAAAATATTTCAAAAAATTAAATATTTATTCATAAAATCTGGGGTCTCACAATAAGTATTGTAAATTATATTGTTTATCATTTATGGAACATTAGCTTATATTTATGATAATATTAGCTTATAATATGTTTTGGTGGATATTTGAATGTGAATGTGAATGATAATGAGTTGAAGATTACATTTTAGTGCTACATTGCATATTTGAATGTGAGATACAAGTTTATATTACTGTGTATTGGGTTGTGACAGGTTACAGGTACAATAATGGGTTTAAACACCTGGAAACTGAACTTTTAAAGTCTGCATTTAAAAAAAACAGTTAATTCCAACGGAATAAGGTATTTCCAACGGAACTTCCCTCGGATTTAACAAATAACCAATTTTTAATAAATACCTAAATATTCTAATTTTCATTCGAAAATAAGTTAACTCCGACGGAACATGTCCGTCGGAACTACGTTATCTCCAACGCAAATTTCGTCGGAGTTAATAATTAGTCATTTTTAATTAATACCGTATTATTTTAATTTTTAGTCGGAAATAGGATAATTCCGAGGGAATATGTCCGTCGGAAATAGAGTATCTTATACTCGATGGAAAGTTTCGTCCTATATATTGTAAGACCCCAACTTATTATAAATAAGATTGAATTTTCTCTATTCATTATTCTAAATTAATAAGGTGTTAATTTGATATAATGATTTGGTTATGGGTGAAATGTGCAAATTTTGCAAAATAAGCAAGTGGTTATAAATATTCATTTTTGTCGGGGAATATTCTTTTGGTCGTGGAATATTCTTTTTATCGGGGAATATTCGTGCACGATGCGACCCTTTGGGGGCTCATAATGTAATAATAAGCTTCGGATGAAGAAAACGACAAAGTATGAGTTTTTATAAATAACAGCGTAATTATTACCGTTAACACTGTTGGAATACCTGGTGGTTAAAATACAGTAATACACGTGGTGGTATAGTAGCACACGGTATTGCACAGTATTGTTGAATTATTGATTCGTACGTAAGAAGGCACTAAAACTTGTTGATCTAAAACTTGTTGTCTATTATATTTTTTCAGATTTTTCCTTGTTGAAGACTAACGATAATTTATTGTATATTATCTTAGTCATAATATTCTTTACTGGGCTAGTTGAGCTCACCCTTTTCCTTTTTGTTCCATTTTTCTTCTCAGGAGGTGAGAACATAGCAGGATCGAGTCGGGGTATGGAGTGATGGTTCTAGGAAGATGTTTTAGTAGTCCTCACTATTTCTGTAAAATAGTGTATGAATAATTGTAATGAGGACTTATTTGGGTGTTGATATTTTCTAAAAGACAATATTTGTATTTAAACTCACAGTTGTGTTGTCGTATTTTACACGACATTTGTATTATTGAAGTTGTAGTTTGCTTTCTATACCATGTATTTTGGCGACACAGAATGGGTGTTGTATACCTATTTTGGGGGCGTCACAGTTGGTATCAAAGCTTAGGGATATGGTCTCTGGCGGAGATCGGGGAATAGAACTAGGAGGGGAGAGATGAGTAAATCCTTTGCTAGTGTGTCCTATCTAAGCTTATTTGTTGGTTGGTCATAATATAGGGATATTATGTGATATGTTAATTTGTTTAATTAACCCTTGTTTTATGGCAGTATTAAAGAATGGCTGCTGAGAACGTTAACAATGGAGTGTATGAGACTGTGGAACAACCTTTAGTCACAAACTAGGAGAACGTGCAACAGGAACATAATATTCCTCCTATAAACAACACTACCGAGCAAACGATGAATGATGGAATGTTTAGGAGCTTTTTGCAATTCATGCAAAATCGATTTACGAAGCGGACTCAGATACAAAAATATGGGTGGAAGTGATGGCAACGCTTGCTGATTCATCACGATGAACAGATTCAAAGAGTTGGGACCACCAGTTTACGGGAAAGCCCGTCCCGATTAAAGCGAAACATGGGTCAAGCAAATTACCAAGATATTTGATGTCTTGGTTGCACTTTGAGGAATGAAGGTTCCAATTGCCACCTTTATGTTCCGTGGTGAGGCGATTCTTGGTGGGAGTCTGTAGCGTACCCGACCAATCGACTTAAGATGTCTTGGGAAAGATTTCAAACTCGTTCAATGACAAGTACTTTCCGAAATTATTCAATTATATGAAGGAGGTAGAGTTTATTAGACTCGAACAGAACAACATGACAGTGTCTCAGTACGAGGTAAAATTCGCAGAGTTATCCAGGTTTGCACCTCATTTGGTGGAGAATGAGGAACGTATGACGCGGATGTTTCTGAGAGGTCTGAAACCCGATATACGTCAATATCTCATTTCTCATAAATTTTCTTTGTATTCAGATGTTGTCTACAGGGCTCAATTATTAGAGCGGGACAATAAGTACACTCAATCGAGGGATCACAACCAGGGTTATACCGGTGACAGCACTCATTGGAGCGATGATAACTAGCGAGGAGGGAAGAATACGGATAAAAGCGGTAACCACTCGGGTGGTAATCGTGGCCATGATAATAGAAGAGGTGAGTTTAGTGGAGATTTCAAAAAGAGAAGATTCAACAATGACGGGAAGACATCGTGAATGAACACCAAAGATCAATCTGTTGCTTAGGGAGAAAACGACCACCGGTCGTGTATTACAAATCTTGAGAAAGAGGGACATATCATTGAACTACCCACAACAATCTAAGGTATGTTATAACCGCAGTGGAAAGGAGGGTCATATAGCCCGAGAGTGTTCAGAAAAACCAAGTTCAATGGGGATGGTGACTCAAAAGTCATCCCTGATAAGTCGAAGTCAATCTGCCTCCTGAAAGAAATGTTTGTTGTGACTGGCCAAAATGTGAGGAACCCAAACGAGGTGATCACGGGTAAGCTAATCTTGAATTCTTACGAAGTTTATACCTTTCTAGATACCGGTTCTACCCATTCTTTTATCTCTCCTGCTTGTGCTCAACGTTTAAACTTGACTTCGGAGAAATTGGATTTTAACTTATCTGTTGAAACTCCGTTGGGTGAAACCTTCGTTACATCTACAGTTTATAAATCTTGCTTGATCCAAGTTGGCACTATCACATTACCTGTTGATCTTATCTCTTTAAAGATACATGCTTTTGATGTGATTTTAGGAATTGATTGGTTAACCACTCATCATGCCAAAATTGATTATTTTTGTAAGGTTGTTAGTTTTCATATTCCTAACCAACCTGTCATACGAATTCAAAAAACTAAACCACTAAAATTAGTCACTGTCATATCAAGCCACAAAGCTATTCGTTTATTGAAAAATGGATGTCAAGCTTTCTTAGCCCATGTTATGGATTTGAATAAAGATAAGTCAGATTTGAATAATATTTATGTGGTTAGAGAATTCCCTGATGTATTTCCTGAAGAACTTCTCGGTCTACCCCCAGAACGTGATGTTGAATTCTTTATTGACCTTGAACCAGGTACAAAACCCATTTCTAAAACCCCATATCGAATGGCTCCTATTAAACTTCAAGAGTTAAAAGTCCAACTACAGGAGTTATTAAACATCGGTTTCATTCGTCCTATTACGTCTCCTTGGGGTGCTCCTGTTTTATTCATAAAGAAGAAAGACGGGAGTATGCGACTTTGTATTGACTACCGAGAATTAAACCATGTCACCATCAAGAATAGGTATCCGCTACCTCGCATTGATGACCTGTTCGACCAGTTACAAGGAGCACAATTCTTTTCAAAGATCGACCTTCGTTCTGGATATCATCAGCTGAAGATTAAAACTGAGGATATTTACGATTTTAAACCTATGGGCACGAATTTACGATTCAGTTCAGCATACCATCCTCAAACGGACGGACAATCAGAGAGGACTATTTAAACCCTTGAAGATCTATTAAGACTATGTGTTCTAGATTTCAGAGGAAGTTGGGATAAGTACTTGCCACTGGTGGAATTCTCCTACAACAACAGTTATCAAGCAAGTATAGGCATGGCTCCATTTGAGGCGTTGTATGGACGAAAGTGTCGTTCTCCAGTATGCTGGGACGAGGTGGGTGAAGCAACGTTGTTGGGACCAGAATTAGTACGCATGACTACAAAAAAGATCCAAATGATACGACAACGTATTCAAACCTCACAGGATCGACAAAAGAGTTATGCTGATCTTCATCGAAAGGACGTGGAATTTAATATTGGGGATCATGTATTATTACGTGTTTCTGCATGGAAAGGAGTTACAAGATTTGGGAAGAGAGGAAAGCTCAATCCAAGATTTGTTGGTCCATTTGAAATTCTTGACCGAATAGGAAATATGGCCTATAGACTCGCATTACCTCCAAACATGTCTCGTATTCATAATGTTTTTCATATATCTATGCTTCGTAAATATGTGAAAGACCCGAACCACATTATTGAGTTAGAACCGGACGAGATAGCTGAAGATTTAACGTACGAGGAGATACCTGTTAAGATTTTGGATAGGAAAGAGCATGTCCTACGCACGAAGGTTATACCACAAGTCAAGGTTTTGTGGAGAAACCATGCAATTGAGGAAATGACATAGGAGTTGGGATCAGAAATGAAAGCGAGGTACCCTCACCTGTTCGAAACACCAGGTACGTACGCCAATTTCGAGGACGAAATTTTATAAGGAGAGGAGGTTGTAAGACCCCAACTTATTATAAATAAAATTGAATTTTCTCTATTCATTATTCTAAATTAATAAGGTGTTAATTTGATATAATGATTTGGTTATGGGTGAAATATGCAAATTTTGCAAAATAAGCAAGTGGTTATAAATATTCATTTTTGTCGGGGAATATTCTTTTGGTCGTGAAATATTCTTTTTGTCGGAAATATTAAATGACGACGTATGACCATTCATGGGCTCATAATGTAATAACTGTCGGATTAAGAAAATGACAAAGTATGAGTTTTTATAAATAATAGACGTAATTATTCTGAGTTAACAATGTTGGAATACACGGTGGTTAAAATACTGATGTCTGGCGTGGTGGCATAGTAGCACACGGTATTACGCGATATTGTTGAATTATTGATTCATACGTGAAGGCACTACTCAATAATTGTTACGATGAGTTCTTTATTCAATATTTTATTTTATTGATTCAATAATTGTTTGCTTACCGATATTTTATATTATTGTTGTTTCAATAATTGTCACCGCATGCATATTTTCCATTATTAGATCAACAATTCATATTATTTGAATAATATTATTAGATAACATTATTGGCAATGTCTAGAAAGTTCTGTCTAAGGAGAGGTTTGGTCACCTAATTGCGCGCCAATAAGGAGAAATCCTTATTGGAAAGCCCTCTCTTTCCTGGGAACTGCCTAGTTATCATAATTATGATTCTGTAATATTATTTGTGAATAATTAATTATTGATTTATATGATAAAGAAATATTTATTTGATGTGGATATAAATGAGGGATTTATTTATGTGGTTATTAATGAAGGAATTAATGCTGAGGTGTTTTATCAGTATTTTGTTGGAATGGAGGTATTAAAAATCATCCGTTTGTGGATTTCGAATATTTTCTATTGGGAATTTGGAAAAACTTTCTTCTGCAAAGTTGTAGGGAATTCGATTTCAGGCAGAATGGACATAAAATTCGTATTTTTCTGATAAACAGGCTTTCTATGAATTGTTGAAGCTTCGGAAAATAAAATGATTTTTATTAAATTTTTGGGTGGGACCCACTTTGGTTGGTGTTAATAACACATGGGCTGATATTTTCTTCCAAGTTGGCTGGCTTGGTTGGTGTAGGTGTACGTAGAAATTGAAAAATAAATAATAGTATTTTATTATTTAGTCTTCTTTGGCGTTCTAGCAATTTCCTATAAATAGACGCTTAGGTTAGAATTGAAAATCACACCAGAAACAAGTTTTCTTTCTCTCTAGATTATCGAGTGCATTTTTGTGAGTATTTTGATACTTTGAGAGTTGTTATTCCGTGCAAGTATCTGTCGGCTTTATATCCGAAATTCAGTCAGAAGTACGGATATTTTGAGGTAAGGGATGTTATTTACTTCGTAAATGATATTATTTTCTTCAATATCATTATGCCGAAATATTGGTGAACTTTTTAATCAAATTTGGAACTTTTTATGTCGGGGTTACTATTCACGTATACGGTACTATTCAAGTATACGACACTATTCATGAATACGGCACTATTCACCAAAAAATAAAAATTTTCCTTTTTATCCAAGATGTCTATTTTGGCTACTATCTTTGATTGTATCCATGTTTTGATCGTTACTTTTGAATTTTGCTTCACAACTGATTATTATGAAGTATTATTCATCTTGGATAAACTGTTAAACGAATCCCTAATATTTGTCCTTCTATCTCACTGGATTCGTTCTCTAAAATGTTTGTCACCATCCTCAGTCCTTAATGATGATATTACTGAATATCTTTGGCCTGTAGTGCAAAGATAAAAGATTAACTGATGAATATCTTTGGCCCGTAGTGCAAAGATGAACAGGTGTTGAGATGAACATAACCAACTGGTGATACAAATGAATATCTTTGGCCTGTAGTGCAAAGATGATTAAAGATGTATATTGATTGTTGTTACAGGAAAAAAATATTGATAATGGACTTTTAAATCTTAGAAGATAGTAGAATTCATTCTCTACGTGACTCTTCTAATGGATTCTTTGTTTATTTGCATTTGTTGATCTAAAACTTGTTGTCATTATATTTTTTCGATTTTTCCTGTTGAAGACTAACGATAATTTGTTGTATATTATCTTAGTCATAATATTCTTTCTTGGGCTAGTTGAGCTCACCCTTTTCCTTTTTGTTCCATTTTTCTTCTCGGAGGTGAGAACATATAGCGAGGATCGAGTCGGGTATGGAGTGATGGTTCTAGGAAGATGTTTTAGTAGTCCTCACTATTTACGTAAAATAGTGTATGAATAATTGTAATGAGGACTTATTTGGGTGTTGATATTTTCTAAAAGACAATATTTGTATTTAAACTCACAGTTGTGTTGTCGTATTTTACACGAAATTTGTATTATTGAAGTTATAGTTTGCTTTCTATACCATGTATTTTGACGACTCAGAATGGGTGTTGTATACCTATTTTGGGGGCGTCACATATATTCAGTCGAAGATAGTTTATGTTCGACAAAAATCCGTCGAAGATAATTTCGTCGAAGATAATAAAGATCCGGGATTTTTTAACGGATCTTATCTTCGACGCGAATATACACGACCGAATTTCTAACGGATATTTTCGTCGGAAATAAGCTATTTTCGACTGAATATGCTTAGGTCCGACGGAACATTCCGTCTAAATTAAACTTTTTTCTTGTAGTGCAAGTTCTTTGTATTTTCACAAAAATTAACTCGAATAGTAAATAATTATTTATTTATATGAATGATATTTGATAAAAAAATATTTTTTTAAAAAAAGAAATAGTCGTGAAAATGGCAATTTAATATTATTTGATGGGAAAACTTTTGCCTCATCCCACAAAAAGGTAAGAGAGAGATCCGGTTAACATGAAATTTATTTTTTGGTAAATTAGTTAATTGATCAAAAGACTGCTGACGCACATAGAATATCGCATGTGTGTCAGTACTCTATTGGTCAATTGACCAACTTACCCAAAAATAAACTTTATGCTAACTGCTTCCGCAAGAAAAAGTGAAGGATCACTGAATTTGTAAAAGAAGGAAGATAGAAACAAACACTATAATAATATTGAGAGGGAGAGAGAGCTGAGAAAATAACACTCATGCAAGTCCGTGTTTGGACACAGCTGAGAATATAGATTAGCATAAATTTAAGCATTTTACAAAATAAAATTATAATTTTTTCATGGTAGGTAAGAGCACAATTTACAAATTAAACAGGGAAATGATAAACAAGTTTTCAAATATCTGACAAAATTAGATTACGATCAATTTTAAAATTTATGTGATAACATAAAATAAATTTAACTGATGTTATTTTTAATTTTTATTCATCTCTTTTGTACATTTTGGATATAGACATAAATAGGGTTAAATATATTTTTTCCCACTCTACTCGACCTCGGTTTACAAATGCAATATTGAATTGAAATTTTTTACGATCAACTCATTGAACTATAATTTTTTTATAAAAATTAAAATTTCCGTCTAAAAGTGTTAAAAATTAACGGAAAATTGACATGTCAATGCTTACGTGTAATATAAGTGCCACCGTGGATTTTTTTAAAATAATAATAACAAAATAGCTTTAGTTAAAAAAAAATTGATTTTTAAACTTGAATTCTCTCTTTTTTTAAATAACAAATAATTAAATTAATAAAAAAATATTACTTAATAAAAGAATATATTAATATATAATTTTTACAAATATATTTATATTAATTAATGAATACATACTATTTTTTAAATTTTAAATATTTGAAATTAACTTTAAATACACAAAATTATCTAATATAATTCATCATCTTCTTCAGTACAAATCCAAATCTGAATTCATATTCTTCATCACAAATCCAAATTCAAATTTAATTCATCATCTTTTTCACCACAAATCCAAATAAAAAATAATTTAAAATCAAAAATCTAAAACAACTCCATCATCTTTGTAAGACCCCAACTTTTATGAATAAAAATGAATTTTCTATAAATATCATTTTTGAATATTATGGAATAAATTTGATATAATGTTATAGTTGTGGGTAATATTTATAAATTTTGCAAAATGCAGCAGTTGTTATATAATATTCGATTGGTCAGGGAATATTCGTACGACGACACAATCATTGGTGGACCCCACAACAGAATTATTGTCGGATTAAGAAAACGACAAAAATATTTTTATGAAAATAACGGCGGAAGTTTTACCGTTGATACTGTTGAACTACTCGGTAGTAAAAGTACGAGAATAATGTGTGTGGTTAAGAGTAGTAGCTTACCAGTATTAATTATTAATGCTTATGTGAGAAGTCGCCGGTTTGATTCAATTATTGTCGATATTTTATATGTTATTAAATCAATAATTGAGATGATGAAGTTATTAATATTATTATTTGCATTATTAATGATGTCTAGAAGTTACGCCAGGAGAGGTTTGGTCACCTAATTGCGCGCATGAATAGGGAGAAATCCTTATTAAAAGCCCTCTTTCCGGGAACGACACAGTCGATTAATAGTGTGAATAATAATAATGATGATGACGTTTTGTTTTATTCAGATATTATGAACATAATAAAAAACAGAAAAAACTTTTTATTAAAATAGAATACTTTTATTAAGTTATTCGTTTTATTAGGCTAATAGTAAAATCTTTTTATATAAAAAATGTAATACTTTTATAAAGTTATCTGTTTTATTAGACAATAATTAGAATATATTATATTTTATTAAGCATAGTGTTTACATAGTGCCTGCATAGTGTTTGCATAGTAAAATCTTTTTAAAAGTTATTCGTTTTATTAGATTATAAATAGAATGTATTATATTTTATGTAAAAGATTTTGCTTTGAATATGGACCGTCCGATTAAAGTAAATCAATCTGGACCGTTCATGGATTGGTTACTATTCATTCCATTCTTCTATAAATAGAAGCTCATTCCTTCATTATTTCTTACGAATTCACTGAAACTTTAGAGAGAGAAACTATAGAGAGAAAGAAGAAAAGTATTCTGCTACTTCACTACTCCGATATCAAGTTTCTTTTACGGTAAGGGGTATTATTTCTTTTGTATTCATGAAGAGAACTTCTATTATTCTGTTGGAATAACTTGTATACGCGGGCTACCATATACTTGGTGAAATTCTTCTGTATTCCATTCTTTATTATTACATTTGGAATATCACATGCGCTTTTCTGTGGGACTGGTTTCGTCTTTATTATTCATTGGAACATCTTGTTGGTGTGAATTTCACGACTGGTTCCGTCATTTTGTATTCTCATTGAATAACTTTGTCTATCGCAAAGTACCGCATGCATGGTGATTTCATTGTATTCCATTCTTTATTATTACATTGGAATATCACATCCGGTGCGTATTACGCTGAATCGGGTTCCGTTATTTATTATTATGATGGAATAACTGCAATACATGCAAGTATCACATGCATGGTGATTTCTTTTGTTATTCCATTCTTTATTATACTCAGGTTGGTTAAAGTTTTGACTTCTACACTCCATGAAATTAGTGTAATATTCTTGATATTTGCGCTTCATCCAGTATCTTTTCATGAAAATATTCTTCTGAACATTCTTAAATTTTACTCTACAAAGAAGTATCATGTTGACAATTTGGACGTTATTAGTTCTTGAATAAATTAATTCTTGAACTTGTTTTATTGAATTCTTATATCATTGTCATCATCCTCATGTTTATATTATTTTTTTTGAAGTCATATGTGGCCTGTAGTGCATAGATGAACTTGGTATGATTATGACCAGGGATTATTCGGTGTAATCATGACCGTAATGTTACAAATGATGTGGTAAAAGTCCTCATTGGCCTGAAATGCATTGATGGACAGTTGTTGTCATGATCATGACCATTGATGAATACACAAATATCCATGGCCCGTAGTGCATGGATAATTTATGGTCGTGACCCTAATGAATATCCTTGGCCGTAGTGCAGGGATGATGTGGATTATTTATTAAGCCGAGTCTCAGCGATAAAAGTGATGAAAAACCTTTTTAAATCATAAAAGATAGTTGATTTTATTCCTTACTTGACTCTTTTAATGAATTGCATGTTCCGCTGCAGTTAAACTTGATATCTATTGTATTTTATTAGTTTAACACTGTTGAGGACTAATGATAATTTATTCTGTATTATCTTATTCATAATATTTCTTACTGTGCTAGTTGAGCTCACCCTTTCTTTCACTGTTCTCTTCAGGAAATGAGAACGTAGCCGGGACTAGTCGGGGAACGGAGTGATGGTCCGAGATGGTGTCTTAGTAGTCCTCACTATTTTGTTAAATAGTGTGATAATAAATATAATGAGGACTAAATTGAGTGTGGATATTGTCTAGATGACAATATTTGTATTAAAACTCACAGCATGTATTTTGTCATATTTTACATGACTGTTGTATAATCAAGTTGTATTTGAATTTAGTACCATGAATTTGGCGACTCAAGATGGGTGATGTATACCTATTTTGGGGGCATCACAGTTGGTATCAAAGCTTAGGGATATGATCCCTGGTCGAGATGTGAGATAAGAACTAGGAGGGGAGAGATGGGGAATTCCTTCGCTAGTATGACCTACCTAAGTTTATTTGGTATTTAATTAGTCGGTCAGAGTATAGAGATAATATATGATATGTTAATTAACCCTTGTTTTGTGGCAGTATTTGAAAATGGCATACGAGAATGTTGAAAACATCAATGGAGCACAGGAGACCGTTGAGTCTCCACAGATCAATAATCAGGATAATGTGCATCAGGAAGGTGACAATCCTAATGCAAACAACAACACTGACCAAATGATGAACAATGGAATGTTCCGAGGCTTCATGCAATTCATGCAACATCAGGCGAGAGCGGCTCCTGTCCTAAATGCAATTGGAAACATTGGCAACTCTCGGACGGTCACCGCCAAACAGTTCAAGGAGCTGGGACCACCGGAGTTTTTTGGAGAGCTAAAACCACTTAAGGCGGAGACGTGGATAAAGCATATCAACAAGATATTTGATGTCTTGGGTTGCTCCGAGGAGCAAAAGGTTCCCTTTGCCACTTTCATGTTGCGGGCAGAGGCAGATTACTGGTGGGAATTTATAAAGCGTACTCAACCTGTCGCACTGAAGATGTCTTGGGAGAAGTTCCAAGAACTGTTCAACGACAAGTACTTTCCTGAAAGTATTCGTCACATGAAAGAGGTAGAGTTCATTAAACTTGAACAAAATAACATGACCATGTCACAGTACGAAGCCAAGTTTGTGACGCCCCCAAAATTAGGTATACATCACCCATCTTGGGTAGTCAGATACATGGTACAGAATTTAAATACAACTTACTAATATAACTGTCGTGTACAATACGACAAAAACTGTGAGTTTGAATACAAATATCGTCTACTAGAGATCATACAAACTCAAAACGAGTCCTCATTACAATTATTATCACACTATTTCACAGAATAGTGAGGACTACTATTGCTATCCTCTGGACCATTACTCCGTTCCCCGACTCGTCCCAGCTATATTCTCATTTCCTGAAGAGAACAGTGAAAGAAAGGGTGAGCTCAACTAGCTCAGTAAGAAATATTATGACTAAGATAATGCGAATAAATTATCATTAGCCTTAACAACAGTGTTAAACTGATAAAATATAATGAACATCAAGTTTAACTACGCGGAACCAAGAATCCATTAAAAGAGTCAAGTAGAAAATAAAATCTACTATCTTTTATGATTTAAAAGGTTTTTCATCAACGTTATAGGTGAGACTCAGGCTTTAATAAATATTCCACATCATCGAATCACCCCCACTTACTGGCCAGGATATTCTTTAGTATCACGACCACAATTATTCATGCACTACTGGCCAAGAATATTTGTGTATTCATTAATGGTCATGATCATGCCAACAACTGTCCATCAATGCACTACGGGCCACTGAGGATTTTTACCACATCATTTGTAACATTACGATCATGATTACAATCGGATAGTCTCTCAGTCATAATCATACCAAGTCCATCTATGCACTACAGAATACGAGATGACTTTCAACTAAATATAAACATGAGGATGATGACAATGATATAAGAATTCAATTAAACAAGTTCAAGAATTAATTTATCTAGGAACCAATAACATCCAAACTGTCAACATGATACTGCTTTGTAGAGTAAAATTCAAGAATACTAAGAAGAATATTTCCATGAAAGGATACTGGATGAAGCGCAAATATCAAGGATATTCCACTAATTTCATGGAGTATAGAAGTCAAAGTTTTAACCAACTGGGTATAATAAACAATGGAATAACAAAAGAAATCACCATGCATGCGATAGATCGAATAGGCGAGTTATTCCAATGAATAATAAATAATCTAATCGGTCCCAAGTAAAACGCATGCATGTGAGGATATTCAAAAAATATAAAGAATGGAACCAGTGCAGGCGTAAAACACACGAGCATGTGATGTTCCAATGAAATAATAATAAAGAGCGGAACCAAAAAGGTGTAAAACACACAGTATGGATGTTCCAAGAATAATAATAAAGATTTTAACCGAATCCTGTAAAACACACGAGCAGGATGTTCCAACATAATAATAGAAGAATGTCACCAAGTATAGGGTAAACCACGTA
The DNA here is from genome assembly GCA_020205615.1 of Panax quinquefolius. Lineage (NCBI taxonomy): Eukaryota > Viridiplantae > Streptophyta > Magnoliopsida > Apiales > Araliaceae > Panax > Panax quinquefolius. Next base: position 99,371,653 of record CM035159.1, read on the forward strand.
TACAAAGTTATTCCAACGAATAATAAGCAATGGAATAACAAGCATTCTCTTCATGAATAAGAAAGAATAACACCCCTTACTTTTGGTAGGAGATTGAATACTGCAATAGTGTAGTAACAAAATACTCTTCTTCTTTCTCTCTTATTCTCTCTATACTTTCTCTCTCTATAGCTTGAATGAATTCGTGAAAAATAATGAAGCACTAGGCCTCTATTTATAGAAGATTTCTAGCTTAGCACCTACCATGTGAAAAGGCAAGTGGTTTGATGACTGGTGATGTGAAAAGAAAAGTGGTTTGACGCCTGTAATGTGAAAACGACAAGTGGTTCGACGCTTGTAATGTGAAACGACAAGTGGTTCGACGCCTGTAATGTGAAACGACAAGTGGTTCGACGTCTGGTAAAGGTAATTACTATTGACGAAGATAATTACTATTCACAAAGGTAATTACTATTGCGAAGGTAATTACTATCGATTTAAGAGACTCTTAGATGATGACATATGCCCCCCCATAAAATAATCAAACTTACCACAAACGCCTCATAATGAATCTTTATATACATCAAGGATTGAATAAATATTACCACAAATCATTTTATTTTTAATCAACACATATTTAATCTTTCAACAATTATTAATCATTTATAACTTGTTGTCTCAATTATTGATTTAATACTATAACATATTATACGAGATGATCTTGTGACAATAATTGAATCAATAATATAAGAGATATGATGCGTGAATTCATTGTAGCAATAATTGAGCATAGGTGAGTGACTTCTCACGTAAAGCATCAATAATCAATATCGTGTGCTACTATACAACTACACGTATTCATCGTACTTTTACTACTAGGGTAGTTCAACGGTTTTAACTAGGTAACACCTTTGCCGTTATTTTTATAGAAAGATAATTTTATCGTTTTCTAACTACGATAATACTTCCGTTGTGGGGTCCACTAATGATTGAGCCATCGTATTTAATATTCCCCACAAAAGAATATTCCCAGACCAAACGAATATTTTATAACAACTTGCTTACTTTGCAAAATTTATAAATATTATCCACAACTATAACATTATATCAAATTTATTCCATAATATTCAAAAATAATATTTATAGAAAATTCATCTTTATTTATAAAAGTTGGGGTCTTACAACCTCCCTTCTTATGAAATTTAAGCCCTCGAAATTAGGGTGCGTACACTGTATGTCGAAGAGGTAAGGATACCTTGATTTCATTTGATTCTAACTCCCAAGTCATTTCCTCAACATCGTGGTTCCTCCACAAAACTTTGACTTGAGGTATAACCTTGGAAGCGTAGAATATGTTCCTTCTTATCCAAGATTTGAACAGGGAACCTCTTCATACGTCAAATCTTTCGCTATTTCGTCCGGTTCTAACTCAATAATGTGGTTTGGGTCTTTCACATATTTACGTAACATGGATATGTGAAAAAGCGTTATGAACACGAGACATACTTGGCGGTAAAAGCGAGTCTATAGGCCACGCCTTCTACTTTCGATCGAGGATTAAAATGGACCGATGAATCGAGGATTGAGTTTTTCTCTCTTTCCAAATCTTGTAACTCCTTTCCATGGAGCAACTCTTAACAACACATGATCTCCTATATCGAATTCCACGTCCTTTCGATGAAGATCAGCATAACTCTTTTGTCGATTTTGTGTGGTTTTTATATGTTGTCGGATCGTTTGAATCTTTTCCGTAGTCATACGTACGAACTCCGGTCCCAACAACGTTGCTTCACCCACCCCATCCCAACATACTGGAGAACGACACTTTCTTCCATACAACGTGTGACGCCCCCAAAATAGGTCCATTCCATCCAACCCATTCTGAGTCGCCAAATACATGGTACAGAAATAACTACAACTTTATTATTACAACATATAAACTTTGAGTTTAAATACAGATATTGCCATCTAGACAATATCCACACGCAAATAAATCCCCATCATAATTATTGATAAATTATTTTACAAAAATGGTGAGGACTACTAAACAACTCTCTGTAGAACCTTCATTCCATATACCCAATTTAGTACTCATTACACATTCTCGCCTCCCGAGAAGAAAAATGGAACAACAAGGAAAAGGGTGAGCTCAACTAGCCCAATAAAGAATATTATGACTAAGATAATATACAACAAATTATCGTTAGTCTTCAACAGGAAAAATCTAATAGAATACAATAGATACGGCCAGTTTTAAATCAACAATCTGCGGTGAAACAACAATTCATTAGAAGAGTTAAGTAGAGAATGCAAACTACTATCTTCTATATATGAATTTAAAAGTTCATCGTCGATATTTTATCCTGTAACATCAATCAATATATATCTGGAATCAAATATTCATCTTTGCACTCTGGGCCAAAGATATTCATCACTTAGTCATGTTCATCTAAACACTGTTCATCTTTACTACGGGCCAAAGATATTAATCGATCGGTCGTGTTCATCTCAACCACATTCATCTTTTTACTCTTCTGAGCCAAAGATATTCATCAAGAAATCATTCATCTTTGCACTACTGGGCCAAAGATATTCGGTAATATCATCATTTAGGACCCAGATGATGAAAAATATTTTAAAGAAAACGAATCCAATGAAATAAAAGAACAAGTATTAAGGATTCGTATTTCAATTTATTTCATGTCCAAAATACCTCGTAAATAATCATAGTGGTGTAAAATTCAAGAATGATCAAAACATGGATACAATCAAAGCTAGTATCCGAATAGATATTTTGGACAAAAAAAAGAAATTTCATTTTTCTGAATTGAATAGTCTTAGTATCGTGAATAGTAACTCAGACACCAAAAGATAGAAATTTTCCAAAAAAAAACATCTTCACGCTTCATGAATAGTACTGCGTGAATAATAACTTCGTGAATAGTAACTCATGAATAGTAACTCGTGAATAATAACTCATGAATAAGTAACCCAAACATGAAAAAGTTCCAAATTTGATAAAAATTTCCAACCAATATTTAAACATAATGATATTGAAGAAATAATATCATTTGAGAAGAAAATAACATCCTTACCTCGAAAAGACAAGTCTTCTAGTTGAAACAGGATATAGGTTATGACTTGAACTTGCAGATATAACAATACTCAAAGTATACTCAAAATACTCACAAGAATACACTCGATAATATAGAGAGAAAACTTGAGTTTAAATTGTGATTTTCAATTCTAACCTAAGCACCTTATTTATAGGAAAATGCTTAAACACCAAAGTAGAAAATTTAATAAATTAATATTATAATTTTTCTACAACTTCCTACGCATCCAAGAATCTGAACTCAGCCACCCTAACACATGTTAAATGAGTTTCAAAAATGGAAAAAACGTTTTGTAATTAAAAATATTTTAAACTTCCAAAATCAATTATTTGAACTTGAACTTCAATAATTCACAATAAATAGCTCTTTTATCAAAAAATTCGAATCTCGCGACTTTTTATAGGAAATTCAATTCTCTACAACTTTGCAAAAGAAAGTTTTTCCAAATTCCAAACAGAAATTGACCGAAATCCTCAAACGGGCGATTTTAAAGGTTATAATCAAATTTCAGTCAATAAATGGGGTCCACCGACATGTTTAACATGTTTTAAACATTTATTGCAACAAAAATACTCTTCCTCCTCGTATAGTCATATATCCCACATTCGTTATAAAAATATCACCATTATTATATTATTAAAATATAATAATATATTTAAATGAATTATTTTTTCAGAAAAAGATAAAATTTTAATTTTCAACAATTGTCACTTTAAAATTTTTCCCCATCTATATCCACATAAAATCAATATTTTCCTCATCATATGAATCAATAATTAATTATTCACAAATAATATTATAGAATCACAATATTGACAACCAGGTGGGTCCCCAGGAAAGAGGGGCTTTCGAATAAGAATTTCTTCTTCTTCTTGGCGCAATTAGGTGACCAAACCTCTCCTTAGATGAAATTTCTAGACATTGCCAATAATGTTATCTAATAATATTATTCGGATAATATGAATTATTGCTTCGATAATGGAAAATACCGTGTAATGACAATTTATTGAAACAACGATAATATAAAATATCAATCAAAGAATTATTGAATCAATAAAATAAAATCTTTGAATAGAATTAATTCTTTGTAACCATTATTGAGTAGTGCCTTCACGTACGTAAGAATCAATAATTGGTGCAATACCGTGTCTTCTTGTTCAACAACGGCGTATTAGTGTGTTTTAACCACCGGGTATTCCAACAAGATAATCAGTAATATAACTACGTCGTTATTTATAAACAACTTATATTTGTCGTTTTCTTCATCCAATCGCTTTCCGTTATGGGGCCCACAGAAAGACTCATACCGTCGTAAATTAATATTCCCCGACGCATGACGAATATTCCACGACCAAACGAATATTCCCTAAAATAATGAATATTTTATAACCATTTGCTTATTCAAATATTTGCGTATTTTACCCATAACTATCCACATTAATCAAATCAACCCTTACTATTTCAAAATAATAAATAGAGAAATTCCATTTTATTAAAAAATTAGGGTCTTACAACCTCCCTCCTTATGAAATTTAAGTCCTCGAAATTGACGTGCGTACTGGTGTTTGAAAAGATGAGAATACCTCACTTTCATTTCGTTTCCAACTTCCGGTCATTTACTCAATAGCATGGTTTCTCTACAAAACTTTAACTTGTGGTATAACCTCGATGTACATAGGACATGTTCTTTCCTATCCAAGATCTTGACGGGTTTCTCCTCAAATGCGTTAAGTCTTTGGCTATCTCGTTCGGTTCTAACTCAATGACGTGGTTGAATTAGTCCACATATTTACGTAACATCGATACGTGAAAACGCGTTATGAACACGCGTCATACTTGGCGATAAAAAGCGAGTCTATAGGCCACGTTCCTATTCAATCGAGAATTTTAAATGGATTAATAAATCGAAGGTTTGAGCTTTCCTCACCTCACCGATTCTCGCTTTTGAAATAACAACTTCTTGCACCTCCTTCTTCAAATTCATCACCTCACAGTGTGGCTTAAACAAATGACTTTAACTTTATCGATTAAAGTCGATTATACTCGTATATCATCACGTGGGTAACTAGAGTTTTCATCTCCATCTCTATTATTTGTAAATTATCTGAAATGAGTCTTTGACAATATCGTACTCGTACTTGTATCGATCTTCTACTCAACACGTCGGCTACCACGTTAAGCTTTTCCGGGATGGTGAACATGTCTTTGAAATGAGTCTCCTCTTGAGTTCTTGAAGCACTTCCTACATTCCTTGCTTTCTATTCGAATTTTGTATCTCTACGAGTCAAATTGCGTTAATGGAATAGCGATTCGAGAATATCCTTCAACGAATCTCCAATAATAACCAACTAAGCCTGAAAGCTACGTATTTCGATTACCGACTTTAGGTTGTTCTCAAGCGTGACTCATATCCCAACCTTGGATAGTATGTTACAATGACACCTATCGATTTACTATCGCATCGAATATGGTGTCCCCTACGGAGAGTGCGGCTTTTGCATTCCACAAAGGAAGTCACCGGATAAAGGCTCGGTACCAAATTCTATAGTTGAATTTTTAACTCACGAAGTTCAATAGGAGCCATTTGATATGAGATTTTAGAAATGAGTTTTGTACCGGGTTCAAAGTCGATACAAAATTTAATATCAGTCTTTGGGAGTAAACCAAGAAATTCTTCAGGAAATACGTCAGGAAAAAATAATAACAACAGAAATATTATTCAAATCTGACGTGTCTTTATTCAAATTCATAACATGGATTAAGAAAACTTGACATCCGTAATAAACGAATGACTTCATGGCTTGATATGAAAATGTTTGACTTCAATGGTTTGATTATGCGAATTGAATAACAGTTGCTTAGGAATATGAAAACTAACAACCTTACGAAAGCAATCAATTTTGGCATGCTGAGTAGTTAACCTTAAAATCACATCAAAAGCAAATATCTTTATAGGAATAAGGTCAACAGGTAATGTGATAGTGCCAACCTGAATCAAGCAAGATTTCTAAACAACGGATATAATGAAAGTTTCTCCTAACGGAGTCTCCATAAATAGGTCAAAGTCTAATTTCTCCGTAGTCAAGTTCAAACGTTGAGCGTAAGCAAGAGAGATAAAAGAATGGGTAGAACCGGTATCTAGTAAGGTATAAACTTCGCAAGAATTTATAATTAACTAAATCGTGCTAACTTCGTTCGGGTTCCTCGCATTTTGACCGGTCACGACAAACGCTCTTCCAGGAATCGTTGACTTTGACTTTTCTGTATCCGCCTCTGGTGCCAACGTCCCAACTGGACTTGATTTCGCTATAGGACAAAATTGAGCTATGTGACCATCTTTTCCACAACTAAAACATACCTTGGAAGACTTTGAACAGTTTAACCTTATATGTCCCTCCTCTCCGCATCAGTAGCATCTAGCGGCGATCGTTCTCTTCCCTAGAATTTGTTCTTTGGTCTTGATCTTTGCTTCTTAAGCGCCTTTCCGTCATCGTTAAATCTTCTCTTTTAGATTGGACATCTCTTTCCATAATATCAACGCGTCGTCGGCTTTTACCCATGCATCACTCATTCTCACTCGTTCGATTATTTCTTCTTTCATTTCGATTCCGACTTTATCATCTTATACTCGCCAAAGAGTGCTTCATTCAAGCATCACATATCGGGTAACCTGACAAGCTTGAATTGTTGCATCCTTTTGCTCCACGATCGCTGCAATTCTTGACTGCTTCTTCTAACTCATGAATACGATTTTGAAATTCTATATTTTGATCATAAAATACCTCTAATAAACTCTCTTGTGTACCTCTTCTTCCTCACTCTCAAATTTATTACCTCTGCGATTATCTCTAAAGAATGCAACTATCAATTCTTCACTCACCATATGGATATCTCTAATTCCTTCTTCGCTTTGACATCACATTATCACGGTTGGCGATTAGAGGTGTCTCCACGATCTCATTCACTCCATTGTTAACGTTCTCAATGACCCATTCTTAAAACTATCATAAAACAAGGGTTAATTAAATAAATTAACAAATCACATAATACCCCTATATTATGACCAACCAACAAATAAGCTTAGGTAGGACACACTAGCGAAGGATTTACTCGTCTCTCCCCTCTAGTTCTATTCCCGATCTCCGCCGGAGATCATATCCCTAAGCTCGATACCAACCGTGGCGCCCCCAAAATAGGTCCATTCCATCCAACCCATTCTTCGAGTCGCCAAATACATGGTGCGAAATAACTTCAACTTTATTATTACAACATATAAACTTTGAGTTTAAATACGAGATATTGCCATCTAGACAATATCCACACGCAAATAAATCCCCATCATAATTATTGATACATTATTTTACAAAAATGGTGAGGACTACTAAACAACTCTCTGTAGAACCTTCATTCCATACCCCAGACTAGTACTTTCTACATTCTCGCCTCCGAGAAGAAAAATGGAACAACAAGGAAAAAGGTGAGCTCAACTAGCCCAATAAAAGAATATTATGACTAAGATAATATACAACAAATTATCGTTAGACTTCATCGAGGAAAAATCTAATAGAATACAATAGACAACCGGGTTTTAAATCAACAACCTGCAGGTGAAACAACAATTCATTAAAAGAGTTAAGTAGAGAATGCAAACTACTATCTTCTATATATGAATTTAAAAGTTCATCGTCGATATTTTATCCTGTAACATCAATCAATATATATCCGGAATCAAATATTCATCTTTGCACTACTGTGCCAAAGATATTCATCGATTAGTCATGTTCATCTAAACACTGTTCATCTTTTTTCGCACTACGGGCCAAAGATATTAATCACCGGTATGTTCATCTCAACCACTGTTCATCTTCTGCACTACTGAGCCAAAGATATTCATCAAGAAATCATTCATCTTTACACTACGGGCCAAAGATATTGATTAGAATATCATCATTTAGGATGAGGATGATGAAAAATATTTTAAAGAAAACGAATCCAAAGAAACAAAAAACAAGTATTAAGGATTCGTATTTCACTATTTCATGTCCAAAAATACCTAAGTAAATAATCATAGTGGTGTAAAATTCAAGAATGATCAAAACATGGATACAATCAAAGCTAGTATCCGAATAGATATTTTGGACAAAAAGAAGAAATTTCATTTTTCTAATTGAATAGTCTTAGTATCGTGAATAGTAACTCAGACACCAAAAGATAGAAATTTTCCAAAAAAAACATCTTTACGCTTCATGAATAGTACTCGTGAATAGTAACTTCGTGAATAGTAACTCATGAATAGTAACTCGTGAATAGTAACTCATGAATAAGTAACCCCCGAGCATGAAAAAGTTCCAAATTTGATAAAATTTCCAACCAATATTTCGGCATAATGATATTGAAGAAATAATATCATTTGAGAAGAAAATAACATCCCTTACCTCGAAGAGATGATCTTCTAGTTGAAACAGGATATAGGTTATGACTTGAACTTGCACCGTATAGCAATACTACTCAAAGTATACTCAAAATACTCACAAGAATACGCTCGATAATATAGAGAGAAAACTTGGGTTTACGGTGTAATTTTTAATTCTAACCTAAGCACCCTATTTATAGGAAAATGCTTAGAACACCAAAATAGAAAATTTAATAAATTAATATTATAATTTTTCTACAACTTCCTACGCATCCAAGAATCTGAACTTCGCCACCCTAACACATGTTAAATGAGTTTCAAAAATGGAAAAAACGTTTTTGTAAATAAAATATTTTAAACTTCCAAAAATCAATTATTTGAACTTGAACTTCAATAATTCACAATAAATAGCTCTTTTATCGAAAATTCGAATCTCGCGTCTTTTTATAGGAAATTCAATTCTCTACAACTTTACGTAAGAAAGTTTTTCCAAATTCCAAATGAGAAATTGACCAAAATCCTCAAGCAGGCGATTCGGTTTGGCGTACCATCCTCAAACGGATGGGCAATCGAAAAGGACTACTCAAACTCTTGAAGATATATTAAAACTACGTGTCCTAGATTTCAAAGGAAGTTGGGATAAGTACTTGCCATTGGTGGAATTCTCATACAACAATAGTTATTAAACAAATATAGGCATGGTTCCATTCAAGCATTATATGGACAAAATGTCGCTCTCGATATATGTTGGGATGAGGTGGGTGAAGCAACATTGTTGGGACCCGAGTTAGGTAATGCATTATGACTAATGATTCGACAATGTATACAAACGGCACAAGATCGACAAAAGAGTTATGCGAATCTTCATCGAAAGGACGTGGAATTTAGTGTAGGGGATCATGTATTGTTGCGAGTTGCTCCACGGAAGGGAGTTACAAGATTTGGGAAGAGAGGAAAGCTCAATCCACGATTTATCGGTCCATTTCAAATTCTTGACCAAGTAGGAAATGTAGCCTATAGACTTGCGTTACCTCAAGTATGTCTCGTGTTCATAATGTGTTTCACATATCGTATTTAAGTAAATATGTGAAAGACCCGAACCACGTTATTGAGTTAGAACCCAAGACGAGATAGCCAAGACTTAACGTATGAGGAGGTACTGTCAAGATTTTGGATAGGAAGGAGCATGTCCCTACGCTAAGAAAGGTTATACCACAAGTTAAAGTTTTGTGGAGGAATCATGCTATAGAGGAAATGACACGGGAATTGGAAACGAAAATGAAAGCGAGGTATCCTCACCTTTTCAAAACACCAGAATCGTCGTCAATTTCGAGGACGAAATTTCATAAGGAGGGAGGTTGTAAGACCGAAATTTTTTTTAAATAAAAGGAATTTCCTTTATTTATTATTTTGAAATAGTAAGGGTTGATTTGATTAATGTGGATAGTTAAGGGTTAAATACGCAAATATTTCAAAATAAGCAAGTGGTTATAAAATATTCATTATCGCTTGGGAATATTCGTTTGGTCGTGGAATATTCAATCTTTTGTCGGGAATATTAAATGCACTAGCGCCAATAACCCATGTGTGGGCCCCATAACGAAAAAGCGATTGGATGAAGAAAACGACAAATATAAGTTGTTTTTAAATAACTACGTAGTTGTTACAGATTATCTTGTTGGAATACCCGGTGGTTAAAACACACTAATCTGGCGTTGTTGAACAAGAAGCATACCAGTATTGCACCAATTATTGATTCTTACGTGAAGGCACTTTACTCAATAATGGTTACGATGAATTACTTGTTCAAAGATTTTATTGAGTTAATAATTCTTTGCGTTGATATTTTATATTCTTTGTTGTTTGATAATTGTCATTTACACGATATCTTTCATTATCGAAGCAATAATTCATATTATCCGAGTAATATTATTAGATAACATTATTGGCAATGTCTAGAAAGTTACGTCTAAGGAGAGGTTTGGTCATCTAATTGCTTGCCATGAAGAAATTCTTATTGAAAGCCCCTCTTCCTGGAACCTGCTGGTTGTCAATATTGTGATTCTCGTAATATTATTTGTGAATAATTAATTATTGATTTATATGATGAGGAAAATATTGATTTTATGTGGATATAGATGGAGAAAATTTTTAAATGACAATTGTTGAAAATTAATATTTTATCTTTTTCCTCGATAAAATAATTCATTTAAATATATTATTTTAATAATATATTAACGGTGATATTTTTACAATGAATGTGGGATATATGAGTATATGAGGAGGAAGAGTATTTTTGTGGCATTAAATGTTTAACACATGTTTTGTGTGTTGGTGGACACAATTATTGAATAGAAATTTGATTATAACTTGTAAAATCACCGCTTATGGATTTCGGTCAATTTCTATTTGGAATTTGGAAAAACTTTCTTCTGTAAAGTTGTAGAGAATTGAATTTTCTATAAAAACTCATGAGATTCGAATTTTCTGATGAAAGGGCTATTTATTATGAATTATTGAAGTTCAAGTTCAAATAATTAATTTTTGGGAGTTTTAATTAATTATTTTGAGAAAAACGTTTTTGGTGAGTTTGTGAACCTCATTTAACATGTGCTATGGCTGAAATCAGATTTCAAAGGTGGGCTAAGGAATTTTGTTTATAAATAATATTATTATATTCAATTTTACGCTTTGGTGTTCTAAGCAATTTCTATAAATAGGTGCTTAGGTTAGAATTAAAAATCACACCGTAAACCGAAGTTTTCTCTATTTCTCTCTCGATATATTGAGCGTATTCTTGTGAGTATACTTTGAGTGTTGCTATACTGGTCTGCAAGTTCAAGTCATAGCCTATATCCTGTGTTTAAATTGTAAAGTACTAATCTTTCGAGGTAAGGGATATTATTTTTTTGTAATGATATTATTTCTTCAATATCATTATCTTTGAAATGTTGATCTGAAGTTTTTATCAAATTTGGAACTTTTTTCATGTCTGGGTTACTATTCATGGGTTACTATTCATGAGTTACTATTCACGAAGTTACTATTCATGAGAATACTTATTCACGAGTTACTTATTCACGAAGTACTATTCATGAAAGCGTGAAAGATGTTTTTGTGGAATTTCTATCTTTTGGTGTCTGAGTTACTATTCACGTATCGGCCTATTCACGATACTCTGACTATTCACACGTGATCACGACTATTCAATAGAAAAATAAAATTTCTTCTTTTTGTCCAAAATATCTATTCTGGATACTAACTCTGATTGTATCCATGTTTTGATCATTTTTGAATTTTACACCACTATGATTATTTTTGAGGTATTTTTGGGCGTGGATAAAACCAAGTACGAATCCTTAATCCTTAATCCTTGTCATTTTGTTTCACTGGATTCGTTTCTTTAAAAATATTTTTCATCATCTTCAGTCTTAAATGATGATATTATGGAATATCTTTGGCCTGTAGTGCAAAGATGAATGATTTCTGAAGAATATCTTTGGCCTGTAGTGCAAAGATGAATGATTTCTGAAGAATATCTTTGGCTGTAGTGCAAAGATGAACAGTGTTTAAATGAACATGATCGATCGATGAATATCTTTGGCACCTTAGTGCAAAGATGAATATTTGATTCCGAGATGCATATTGATTGATGTTACAGGGGATAAAATATTGATGATGGATATTAAATTCATAGATTATAGTAGATTTCATTCTCTACGTAACTCTTCTATGAATTATTATTTCATTGCGAATATTGATCGAAACTTTGTTGTCTATTATATTCTATCAGATTTTTCCCTGTTGAAGACTAACGATAATTTGTTGTATATTATCTTAGTCATAATATTCTTTACTGGGCTAGTTGAGCTCACCCTTTTCCTTGTTGTTCCATTTTTCTTCTCAGGAGGCGAGAATGTAGCGAGTACTAGTCGGGGTATGGAATGAAGATTCTAGAGAGAGTTGTTTAGTAGTCCTCACCATTTTTGTAAAATAATGAATCAATAATGTGATGAGGATTTATTTGAGTATAGATATTGTCTAGAAGATAATATTTGTATTCAAACTCACAGTTTTACTGTTGTAATAATAAAGTTGTAGTTGTTTCTGTACCATGTATTGACAACTCAGAATAGGTGATGTATACCTATTTTGGGGGCGTCACAGTTGGTATCAGAGCTTAGGGATATGATCTCCATGCGGAGATCGGGGAATAGAAACCAGAGGGAGAGACGAGTAAATCCTTCGCTAGTGTGTCCTACCTAAGCTTATTTGTTAGTTGGTCAGTATATAGGGATATTATGTGATATATTGATTTCCTTAATTAACCCTTATTTTATGACAGTATTTGAGAATGTCGACTGAGAATATTAACAGTGGAGTAAATGAGACCGTGGAGATGCTCAGACTCACCAACGAGGAGAACGTGCAACAGTGGCAATGTTCCTCCCGTGAACAACACCAATTGAAAGAGATGATGAGCGAGGGATGTTTAGAAGCTTTTTGCGGTTCATGCAAAATCGCAGACGAGGAGACTTCGTGTTCAAAATACGAGGAGGAAATGATAGCAATTCACGAGTGGTCACAAACCAAGCGAGCTTCAAAGAGTTGGGACCACCGAGTGCAGGGAAGCGGATCCGATTAAAGGCGAGACGTGGGTCAAACAAATTACCAAGATATTCGATGTCTTGGGATGCACGGAGGAACAGAAAGTTCCATTCGCCACCTTTATGTTCCGTGGCGAGGCAGATTACTGGTGGGAATCTATGAAGCGTACCCATCCAGCTGCACTCAGCATGTCATGGGAGACGTTTCAGAAACAGTTCAATGACAAGTACTTCCCTGAAAGTATTCGTCATATGAAGGAAGTGGAGTTTATTAGACTAGAGCGAATAATAACGACGGTGTCCCAATCTGAGCGAAGTTCGCGGAGTTATCCGTGTTTGCACCTCATTTGGTGGAGAATGAGGAACGATGACGCGGATGTTTACGAGAGGTTTGAAACCCGACATACGTCGAGATCTCATTTCTCATAAATTTTCTCTCTATTCAGATGTTGTCAGCGGGGCTCAAGTTGTTAGAAATAGATAACGAAATACGTTCAACCGAGGGACCATAACCAGATCATCATCAAGAAGATAGCGATCATCGAATAACGATAACCCGGCGGAGAAAGAAGAATACGACAAAGGCGGTAACCACTCTGGTGGTAATCGTGGCCATGAAAATAGAAGAAGCGAGTCGGGAGGAGATTTTAAAAGAGGATATTCAACAACGACCATGTGAAGACGTCGGCGCCTATAGCAACTAGTTTTAGGGAGGAGAACGACCACCGGTCAGTATGTTACAAATCGGAAGAGGGACATATCATTGGCCGCCCACAACAGTTTAAGGTATACTATAATTATGGAAAAGAAGGACATATCGCTCGAGATTATGCAGATAGCGAAACCTAGTTCAATGGGGGACGGTGACTCAAAAGATCGTCCCCGAAAAAGTCAAAGTCAACGGTTCTTGGAAGAGCGTTTGTCGCGACTTCCGGTCAAAATGCAAGGAACCCGACGAAGTTAGCACAGGTTAGTCAATTATAAATTCTTGTGAAGTATATACCTTACTAGATATCGGTTCTACCCATTCTTTTATCTCTCTTACTTGCTACTCAACGTTTAAACTTGACTCGGAGAAATAGACTTTGACTATCTCGTGGAAACTCCGTTAGGAGAAACTTTCATCACATCCACTTTGTTTATAAATCTTGCTTGATTCAGTTGGCACTATCACATTACACTGTTAACCTTATTTCTATAGAGATATTTGTTTTTGATGTGATTTTAAGGTTAACTACTCATCAAATGCCAAATTGATTATTTTCGTAAGGTTGTTAGTTTTCATATTCCTAAGCAACTCATTATTCAATTCAAGCAATCAAACCATTGTAGTCAAACATTTTCATATCAAGCCATGAAGTCATTCGTTTATTACGGATGTCAAATTTTCTTAGTCCATGTTATGGATTTGAATAAAGACACGCCGATTTGAATAATATTCTGTTGTTATTGATTTTTCCCGACGTATTTTCTAAAGAATTTCTTGGCTTACTCCCAAAGCTCGATATTAAATTTTGTATCGACTTTGAACCCGGACAAAACTCATTTCTAAAATCTCATATCGAATGGCTCTATTGAACTTGAGAGTTAAAATTCAACTATAGAATTTGGTACCGAGCCTTTATCTTATGACTTCCTTTGTGGAATTCACCTAAGCCGACTCTCCGTAGGGGCGTCATATTCGTATGCGATAGTAAATCGATAGGTGTCATTGTGACGTCTTTATCCAAGATTGGGATATGAGTCACAATTGAGAGCAACCTAAGTCAAGAATCGAAATACGTAGCTTTCAGGCTTAGTTGGTTATTATCGAGATTCGTTGAAGGATATTCTCGAATCGCTATTCCGTTAACTTAGTGACTCGAAAAGATACAAAATTCGTTATGGGCGAGGAATGCGAGAAGATTTTCCAAGAGCTCAAGAGGCGACTCATTTCGCACATATTCTAACCATACCATCTTGGAAAAGCGAACGTGGTAGTATTAGCGTTGAGTAGAAGATCATATCTGAACGAGTGCGATGATGTCAAGTATACGACAGAGCCAACTTTAATAGAAAAAGTTAAGGTTGCTCAAGCCACCGAGAGAAATGATGCGTAAGAAAGAAAGTACAAGAAGGAGCTATTCCTAAGCGAGAATTGATGAAGAAGGAATACTTGAGTCCACTCTAGACTTTGTGTTCCTAACGACTCGATTTGAAGAACAAGATTATGATGGAGGCACACAATACACCATTTGCAATCCATCTTGGGAGTACCAAAATGTATTATGATCTTCAACATACATTTTGGTGGAGCAATATGAGGAGAGAGATCGCGTGGTTTATCTCGATGTGTTTAACTTGCTTAACGTGTAAAGGCGGAGCATCTTGTACCTAAGGGTCCGTTGCAACCACTTGAGATTTTGAAATGGAAGTGGAACACATTACCACGAATTTCATTACTAATCTTCCCAAGGTTTCTCAAGGCATCAATGCTATTTGGGTTATTGTTGATAGATTAACCAAGTCTGCTCATTTCTTACCGATCGAGAGACTTATTCCTTGAACGCCTTTTCTGTATGTGCGTAAATGAGATTGTGAGATTGCATGGCATGCCGGTATCCATAGTTTTAGATCGTGACCCAAGATTCACTTCATGATTTTGGGTTAGTTTGTAGAAAAGCTATGGGCACAATTCTGATTCGGTTTGGCATACCATCCTCAAACGGATGGGCAATCGAAGGACTACTCAAACTCTTGAAGATATATTAAAACTCGTGTCCTAGATTTCAAAGGAAGTTGGGATAAGTACTTGCCATTGGTGGAATTCTCATACAACAATAGTTATTAAACAAATATAGGCATGGTTCCATTCAAGCATTATATGGACAAAATGTCGTTTCTCAATATGTTGGGATGAGGTGGGTGAAGCAACATTGTTGGGACCCGAAAGTTAATACGTACGATATGACTAATGATTCGACAACGTATAAAAAGCAAGACAAGATCGACAAAAAAGAGTTATGCGAATCTTCATCGAAAGGACGTGGAATTTAGTGTAGGGGATCATGTATTGTTGCGAGTTGCTCCCATGGAAGGAGTTACAAGATTTGGGAAGAGAGGAAAGCTCAATCCACGATTTATCGGTCCATTTCAAATTCTTGACCGAGTAGGAAATGTAGCCTATAGACTTGCGTTACCTCCGGTATGTCTCGTGTTCATAATGTGTTTCACATATCTCATATTTCGTAAATATGTGAAAGACCCGAACCACGTTATTGAGTTAGAACCGGACGAGATAGCCAAGACTTAACGTATGAGGAGGTACCACACAAGATTTTGGATAGGAAGGAGCATGTCCTACTGCCAAGAAAGGTTATACCACAAGTTAAAGTTTTGTGGAGGAATCATGCTTTATAGAGGAAATGACCGGAATTGGAAGCGAAAATGAAAGCGAGGTATCCTCACCTTTTCAAAACACCAGTATCGTCACGTCAATTTCGAGGACGAAATTTCATAAGGAGGGAGGTTGTAAGACCGAAAATTTTTTAAATAAAAGGAATTTCCTTTATTTATTATTTTGAAATAGTAAGGGTTGATTTGATTAATGTGGATAGTTAAGGGTTAAATACGCAAATATTTCAAAATAAGCAAGTGGTTATAAAATATTCATTATCGTCGGGAATATTCGTTTGGTCGTGGAATATTCGATCGCTTGTGGAATATTATTAAATGCGACGGCCAAGAGCCATGTGTGGGCCCATAACTGAAAGCGATTGGATGAAGAAAACGACAAATATAAGTTGTTTTTAAATAACTGGCGTAGTTGTTATTCAAGTATTATCTTGTTGGAATACCCGTGGTTAAAACACACTAATACGCGTTGTTGAACAAGAAGATTACAGGTATTGCACCAATTATTGATTCTTACGTAAGAAGGCACTTTCAATAATGGTTACGATAATTACTTGCTCAAATATTTTATCGAGTTAATAATTGCTTTGCGTTGATATTTTATATTCTTTGTTGTTTCAATAATTGTCATTACACAATATCTTTCATTATCGAAGCAATAATTCATATTATCTCGTAATATTATTAGATAACATTATTGGCAATGTCTAGAAAGTTCTGTCTAAGGAGAGGTTTGGTCATCTAATCATGGCCCAAGAAGAAGAAATTCTTATTGAAAGCCCCTCTTTCCCTTGACCTGCCTGTTGTCAATATTGTGATTACGTAATATTATTTGTGAATAATTAATTATTGATTTATATGATGAGGAAAATATTGATTTTATGTGGATATAGATGGAGAAAATTTTAAAATGACAATTGTTGAAAATTAATATTTTATCTTTTTCTGATAAAATAATTCATTTAAATATATTATTTTAATAATATATTAACGGTGATATTTTTACAATGAATGTGGGATATATGAGTATATGAGGAGGAAGAGTATTTTTGTGGCATTAAATGTTTAACACATGTTTTGTGTGTTGGTGGACACAATTATTGACCGAAATTTGATTATAGCTTGTAAAATCACCTGTTTATGGATTTCGGTCAATTTCTATTTGGAATTTGGAAAAACTTTCTTCTGTAAAGTTGTAGAGAATTGAATTTTCTATAAAACTCAAGAGATTCAAATTTTCTGATGAAAGGGCTATTTATTATGAATTATTGAAGTTCAAAGTTCAAATAATTAATTTTTGGGAGTTTTAATTAATTATTTTGAGAAAAACGTTTTTGGTGAGTTTGTGAACCTCATTTAACATGTGCTATGGCTGAAATCAGATTTCAAAGGT
The DNA here is from genome assembly GCA_020205615.1 of Panax quinquefolius. Taxonomy (NCBI): domain Eukaryota; kingdom Viridiplantae; phylum Streptophyta; class Magnoliopsida; order Apiales; family Araliaceae; genus Panax; species Panax quinquefolius. Next base: position 99,389,554 of record CM035159.1, read on the forward strand.
GGGCTAAGGAATTTTGTTTATAAATAATATTATTATATTCAATTTTACGCTTTGGTGTTCTAAGCAATTTCCTATAAATAGGTGCTTAGGTTAGAATTAAAATCACACCGTAAACCAAGTTTTCTCTATTTCTCTCTCGATATATTGAGCGTATTCTTGTGAGTATACTTTGAGTGTTGCTATACTACGTTGCAAGTTCAAGTCATAGCCTATATCCTGTGTTTCAAATTTAAGTACTAATCTTTCGAGGTAAGGGATATTATTTTTTGTAATGATATTATTTCTTCAATATCATTATCTTTGAAATGTTGATCTGAAGTTTTTATCAAATTTGGAACTTTTTCATGCTCTGGGTTACTATTCATGGGTTACTATTCATGAGTTACTATTCACGAAGTTACTATTCATGAGAAGTTATTATTCACGAGTTACTATTCACGAGTACTATTCATGAAGCGTGAAGATGTTTTTTGGAATTTCTATCTTTTGGTGCCTGAGTTACTATTCACGATATCGGCACTATTCACGATATCTGACACTATTCACGTATACGGCACTATTCAATTAGAAAAAATAAAATTTCTTCTTTTTGTCCAAAATATCTATTCGGATACTAACTCGTGACGCCCCAAAATTAGGTATACATCACCCATCTTGGGTCACCACTTATATGATACGTAATTTAAATACAACTTATTAACATAACTGCGTAAGTATACAATACGACATAAATCGTGAGTTTAAATACAAATATCGCTCTACTAGATATTATACAAACTCAAACAAAAGTCCTCATTACAATTATTATCACACTATTTCACGTATAGTGAGGACTACTAATGCTATCTTCGACCATCACTTTCGTTTCCCAGACTCGTCCCAAATTTATATTCTCATTTCTGAAGAGAAACGGTGAAAGAAAGGGTGAGCTCAACTAGCCCAAGAAGAAATATTATGACTAAGATAATGCAAAATAAATTATCAATAGTCTTCAACAATGTTAAACCGATAAAATACAATAGACAACCGGTTTAATCTGCGGTGAATATGCAATCCATTAAAAGAGTCAAGTAGAAAATAAAATCTACTATCTTTTATGATTTTAAAAGGTTTTTCATCATCATTGTATAGCCGAGACTCACTTTAATAAATAATCCACATCATCGAATCACCCCGCACTACTGCCAGGATATTCTTAAGTATCACGATCACAATTATTCCCGCACTACGGGCCAAGATAGTTGTGTATTCATTAATGGTCATGATCATGCCAACAATCATCCATCAATGCACTACTACCAATCGAGGATTTTTAATCACATCATTTGTAACATTACTACCATGATTACGCCTAATAATCCCTCGTCATAATCATACCAAGTCCATCCATGCTCTACGGCCCACGTATGACTTTAAAAAAAATATATAAACATGAGGATGATGACAATGATATAAGAATTCAATAAAACAAGTTCAAGAATTATTTTATCCAGAAATTATTAACGTCCAAACTGTCAACATGATACTGCTTTGTAGAGTAAAATTCAAGAATGATCGTAAGAATATTTCCGTGAAAGATATCTTTGGATGAAACGCAAATATCAAGGATATTCTACTAATTTCATGGAGTATAGAAGTCAAAGTTTTAACTAACCGGGTATAATAAAGAATGGAATAACAAAAGAAATCACCATGCATGCGATTGCTTACGATAGACGAGTTTATTCCAATGTAATAATAATAACGGAACCAAAGTCGTGAAATTCACACAAGCGTGATGTTCCAATGTAATAATAAAGATGGAACCGCATCCTGTAAAACACACGACATAGGATATTCCAACGTATCGATAAAGATTTTAACCAGTCCTGTAAAAACACATGCATGTGATGTTCCAATGTAATAATAAAAAAGCGGAACCAGTCCGGTGTAAAACACATGCATGTGATGTTCCAATGTAATAATAAAAGAATGTCACCAAGTATAGGGTAAATCACGTATACAAAGTTATTCCAATGTAATAAATAAGCAATGGAATAACATAAGGATTTCACCAAGTATAGGGTATGCCACAGATACAAAGTTATGTATAGGGTATGCCACTTTTACAAAAGTTATTCAAATGTAATAATAAAGAATGGAATAATGTAGTTCTCTTCAAGAAGAAAGAATAACACCCTTACCGTAAAAAGAACCTGAATATAGAAGTAATGAAGTAGCGAATACTCTTCTTCTTTCTACTAACTTTCTCTCTATAAACTTCTCTCTATAATTTTCTCTCTGTAGTTTCAATGAATTAAATAAGAAAATAATGAAGGAATGAGCTTCTATTTATAGGAAAATGGAATGCATAAGAATTAATCCATGAACGGTCCAGATTGATTTACTTTAATCGACGGTCCATGTTTAAAGAAAAATTTTAAATAAAATATAATATATTCTATTTATATAAAAACATTTTACTATGCAAACACTATGCAAAACACTATACTGAAAACACTATGCATAATAAAATATAATATATTTTATTTATAAAATAACTTTAATAAAGTATTACGCTTTATATAAAAGATGTTTCGCTTTTTATTACGTTAATAATACTGAATAAAACAAAACGTCATTATCGCTATAATAATTCATATTATTAATCGACAATAATGGAATCAAACTAAGTGACTTCTCACATAAGATCAATAATCAATACCGTGGTGTACTATGCAACCACACCACGACATCGCATTTTTTTACTACTCGAGTAGTTCAACAATATCAACGGTAAAACTTCCGCCGTTATTTCAATAAAATATTTTTGTCTTTTTCTCAATCCGATAATAATTACATTGTGGGTCCACCAATGATTGAGTGGTTATATTTAATATTCCTCGCTAAACCGAATATTCCCCACCAATCGAATATAATATAACCACTTGTATACTTTGCAAAATTTATAAATATTACCCACAACTATAACATTATATCAAATTATTCCATAATATTCAAAAATAATATTTATAGAAAATTCATCTTTATTTATAAAAAGCTGGGTCTTACAACCTCCCTTCTTATGAAATTTCGCCCTCGAAATTGTGGGTACGACACTGGTATGTCAAGAGGTAAGGATACCTTGATTTCATTTCGATTCTAACTCCCAAGTCATTTCCTCAACATCGTGGTTCCTCCACAAAACTTTGACTTGAGGTATAACCTTGAGCGTAGAATATGTTCCTTCTTATCCAAAATTTGAACAGAACCTCTTCATACGTCAAATCTTCCGCTATTTCGTCCTTGGTTCTAACTCAATAATATGGTTCGGTCTTTCACATATTTACGTAACATGGATATGTGAAAAACGTTATGAACACGAGAGACATATTTGGCAGAAAGCGAGTCTATAGGCCACGCTTCCTACTCGATCGAGATTAAAATGGACCGATGAATCGAGGATTAAGTTTCTCTCTTTCCAAATCTTGTAACTCCTTTCCATGGAGCAACTTTTAACAACACATGATCTCCTATATATCAATTCCACGTCCTTTCGATGAAGATCAAGATAACTCTTTTGTCGATTTTGTGAGGTTTTATCGTTGTCGGATCGTTTGAATCTTTTCCAGTAGTCATACGTACCAACTCCGGTCCCAACAACGTTGCTTCACCCACCTCATCCCAAAGATCTTTGAGAACGACACTTTCTTCCATACAACGCTTCGAATGGAGCCATGCCAATACTTGCTTGATAATCTGTTGTTGTAGGAAAACTCCACCAATGGTAAAAACTTGTCCCAACTCCCTTGAAATCAAGAACACAGAGTCTTAATAGATCTTCAAGAGTTTGAATAGTCCTCTCCGATCGTCCGTCTGCGAGGATGATATGCCGAAATAAATCGTAAGTCCGTGCCCATAGCTTTTGCAAACTAACCCAAAATCTTGAAGTGAATCTTGGGTCTCGATCGTAAACTATGGATACCGCATACCATGCGATCTTACAATCTCGTTTATGTACATACGAGCAAGACGTTCAAGTGTATAAGTTTCTCGACGGTAAGAAATGAGCAGACTTGGTCAATCTATCAACAATGACCCAAATCGCATCAATGCCTTGAGAAACCTTAGGAAGACCGGTAACGAAATCCATGGTAATGTGCTCCCACTTCCATTCTGGAATTTCAAGTGGTTGCAATGGACCTTTTGGTACTTGATGCTCCGCTTTAACTCGTTGACAAGTTAGACACCTTGAGATAAACAACGCTATCTCCCTCTTCATATTGCTCCACCAAAATGTATGACGAATATCATGATACATTTTGGTACTCCCAGGATGGATTGCAAATGGTGTGTTGTGCGCCTCCATCATGATATTATACTTTAAATCGTGGTCGTTAGAACACAAAGTCCGGAGTTGACTCAAGTATTCCTTCTTCATCGATTCTTGCTTCCTAAGATAGCACCTCTTGCACTTTCTTTTTCATACGCATCAGCTCCAGGTCTGTAGCTTGAGCAGCTTTAACTTTATCGATTAAAGTCGGTTCTACTCGTATATTTGCTATCATCACATGCGTCCCTGGAGTCTTTAACTCTATCTCCATCCTTTGCAAGTCACACAAAATGGGCCTTTGTGTTGACAATAACGCACTCGTGATTTGCATATACGATCTTCTACTCAATGCATCGCCTACCACGCTCGCTTTTCCGGGATGGTATTGATGGTATGATCATAATCTTTCAATAGTTCAAGCCAACGTCGTTGTCGCATGTTGAGTTCCTTTTGAGTGAAGAAATATTTGAGGCTTTTATGATCCGTAAAGATCTCCACTTTCTCCCCATACAAGTAATGCCTCCAAATTTTAAGTGCAAAAGATAACAAATGCTAACTCCGCATCACGAGTAGGATAATTCCTCTCATATTCTTTGAGTTGTCGCGAGGCATAGGCTATAACTTTTCCATGTTGCATAAGAACACATCCCAACCCTTTGCTCAAGCATCACCGTAGATGACAAATCCTCCGAGCCAAATGGTATTGCCGAACAGTCTTTGAAATAAGTCTCTTCGAAGTTCTTGAAAACTCTTCTCACATTCTTCGCTCCAACCGAACTTTGTCTTTTCGAGTCACCGAATTTGAGTCGATGAGTAGCGATTCGAGAAAATCCTTCCACGAATCTCCGATAATAACCAAATTAAACCGAGAAAGCTACGATTTTGGTCATCGATTTAGGTTGTTCCCACTTTGAATAGCTTCAATCTTTGCACGGGTCAACAGATATTCCATGACTTGATACCACGTGCCCAAGGAATGCTACTTCTTCGCCGAACTCGCATTTCTTCAACTTGGCATAAAGCTTATATTCACGAAGCTTTTGGAGTGTCACCTCAAGTGTTGCTTTCATGATCTTCACGGCTTTTGGAATAAATAAGGATGTCATCAATAAAGACGACCACAAAGTGATCTAAATATTCCTTGAATACTTTGTTCATCATATCCATGAAGGCGTTAGGAGCATTAGTCAATCCAAAGGACATGACTAGGAATTCATAATGCCCGCATCGAGTTCGAAAAGCCGCCTTTGGAATGTCACGGTTCTAATCTTCAATTGGTGATATCCTAACGAAGATCAATCTTTGAAAAGAATTTGGCTCCTTGCAAATCGGTCAAACAGTCATCAATACGTGGCAATGGATACCTATTTTTGATGGTGACATGATTCAACTCCCGATAATCAATACAAAGTCGCATACTCCCATCTTTCTTCTTCACGAATAGAACAGGAGCACCCCAAGGAGAAGTACTAGGTCGAATAAAGCCAATGTCTAACAATTCCTGCAGTTGGGTCTTTAACTCCTCGAAGTTCAATAGAGCCATTCGATATGGGGCTTTGGAAATAGGTTTTATACCAGTTCAAGGTCGATACAAAATTCAATTTCACGCTCTGGGGTAGGCCAGAAGTTCTTCTTCGGGAATACGTCAGAAATTTATTAACAATAGAAATATCGCTCAAAACTCGATTTATTTTTGTTTAAATCGTGATATGAGCTAAGAAAGCTTGACATCCATTTTTCAATAAACGAATAGCTTTATGGCTTGAGATGACCGTGATTGATTTTAATGGTTTGGTCGTTTGAATTCGCATAATAGGTTGATTAGGAATATGAAAGCTAACAACCTTACGAAAACAATCAATTTTTGCATGATAAGTAGTTAACCAATCAATCCCTAAATCACGCTAAATGCAAGTATTTTTAATGAAATAAGATCGATGGTGTAATGTGAGGGTACCGATTTGAACCAAACAAGACTTATAAACAGTGGATGTAATGAAGGTTTCTCCCAACGGAGTTTCCACAGATAAGTCAAAGTCTAATTTCTCCGGAGTCAAATTTAATCGATGAGCGCAAGTAGGAGAAATAAAAGAATGGGTAGAACCCAGATCAAATAAAGTGTAGACTTCATTAGAGTTTATGATAAGCTTACCCGTGATGACCTCATTCGGGTTCCTTGCTCTCCGGGAGGTCACAACAAACGCCTCCCTCAGACTACTTGGTTTTGACTTTTCCGGACTGACTTTTGGTGCCTCCATCCTAGTTGAATTTGTCTTGAAACACAAAATCGAGCTAAGTGACCTTCTTTCCACAATTATAACATGCTTTGACTAAGACGGCATGGCACGATTCGGACCGATGTGTCCCTCTTCTCGCATTTGAAGCATATACGATAGTGGTCTTTCTCCTTCCTTAACAACGGTCTTTGGTCTTGGCGACGCCTTTCTATCATTGTTGAATCTCCGCTTTCTTGAAATGTCCATTCTTATTGTTTTGGCCTCGATTACCACCAAGTGGTTACCATATCCGCCCGTTGATTCCTCCACGCTTGTTGTCACCGCTCATGACTACTCTCACCGGTATTATAACTTTGCGCTTACCGCTTCTTTTTTAGTTAAGTTGACTCGTTATCGCGCTCCACTAATCGAGCCCTATTTACAACATCTCTAATACAAACACGCTTTATGAGAAATAAGATGTTGACGATTCCCACTTCAAACCTCTAAAAACATTCGCCCCATTCTCTCTTCATTATCCACCAAGTGGGACGAACCGTGATAACTCCGCAAATTTTTGCCTCGTGATCGCGACACGGTCATATTGTTTTGTTCCAACTTGATAAACTCCACCTCCTTCATGTGGCGAATACTTTCGGAAAGTATTTGTCGTTGAATGCGACTCTGGAACTTCTCCCAAGATATCTTCAAGACAAAGAAGTTGAGTACGCTTTTACCGATTCCCACCAAGAATCTCTCCTCCAAGCAACATAAAAGCGTGAAGGGAACCTTTTGCTCCTCCTGGAGCATCCCAAGACATCAAATATCTTGTAATCTGCTTTATCCATGCTTCCGCCAAGTGGTTTTGCTTTCTCCTTAAACTCCGGTGGTCCCAGCTCCTTGAATTGTTTAATAGCGACCACCGCCGAGAGTTTTCCGTGTTTCCACCTACGCTTTTGGATGTGAGTCGCTCTCGCTTTCTTTGTTGCATAAATCGCATAAAGCCTCCGAACATTTGATCATTCATCATTTGGTCGGTGTTGTTGTTTCAGCATTGAGGATTGTCGCCTTCTCGATGCACATTATCCTCGATTATTGATATGTGGTGAATCAACGATCGCTCAGTGCTCCATTGCTATTCTCAACATTCTCGATGTCATTTTCAGACATCGCCACAAAACAAAAGATTAATTGACATTTAACAATTACCTTTATATTCTCGATCGACCAATAAAATAGCACAAAAACTTAGGTAGGTCATACTAAATAAGGTATTCCCCTGCTCTCCCTCCTAGTACTTTTTCTCACATCTTAGCCAGTGGATCATATCCCTTAGCTTTGATACCAACCGTGACGCCCCAAAATTAGGTATACATCACCCATCTTGGGTCACCACTTATATGATCTGTAATTTAAATACAACTTATTAACATAACTGTGTGTATACAATACGACATAAAACTCGTGAGTTTAAATACAAATATCGCTCTACTAGATATTATACAAACTCAAACAAAAGTCCTCATTACAATTATTATCACACTATTTCACGTAATAGTGAGGACTACTAATGCTATCTTCGGACCATCACTGCTTCCCCAGACTCGTCCCAAATATATTCTCATTTCCTCAAGAGAATAAAGGAAAAGAAAGGGTGAGCTCAACTAGCCCAAAGAAGAAATATTATGACTAAGATAATGCAAAATAAATTATCAATAGTCTTCAACAATGTTAAACCGATAAAATACAATAAAACCAGCTTTAATCTGCAGTGAATATCTGATCCATTAAAAGAGTCAAGTAGAAAATAAAATCTACTATCTTTTATGATTTTAAAAGGTTTTTCATCATCGTTATATAGTTGAGACTCGACTTTAATAAATAATCCACATCATCGAATCACCCCGCACTACTACCAAGGATATTCTTAAGTATCACGATCACAATTATTCCCGCACTACGGGCCAAGAATAGTTGTGTATTCATTAATGGTCATGATCATGCCAACAATCGTCCATCAATGCACTACTACCAATCGAGGATTTTTAATCACATCATTTGTAACATTACTATTATGATTACACTCAATAATCCTCGTCATAATCATACCAAGTCCATCCATGCTCTACAGTGCCACAGATGACTTTAAAAAAAATATATAAACATGAGGATGATGACAATGATATAAGAATTCAATAAAACAAGTTCAAGAATTATTTTATCCGTGAATTATTAACGTCCAAATTGTCAACACGATAATCGCTTTGTAGAGTAAAATTCAAGAATGATCGTAAGAATATTTCCGTGAAAAGATATCGGATGAAACGCAAATATCAAGGATATTCTACTAATTTCATGGAGTATAAGTCAAAGTTTTAACTAACCGGGTATAATAAAGAATGGAATAACAAAAGAAATCACCATGCATGCGGTGATTGCATGATAGACAAAGTTATTCCAACGTAATAATAATAACGGAACGAATCGTGAAAATTCACACCGAAGCGTGATGTTCCAACAGTAATAATAAAGATGGAACCGGATCCGGTGTAAAACACACGAGATAGGATATTCCAATGAAATGATAAAGATTTTAACCAGTCCTGTAAAACACATGCATGTGATGTTCCAACGTAATAATAAAAATCGGAACCAGTCCGTGTAAAACACATGCATGTGATGATGTTCCAATGTAATAATAAAAGAATGTCACCAAGTATAGGGTAAACTCACAGATACAAAGTTTATTCCAATGTAATAAATAAGCAATGGAATAACATAAGGATTTCACCAAGTATAGGGTATGCCACAGATCAAAGTTATGTATAGGGTATACCACTTTTACAAAAAGTTATTCCAATGTAATAATAGTGAATGGAATAATGTAAGTTCTCTTCAAGAAGAAAGAATAACACCCCTTACCGTAAAAAGAACCTAATATAGAAGTAATGAAGTAGCGGAATACTCTTCTTCTTTCTATAACTTTCTCTCTATAGCTTCTCTCTCATAATTTTCTCTCTGAGTTTCATGAATTCGTAAGAAAATAATGAAGGAATGAGCTTCTATTTATAGGAAAATGGAATGCATAAGAATTAATCCATGAATCGGTCTGTATTGATTTACTTTAATCTGACGGTCCATGTTTAAAGAAAAATCTTTTAAATAAAATATAATATATTCTATTTATATAAAAACATTTTACTATGCAAACACTATGCAAAACACTATACAAAACACTATGCATAATAAAATATAATATATTTTATTTATAAAATAACTTTAATAAAGTATTCATTTTTATATAAAAGATGTTTCGCTTTTATTACGTTAATAATAATGAATAAAACAAAACGTCATTATCGCTATAATAATTCATATTATTAATCGATAATAATGGAATCAAACTAAGTGACTTCTCACATAAGCATCAATAATCAATACCGCGCTAGCTACTACGCAACCACACGTATTCATCGCATTTTTTACTACCGAGTAGTTCAACAAGATCAACCTATAAAACTTCCGCCGTTATTTCAATAAAATATTTTTGTCTTTTCTCAATCCGATAATAATTACATTGTAGGGTCCACCAATGATTGAGTCAGTTATATTTAATATTCCCCGCTAAACCTAATATTCCCAATTAAATCGAATATAATATAACCACTTGTATATACTTTGCAAAATTTATAAATATTACCTACAACTATAACATTATATCAAATTATTCCATAATATTCAAAAATAATATTTATAGAAAATTCATCTTTATTTATAAAAAGCGGGGTCTTACAAACTCGATTGTATCCATGTTTTGATCATTCTTGAATTTTACACCACTATGATTATTTTGAGGTATTTTTAAGTGGATAAAACCAAGTACTGAATCCTTAATCCTTAATCCTTGTCATTTTGTTTCACTTTGGATTCGTTTCTTTAAAAATATTTTTCATCATCCTCGGTCTTAAATGATGATATTATGGAATATCTTTGGCACAGAGTCTGCAAAGATGAATGATTTCTTAAGAATATCTTTGGCCAGTAGTGCAAAGATGAATGATTTCAAGAATATCTTTGGCTCAGTAGTCTGAAAGATGAGCAGTGTTTAAATGAACATGACCGATCGATGAATATCTTTGGCCAGTAGTGCAAAGATGAATATTTGATTCCGTATGCATATTGATTGATGTTACAGGGATAAAATATTGATGATGGATCTATTAAATTCATAGATTATAGTAGATTTCATTCTCTACGTAACTCTTCTATGAATTATTATTTCACCGCGAATATTGATCCTAAAACTTGTTGTCTATTGTATTCTATCGATTTTTCCTCGTTGAAGACTAACGATAATTTGTTGTATATTATCTTAGTCATAATATTCTTTATTGGGCTAGTTGAGCTCACCCTTTTCCTTGTTGTTCCATTTTTCTTCTCGGGAGGCGAGAATGTAGCGAGTACTAGTCGGGTATGGAATGAAGATTCTAGAGAGAGTTGTTTAGTAGTCCTCACCATTTTTGTAAAATAATGAATCAATAATGTGATGAGGATTTATTTGAGTATAGATATTGTCTAGAAGATAATATTTGTATTCAAACTCACGCAGTTTTCTTGTTGTAATAATAAAGTTGTAGTTGTTTACGCATCATGTATTGACAACTCGGAATAGTGATGTATACCTATTTTGGGGGCGCCACAACATGTGTTAATCATTTAATGCCACAAAATACTCTTCCTCCTCAGATACTCATATATCCCACATTCATTGTAAAAATATCACCATTATTATATTATTAAAATATAATAATATATTTAAATGAATTATTTTATCGTAAAAAGATAAAATTTCAATTTTCAACAATTGTCACTTTAAAAATTTTCTCCATCTATATCCACATAAAATCAATATTTTCCTCATCATATAAATCAATAATTAATTATTCACAAATAATATTACAGAATCACGATCTTTGTGCAACTGTGTCGCTCCTGTGAAAGAGGGCTTTCAATAAGAATTTCTCCTTCTCAAGCGCCGCAATTAGGTGACCAAACCTCTCCTGTATGTAAATTTCTAGACATTGCTAATAATGTTATCTAATAATATTATTCGGATAATATGAATTATTAGCTCGATAATGGAAAATCTTGTAAATGACAATTTATTGAAACAACGATAATATAAAATATCAATGCAAAGAATTATTGAATCAATAAAATAAAATACTTGAATAAAGAATTGTCAGTAACCATTATCGAGTAAAGCCTTCTTACGTAAGAATCAATAATTGGTGCAATACTGCAATCTTCTAATGCTCAACAACGCCGTATTAGTGTGTTTTAACCACCGGGTATTCCAACAAATATTAATTCAGAATAACTACGCCTGTTATTTATAAACAACTTATATTTGTCGTTTTCTTCATCCAATCGCTTTTTCGTTATGGGGCCCACAGAAGATCGCTACCGTCAGCATTTAATATTCCCCGACAGCATACGAATATTCCACGACCAAACGAATATTCCCCGAAAATAATGAATATTTTATAACCATTTGCTTATTCGAAATATTTGCGTATTTTACCCATAACTATCCACATTAATCAAATCAACCCTTACTATTTCAAAATAATAAATAGAGGAAATTCCATTTTATTAAAAAAATTCGAGGTCTTACAACCTCCCCTCCTTATGAAATTTCATCCTCGAAATTGACGTACGTACCTGATGTTTCGAAAAGATGAGAATACCTCACTTTCATTTCCGTTTCCAACTCCCAGGTCATTTACTCAATAGCATGGTTTCTCTACAAAACTTTAACTTGTGGTATAACCTCGGTACATAGGACATGTTCTTTCCTATCCAAGATCTTGACAGGTTTCTCCTCGTACGTTAAGTCTTCGGCTATCTCGTTCGGTTCTAACTCAATGACGTGGTTCGGGTCGTCCACATATTTACGTAACATCGATATGTGAAAAACGTTATGAACACGCGTCATACTTAGCGAGAAAAAGCGAGTCTATAGGCCACGCTTCCTATTCAATCGAGAATTTTAAATGGATTAATAAATCGAAGGTTTGAGCTTTCCTCACCTCACCGATTCTCGCTTTTGAAATAACAACTTCTTGCACCTCCTTCTTTAAATTCATCACTCACGGTGTGTAACTTAAATGACTTTAACTTTATCGATTAAAGTCGATTATACTCAGATATCATCACGTGGGTAACTAGAGTTTTCATCTCCATCTCTATTATTTGTAAATTATACTGAAATGAGTCTTTGACAATATCGTATTCAGATTTGTATACGATCTTCTACTCAACACGTCGGCTACCACGTTCGCTTTTCCGGGATGGTCGAACATGTCTTTGAAATGAGTCTCCTCTTGAGTTCTTGAAGCACTTCCCACATTCCTTGCTCCATTCGAATTTTGTATCTCTACGAGTCACCGTTAATGGAATAGCGATTCGAGAATATCCTTCAACGAATCTCCAATAATAACCAACTAAGCCTGTAAAGCTACGTATTTCGATTCTGACTTAGGTTGTTCTCAATCGTGACTCATATCCTAACCTTGGATAAGATGCGTTACAATGACACCTATCGCTTTACTATCGCATCGAATATGGTGTCCCTACGGAGAGTCCGGCTTCGGTGCATTCCACAAATGAAGTCACCAGATAAAGGCTCGGTACCAAATTCTATAGTTGAATTTTAACTCCTCGAAGTTCAATAGGAGCCATTCGATATGAGATTTTAGAAATGAGTTTTGTCACAGGGGTTCAAAGTCGATACAAAATTTAATATCGAACTTTGGGAGTAAACCAAGAAATTCTTCAGAAAATACGCCGGAAAAATTAATAACAACAGAATATTATTCAAATCGACGTGTCTTTATTCAAATTCATAACATGGACTAAGAAAACTTGACATCCGTAATAAACGAATGACTTCATGGCTTGATATGAAAATGTTTGACTTCAATGGTTTGATTGCTGAATTGAATAACGAGTTGCTTAGGAATATGAAAACTAACAACCTTACGAAAAGCAATCAATTTTGGCATCTTGAGTAGTTAACCTTAAAATCACATCAAAAGCAAATATCTTTATAGGAATAAGGTCAACAGGTAATGTGATAGTGCCAACCTGAATCAAGCAAGATTTCTAAACAACGGATATAATGAAAGTTTCTCCTAACGGAGTCTCCATAAATAGGTCAAAGTCTAATTTCTCCGTAGTCAAGTTCAAACGTTGAGCATAAGCAAGAGAGATAAAAGAATGGGTAGAACCGGTATCTAGTAAGGTATAAACTTCGCAAGAATTTATAATTAACTAACTCGTGCTAACTTCGTTCGGGTTCCTCGCATTTTGACCGGTCACGACAAACGCTCTTCCAGGAATCGTTGACTTTGACTTTTCTGTATCCGCTTCTGGTGCCAACGTCCCAACTAGACTTGATTTCGCTATAGGACAAAATTGAGCTATGTGACCATCTTTTCCACAACTAATACATACCTTGGAAGGCTTTGAACAGTTTAACCTTATATGTCCTCCTCTCCGTGCATCTCAGAGCATCTAACGGCGATCGCGTCGTTCTCTTCCCTAGAATTTGTTCTTGGTCGATCTCACCGACGCGTCTTCCCGTCATCGTTAAATCTTCTTTTTTAGATTGGACATCTCTTTCCATAATATCAACGCTGTCGTATGGCTTTTTACCCATGCATCACTCATTCTCACTCGTTCGATTATTTCTTCTTTCACCGATTCCAGCTTTATCATCTTATACTCTGCCAAAGAGTGCTTCTGTTCAAGCATCACATATCGGGTAACACAAGCTTGAATCGTTGCATCCTTTTGCTCCACGACTGCTTGCAATTCTTCAGCCTGCTCTTCTAACTCATGAATACGATTTTGAAATTCTATATTTTGATCATAAAATACCTCTAATAAACTCTCTTCAGGTACCTCTTCTTCCTCACTCTCAGCTGTTACCTCTGCGATTATCTCGGGTGCAACTATCAATTCTTCACTCACCATATGGATATCTCTAATTCCTTCTTCGCCTGACATCACATTATCCTGGTTGGCGATTAGAGGTGTCTCCACGATCTCATTCACTCCATTGTTAACGCTTCTCGTGACCATTCTTAAAACTATCATAAAACAAGGGTTAATTAAATAAATTAACAAATCATATAATACCCCTATATTATGACCAACCAACAAATAAGCTTAGGTAGGACACACTAGCGAAGGATTTACTCGTCTCTCCCCTCCTAGTTCTATTCCCCGATCTCCGCCAGAGATCATATCCCTAAGCTCTGATACCAACTGTGACGCCCCCAAAATAGGTCCATTCCATCCAACCCATTCTGAGTCGCCAAATACATGGTACAGAAATAACTACAACTTTATTATTACAACATATAAACTTTGAGTTTAAATACAGATATTGCCATCTAGACAATATCCACACGCAAATAAATCCCCATCATAATTATTGATACATTATTTTACAAAATGGTGAGGACTACTAAACAACTCTCTCGTAGAACCTTCATTCCATACCCCCGACTAGTACTTTTACGCTACATTCTCGCCTCCACGAGAAGAAAAAATGGAACAACAAGGAAAAAGGTGAGCTCAACTAGCCCAAGAAAGAAATATTATGACTAAGATAATATACAACAAATTATCGTTAGACTTCAACAGGAAAAATCTAATAGAATACAATAGACAACCAGCTTTTAAATCAACAATCTGCAGCGGAAACAACAATTCATTAGAAGAGTTAAGTAGAGAATGCAAACTACTATCTTCTATATATGAATTTAAAAGTTCATCGTCGATATTTTATCCCCTCAGAACATCAATCAATATATATCCGAATCAAATATTCATCTTTTGCTACAGTGCCAAAGATATTCATCATTGGTCATGTTCATCTAAACACTGCTCATCTTTTTCTACGGGCCAAAGATATTAATCGATCGGTCCATGTTCATCTCAACCTGCTCATCTTTTTGCACTACAGGCCAAAGATATTCATCAAGAAATCATTCATCTTTGCACTACAGGCCAAAGATATTCGAGTAATATCATCATTTAGGACTGAGGATGATGAAAAATATTTTAAAGAAAACGAATCCAGTGAAACAAAAGAACAAGTATTAAGGATTCGTATTTCAGCTATTTCATGTCCAAAAATACCTCGTAAATAATCATAGTGGTGTAAAATTCAAGAATGATCAAAACATGGATACAATCAAAGCTAGTATCCAGAATAGATATTTTGGACAAAAAGAAGAAATTTCATTTTTCGGTGAATAGTGCCGTATACGTGAATAGTAACTCCGACACCAAAAGATAGAAATTTTCCAAAAAAAACATCTTCACGCTTCGTGAATAGTACTCGTGAATAGTAACTCGTGAATAGTAACTCATGAATAGTAACTCGTGAATAGTAACTCATGAATAAGAACCCCATACATGAAAAAGTTCCAAATTTGATAAAAATTTCTAACCAATATTTCAAAGATAATGATATTGAAGAAATAATATCATTTGAGAAGAAAATAACATCCCTTACCTCGAAAGAAGTATTTAGTTGAAACACCTGGATATAAAGCTATGACTTGAACTTGCAGACCAGTATAGCAATACTCAAAGTATACTCAAAATACTCACAAGAATACGCTCGATAATATAGAGAGAAAACTTCGATTTACGGTGTGATTTTCAATTCTAACCTAAGCACCCTATTTATAGGAAAATGCTTAGAACACCAAAGTAGAAAATTTAATAAATTAATATTATAATTTTTCTACAACTTCCTCGCATCCAAGAATCTGAACTCAGCCACCCTAACACATGTTAAATGAGTTTCAAAAATGGAAAAAACGTTTTTGTAATTAAAAATATTTTAAACTTCCAAAATCAATTATTTGAAACTTGAACTTCAATAATTCACAATAAATAGCTCTTTTATCAGAAAATTCAATCTCGCGACTTTTTATAGGAAATTCAATTCTCTACAACTTTGCAGAAGAAAGTTTTCCAAATTCCAAACAGAAATTGACCGAAATCCTCAAACCAAGCGATTTTACAAAGCTATAATCAAATTTCACCAAGAAATGGGGTCCACCAACACAAAACATGTGTTAATCATTTAATGCCACAAAATACTCTTCCTCCTCCTCAGATACTCATATATCCCACATTCATTGTAAAAATATCACCATTATTATATTATTAAAATATAATAATATATTTAAATGAATTATTTTATCGTAAAAAGATAAAATTTCAATTTTCAACAATTGTCACTTTAAAATTTTCTCCATCTATATCCACATAAAATCAATATTTTCCTCATCATATAAATCAATAATTAATTATTCACAAATAATATTACAGAATCACAATCTTGGCACCCGTGCCGTTCCTGAAAGAGGGCTTTCCAATAAGAATTTCTCCTTATCTACGCGCGCAATTAGGTGACCAAACCTCTCCTTAGATGTAACTTTCTAGACATTGCCAATAATGTTATCTAATAATATTATTCAGATAATATGAATTATTGCTTCGATAATGGAAAATAATTTGTGTAATGACAATTTATCAAACAACGATAATATAAAATATCAATGCAGTGATTATTGAATCAATAAAATAAAATAATGAATAAAGAATTGTTGTAACCATTATTGAGTAAAGGCCTTCACGTAAGAATCAATAATTGGTGCAATACCGCAGTGTCTCGCTCAACAACGCCAGACGTATTGTGTTTTAACCACCGGTATTCCAACAAAGATATAATCTGTGAATAACTACGCCGCTATTATTTATAAACAACTTATATTTGTCGCTTTCTTCATCCAATCGCTTTCCATTATGGGGCCCACAGAAGATCGCTGCCGTCGCATTTAATATTCCCCCGACGAAGCATTTAATATTCCACGACCAAACGAATATTCCCCGAATATAATGAATATTTTATAACCATTTGCTTATTCGAAATATTTGCGTATTTTACCCATAACTATCCACATTAATCAAATCAACCCTTACTATTTCAAAATAATAAATAGAGGAAATTCCATTTCATTAAAAAAATTCGGGGTCTTACACAACGCTTCGAATGGAGCCATGCCAATACTTGCTTGATAACTGTTGTTGTAGGAAAACTCCACCAATGGTAAGAACTTGTCCCAACTTCCCTTGAAATCAAGGACACAGAGTCTTAATAGATCTTCAAGAGTTTGAATAGTCCTCTCCGACTGTCCGTCCGTCTGAGGATGATATGCCGAGCTAAATCGTAAGTTTGTGCCCATAGCTTTTTGCAAACTAACCCAAAATCGTGAAGTGAATCTTGGGTCTCGATCAGAAACTATGGATACCGGCATACCATGCAGTCTTACAATCTCGTTTATGTACATACGAGCAAGACGTTCAAGTGTATAAGTTTCTCGTATCGTTAAGAAATGAGCAGACTTGGTCAATCTATCAACAATGACCCAAATCGCATCTATGCCTTGAGAAACCTTAGGAAGACCGGTAACGAAATCCATGGTAATGTGCTCCCACTTCCATTCTAGAATTTCAAGTGGTTGCAATGGACCTTTTGGTACTTGATGCTCCGCTTTAACTCGTTGACAAGTTAGACACCTTGAGATAAACAACGCTATCTCTCTCATCATATTGCTCCACCAAAATGTATGGCGAATATCATGATACATTTGGTACTCCTGATGGATTGCAAATGGTGTGTTGTGCTTCCATCATGATATTATACTTTAAATCGTATCGTTAGGAACACAAAGTCCGGAGTTGACTCAAGTATTCCTTCTTCATCGATTCTTGCTTCCTAGATATAGCACCTTCTTGCACTTTCTTCCTCATACGCATCGCTCCAGTGTCCGTAGCTTGAAAGCTTTTAACTTTATCGATTAAAGTCGGCTTCTACTCAGATACTCGCTTATCATCACATGCGTCCCTGAGTCTTTAACTCTATCTCCATCCTTTGCAAATCACACAAAATGGGCCTTTACGACAATATCGCACTCGTGCTTGCATATGATCTTCTACTCAATGCGTCACCACCACGCGCTCGCTTTTTCCAGGATGGTATTGGATTGTATGATCATAATCTTTCAACAGCTTCAAGCCAACATCATTTTCGCATGTTGAGTTCCTTTTGAGTGAAGAAATATTTGAGGCTTTTATGATCCGTAAAGATCTCCACTTTCTCCCCATACAAGTAATGCCTCCAAATTTTAAGTGCAAAGATAACAAATTGCTAACTCTAGATCATGAGTAGGATAATTCCTCTCATATTCTTTGAGTTGTCATGAGGCATAAAGCTATAACTTTTCCATGTTGCATGAGAACACATCCCAACCCTTTGCTCAAGCATCACCGTAGATGACAAATCCTCCAAGCCGGATGGTATTGTCGAGCAGTCTTTGAAATAAGTCTCCTCTTGAGTTCTTGAAAACTCTTCTCACATTCTTCGCTCCAACCGAACTTTGTATCTTTCCGAGTCACCGAGTCAATGGAGTAGCGATTCGAGAAAATCCTTCCACGAATCTCCGATAATAACCAAATTTAAACCGAGAAAGCTACGTGCTTCGGCCATCGATTTAGGTTGTTCCCAGCTTTGAATAGCTTCAATCTTTGTTGGGTCAACAGATATTCCATGACTTGATACCACGTGCCTAAGGAATGCTACTTCTTCAAGCTAGAACTCGCATTTCTTCAACTTGGCATAAAGCGTATATTCACGAACCTTTTGGAGTGTCAGCCTCAAGTGTTGCTCATGATCTTCACGGCTTTTGGAATAAATAAGGATGTCATCAATAAAGACGACCACAAAGTGATCCAAATATTCCTTGAATACTCGGTTCATCATATCCAAAGGACATGACTAGGAATTCATAATGCCCGCATCATTCGAGTTCCGAAGCCGCTTTGGAATGTCGCAGATTCTAATCTTCAATTGGTGATATCCTAACGAAGATCAATCTTTGAAAAGAATTTGGCTCTTGAATCGTCAAACAGTCATCAATACGTGGCAATGGATACCTATTTTGATGGTGACATGATTCAACTCCCGATAATCAATACAAAGTCGCATACTCCCATCTTTTTTTTCTTTACGAATAGAACAGAGCACCCCAAGGAGAAGTACTAGGACGAATAAAGCCAATGTCTAACAATTCCTGCAATGGGTCTTTAACTCCTGAAGTTCAATAGAGCCATTCGATATGGGGCTTTGGAAATAGGTTTTGTCTCGGGTTCAAGGTCGATATAAAATTCAATTTCACGCCTCTGGGGTAGGCCAGAAGTTCTTCTGGGAATACGTCGAAAAATTTATTAACAATAGAAATATCGTTCAAAACCGACATATTTTTGTTTAAATCATGATATGAGCTAAGAAAGCTTGACATCCGCTTTTTCAATAAACGAATAGCTTTATGGCTTGAGATGACCGTGATTGATTTTAATGGTTTGGTCGCTTGAATTCGCATAATAGGTTGGTTAGGAATATGAAAGCTAACAACCTTACGAAAATAATCAATTTTGTATGATAAGTAGTTAACCAATCAATCCTAGAATCACGTCAAATGCAAGTATTTTTAATGAAATAAGATCGACAGGGTAATGTGAGGTACCGATTTGAACCAAACAAGACTTATAAACAAAGGATGTAATGAAGGTTTCTCCCAACGGAGTTTCCACAGATAAGTCAAAGTCTAATTTCTCCGAGTCAAATTTAATCGATGAGCGCAAGTAGGAGAAATAAAAGAATGGGTAGAACCCAGATCAAATAAAGTATAGACTTCATTAGAGTTTATGATAAGCTTACCCGTGATGACCTCATTCGGGTTCCTTGCTCTCCGGGAGGTCACAACAAACGCCTCTCCCTTGCACTTTCTAGGTTTTGACTTTTCTCGGGACTACTGGTGCCTCCATCCTAGTTGAATTTGTCTTGATGAACGACAAAATCGAGCTAAGTGACCTTCTTTCCACAATTATAACATGCTTTGGAATGGCATGGCGGCGCAGCTTGGATGATTTGTCCTCTCCTCCGCATTTGAAGCATATGATAGTGGTCTTTCTCCTTCCTTAACAACGGGTTCGTGTCGACGCGTCTTTCCATCATTGTTGAATCTCCTTTTCTTGAAATGTCCATTCTTATTGTTTTGCTCTCGATTACCACCGGTGGTTACCATATCTAGCTTGTTGATTCCTCCACGCTTGTTGTCACCGCTCGATGACTACTCTCACCGGTATTATAATTTTGTCGGTTTCTTCTCTTTTTAGTTCGTTGACTCGTTATCGCGCTCCACTAATCGAGCCCTATTTACAACATCCTAATACAAACACACGGTTTATGAGAAATAAGATGTTGACGTATCTCCGACTTCAAACCTCTTAAAAACATTCGCGCCATTCTCTCTTCATTATCCACCAAGTGGGATGCAAACCGTGATAACTCCGCAAATTTTGCCTCGTATTATGACACGGTCATATTGTTTTGTTCCAACTTGATAAACTCCACCTCCTTCATGTGGCGAATACTTTCAGAAAGTATTTGTCGTTGAATGTACTCTGGAACTTCTCCCAAGATATCTTCAAGACAAAGAAGTTGAGTACGCTTTCTGATTCCCACCAAGAATCTGCCTCTCCGCACAACATAAAGGCGGCAAAGGGAACCTTTGCTCCTCGGCATCCCAAGACATCAAATATCTTGGTAATCACTTTATCCATGCTTCCGCGAAGTGGTTTTGGCTCTCCCTTAAACTCCTAATGGTCCCAGCTCCTTGAATTGTTTAGCGGTGACCGCCCGAGAGTTTTTCGTGTTTCCATCTACGTTTTGGACAGGAGTCGCTCTCGCCTGCTGTTGCATGAATTGCATAAAGCCTCTGAACATTTGATCATTCATCATTTGGTCAGTGTTGTTGTTTGCATGAGGATTGTCGCCTTCGATGCATTACATTATCCTCGATTATTGATATGTGGTGAATCAACGATCGCTTTGTGCTCCATTCTTATTCTCAACATTCTCGGATGTCATTTTCAGATACTGCCACAAAACAAAAGGTTAATTGACATGTAACATATTATCCCTATATTCTGACCGACCAATAAAATAGCACATAAACCTAGGTAGGTTATACTAGCGAAGGTATTCCCCGTCTCTCCTCTCCTAGTACTATTCTCACATCTTAGTTAGGGATCATATCCCTAAGCTCTGATACCAACTGTGACACCCCCAAAATTAGGTATACATCACCCATCTTGGGTAGTCAGATACATGGTACAGAATTTAAATACAACTTACTAATATAATTGTCGTGTACAATACGACAAAAACTGTGAGTTTGAATACAAATATTGTCTATTAGAGATCATACAAACTCAAAAGGAGTCCTCATTACAATTATTATCACACTATTTCATAGAATAGTGAGGACTACTAATACTATCCTCTGGACCATTACTCCGTTCCCCGACTCGTCCCAGCTATATTCTCATTTCCTAAAGAGAACAGTGAAAGAAAGGGTGAGCTCAACTAGCTCAGTAAGAAATATTATGACTAAGATAATGCAGAATAAATTATCATTAGCTTTCTGACAAAGGTTAAACCGATAAAATATAATGAACATCAAGTTTAACTACAGAGGAACCAAAGAATCCATTAAAAGAGTCAAGTAGAAAATAAAATCTACTATCTTTTATGATTTAAAAGGTTTTTCATCATCATTATATATTTGAGACTCGACTTTAATAAATATTCCACATCATCGAATCACCCCGCACTACTACTGACCAAGGATATTCTTTAGTATCACGACCACAATTATTCATGCACTACTTACGCCAAGAATATTTGTGTATTCATTAATGGTCATGATCATGCCAACAACTGTCCATCAATGCACTACAGGCCACTAAGGATTTTTACCACATCATTTGTAACATTACGATCATGATTACACCGAATAGTCTCTGGTCATAATCATACCAAGTCCATCTATGCACTACATGCCATAGATGACTTTCAACATAATATAAACATGAGGATGATGACAATGATATAAGAATTCAATAAAACAAGTTCAAGAATTAATTTATTTAGGAACCAATAACATCCAAACTGTCAACATGATACTGCTTTGTAGAGTAAAATTCAAGAATACTAAGAAGAATATTTCCATGAAAGGATACTGGATGAAGCGCAAATATCAAGGATATTCCACTAATTTCATGGAGTATAGAAGTCAAAGTTTTAACCAACTAGGTATAATAAAGAATGGAATAACAAAAGAAATCACCATGCATGCGATAGGCCGAAACAAAGTGCAAGTTATTCCAATGAATAATAAATAACGGAATCCAGTCCCACGAAAACGCGCATGCATGGATATTCCAATGAATAATAAAGAATGGAACCAGTCCCGCGTAAAACACACGCATGCAGGATGTTCCAATGTAATAATAATAAAGACGGAACCAAAGTGTAAAACACACGCATGTGATGTTCCAATAGAATAATAATAAAGATTTTAACCAGTCCTGTAAAAACACATGCATGTGATGTTCCACGAATAATAGAAGAATGTCACCAAGTATAGGGTAAACCACGTTATAGCTTGAATGAATTAAGTGAAAAATAATGAAGCACTAGGCCTCTATTTATAGAAGATTTCTAGCTTTTGACCATATGTGAAAAGGCAAGTGGCTCGACGAATCGTGATGTGAAAAGAAAAGTGGTTTGACGCCTATAATGTGAAACGACAAGTGGTTCGGCGCTTTGTAATGTGAAACGACAAGTGGTTCGACGCTGGTAAAGGTAAAGGTAATTACTATCGACGAAGGTAATTACTATTCACAAAGGTAATTACTATTGAAGAAGGTAATTACTATCGACGAAGAGACTCTTAGATGATGACATATGGCCCCCCATAAAATAATCAAACTTACCACAAACGTCTCATAATGCACTCTTTATATACATCAAGGATTGAATAAATATTACCACAAATCATTTTATTTTAATCAACACATATTTAATCTTTCAACAATTATTAATCATTTATAACTTGTCTTCTCAATTATTGATTTAATACTATAACATATTATACGTATGATAATCTTTGTGACAATAATTGAATCAATAATATAAGAGATATGATGCGTTAATTATCGTAGCGTAATAATTGAGCATAGTTGAGTGACTTCTCACGTAAGCATCAATAATCAATATCGTGTGCTACTATACAACTACGCGTATTCGTACTTTTTACTACCGGGTAGTTCAATAGTTTTAACGGTAAATACTCTCTGCCAAGTTATTTTTATAGAAAGATAATTTTGTCGCTTTCTAACTACGACAATACTTCGTTATAGGGGTCCACCAATGATTGAGCCGTCGTATTTAATATTCCCACAAAAAGAATATTCCCCAACCAAACGAATATTTTATAACAACTTGCTTACTTTGCAAAATTTATAAACATTACCCACAACTATAACATTATATCAAATTTATTCCATAATATTCAAAAATAATATTTATAGAAAATTCATCTTTATTTATAAAAGTTGGGGTCTTACAAAGTTTGCCCAGCTGTCTCGGTTTGCATCCCATTTGGTTGATAATGAGGAGAGAATGACGCGAATATTTCTAAGAGGTTTGAAACCAAAGATACGTCAATATCTTATCTCTCATAAACTGTGTTTGTATTCAGATGTTGTTAATAGGGCTCAGTTATTAGAGCGCGATAATGAGTCAATCCAACCAAAAGAGAGCGGGCGGCAAAATGATAATACCAGTGATAGCAGTCATTGAAGCGGTGACAATAAGCGTGGAGGGAATCAACATGCCAGAAATGGTAACCACTTCGGTGGTAATCATGGCCAAAACAATAAGAATGGACATTTCAAGAAAACAAGATTCAACAATGATGGAAAGACGTCAGCATCAGCACCTGTCGTTAAGGAAGGAGAATGAGCACCTATCATATGCTTCAAATGTGGAGGGGAGGGACACATCAGTCCAAACTGTGCGATGCCCTCGAAAGCATGTTACAATTGTGGAAGAGAAGGACACTTGGCCCAATTTTGTCGTGCACCGAAGACAAGTCCAGCTGGGATGGAGGCAGCAAAGGCCTTCCAAGACAAGACAAAACCGGTTGTTCAAGGGAGAGCGTTTGTCGTGACCTCCCAGAAAGCAAGGAACCCGAACGAGGTCATCACGGGTAAGCTTATCATAAATTCTAGTGAAGTATATACCTTATTTGATACCGGTTCTACCCATTCTTTTATTTCTCCTACTTGCGCTCAACGTTTAAATTTGACTCCAGAGAAATTAGACTTTGACTTATCTGTTGAAACTCTGTTGGGAGAAACCTTCATTACATCCACTATTTATAAGTCTTGTTTGGTTCAAATCGGTACCCTAACATTACTTGTCGACCTTATTTCATTTAAAATACTTGCATTTGACGTAATTCTAGGGATTGATTGGTTAACTACTCATCATGCAAAAATTGATTATTTTCGTAAGGTTGTTAGCTTTCATATTCCTAATCAACCTATTATGCGAATCCAAGCAACCAAACCATTAAAATCAATCACTGTCATCTCAAGCCATAAAGCTATTCGTTTATTGAAAAACGGATGTCAAGCTTTCTTAGGTCATGTCACGGATCTAAACAAAAATACATCAGTTTTGAATGATATTTCTATTGTTAATGAATTTCCTGACGTATTCCCTGAAGAACTTCCTGGCCTACCCCCAGAACGTGAAATTGAATTTTATATCGACCTTGAACCTGGTACAAAACCTATTTCCAAAGCCCCATATCGAATGGCTCCTATTGAACTTCAGGAGTTAAAGACCCAACTGCAGGAATGGTTAGACATTGGCTTTATTCGTCCTAGTACTTCTCCTTGAGGTGCTCCTGCTTCTATTCGTGAAGAAGAAAAATGGGAGTATCGACTTTGTATTGATTCTCGGGAGTTGAATCATGTCACCATCAAAAATAGGTACCCATTGCCACGTATTGATGACCTGTTTGACTAGTTGCAAGGCGCCAAATTCTTTTCAAAGATTGATCTTCGTTCCGGATATCACCAATTGAAGATTAGAACCGATGACATTCCAAAGATGGCTTTCAGAACTCAGTATGGGCATTATGAATTCCTAGTCATGTCTTTTGGATTGACTAATGCTCATGCTGCCTTCATGGATATGATGAACCGAGTATTCAAGGAATATTTGGATCACTTTGTGGTCGTCTTTATTGATGACATCCTTATTTATTCCAAAAGCCGTGAAGATCATGAGCAACACTTGAGGCTGATACTCCAAAAGCTTCGTAAATATAAGCTTTATGCCAAGTTGAAGAAATGCGAGTTCTGGCTTAAGGAAGTAGCATTCCTTGGGCACGTGGTATCAAGTCATGGAATATCTGTTGACCCGACAAAGATTGAAGTCATTCAAAGCTGGGAGCAACCTAAATCAGTGACCGAAGTACGTAGCTTTCTCGGCTTAACTGGTTATTATCGGAGATTCGTAGAAGGGTTTTCTCGAATCATTACTCCCTTAACTCAGCTGACTCGGAAAGATACAAAATTCGGTTGAAACGAGGAATGTGAGAAGAGTTTTCAAGAACTCAAAAGAAGACTCATTTCAGCACCTATTCTGACAATACCATCTGGCTTGGAGGGATTTGTCATCTACAGTGATACTTCAAGCAAGGGGTTAGGATGTGTTCTCATGCAACATGGGAAAGTCATAGCCTATGCCTCTCGACAACTCAAAGAATATGAGAGGAATTATCTTACTCATGATCTAGAGTTGGCAGCTGTTGTCTTCTCACTTAAAATTTGGAGGCATTACTTGTATGGGGAGAAAGTGGAGATCTTTACGGATCATAAAAGCCTCAAATATTTCTTCACTTAAAAGGAACTCAACATGCGACAGCGACGTTGGCTTGAACTGTTGAAAGATTATGATCATACCATCCAATACCATCCTGGAAAAGCAAACGTGGTAGCTGACGCATTGAGTAGAAGATCATATGCGGGTACAAGTGCGATATTGTCAACGCAAAGGCCCATCTTGTATGACTTACAAAGGATGGAGATAGAATTAAAGACTCTGAGGACCCATGTGATGATGGCGAATATCTGAGTAGAACCGACTTTAATCGATAAAGTTAAAGTCGCTCAAGCTACGCACACAGGAGTCGATGCATATGAGGAAGAAAGTACAAGAAGGTGCTATCTTAGGAAGAAAGAATCGATGAAGAAGGAATACTTGAGTCAACTCCATTTCACTTTGTGTTCCTAACGACCATGATTTAAAGTATAAAATCACGATGGAGGCGCACAACACACCGTTTGCAATCCATCCTGGGAGTACCAAAATGTATCGTGATCTTCGTCATACATTTTGGTGGAGCAATATAAAGAGAGAGATAGCCCTGTTTATCTCAAGGTGTCTATCTTGTTAACGAGTCAAAGCGGAGCATCAAGTACCAAAAGGTCCATTGCAACCACTTAAAATTTCAGAATGGAAGTGGGAGCACATTACTATGGATTTCGTTACTGGTCTTCCCAAGGTTTCTTAAGGCATAGATGCAATTTGGGTCATTGTTGATAGATTGACCAAGTTTGCTCAGTTCTTACCAATACGAGAAACTTATACACTTGAACGTCTTGCTCGTATGTACATAAACAAGATTGTAAGACTGCATGGTATGCCAGTATCCATAGTTTCTGATCGAGAGCCAAGATTCACTTCACGATTTTGGGTTAGTTTGCAAAAAGCCATGGGCACAGATTTACGATTTAGTTCGGCTTATCATCCTCAGCCGAACGGACAATCAGAGAGGACTATTCAAAATCTTGAAGATTTATTAAGACTCTGTGTCCTTGACTTCAAGGGAAGTTGGGACAAGTTCTTATCATTGGTGGAGTTTTCCTACAACAACAGTTATTAAGCAAGTATTGGCATGGCTCCATTCGAGGCGTTGTATGGAAGAAAGTGTCGCTTCTCGGTATCTTTGGGATGAGGTGGGTGAAGCAACGTTGTTGGGACCGGAGTTGGTACGTATGACTACGAAAAAGATTCAAACGATCCGACAACGTCTAAAAACCTCACAAGACCGACAAAAGAGTTATGCTGATCTTCATCGAAAGGACGTGGAATTCGATATTGGAGATCATGTGTTGTTACGTGTTGCTCCATGAAAAGGAGTTACGAGATTTGGAAAGTGAGGAAAGCTCAATCCTCAATTCATTGGCCCATTTTTAATCCTTGATCGAGTAGGGACTATAGCCTATAGACTTGTTTTATCGCCGAGTATGTCTCGTGTTCATAACGTTTTTCATATATTCATGTTACGTAAATATGTGAAAGACCCGAACCATATTATTGAGTTAGAACCGGACGAAATAGCGGAAGATTTAACGTATGAAGAGGTTCCTGTTCAAATCTTAGATAAGAAGGAACATATTCTACGCTCCAAGGTTATACCTCAAGTCAAAGTGTCATGGAGGAACCACGATGTTGAGGAAATGACCTGGGAGTTAGAATCTGAAATGAAATCAAGGTATCCTTACCTCTTCGACATACCAAGTACATACCCTAATTTCGAGGGCGAAATTTCATAAGAAGGGGAGATTGTAAGACCCCAACTTTTATGAATAAAAATGAATTTTCTATAAATATCATTTTTGAATATTATGGAATAAATTTGATATAATGTTATAGTTGTGGGTAATATTTATAAATTTTGCAAAGTACGCAAGTTGTTATATAATATTCGATTGGTCAGGGAATATTCAATGCGACGACAAATCATCAGTGGACTCCACAATGTAATTATCATTTTGATCGAGAAAGCGACAAAAATATTTTTATAAAAATAACGGCGAAAGTTTTACCGTTGATACTTGTTGAACTACTTCTAGAGTAAAAGTACAAGATGAATACACGCGTTGCATAAGAGCACACCAGATTAATTATTAATGCTTATGTGAGAAGTCACTCGGTTTGATTTAATTATTATCGATATTTTATATGTTATTAAATCAATAATTGAGATGACGAAGTTGTTAATATTATTATTTGCATTATTAACGATGTCTAGAAGTTCGCCAAGGAGAGGTTTGGTCACCTAATCATGCTACCAATAGGGAGAAATCCTTATTAGAAAGCCCTTTTTCCCGGAACGACACGGTGGATTAATAAAGGTGATTAATAATAATGATGATGACGTTTTGTTTTATTCAGTATTATTAACGTAATAAAACATAAAACTTTTTTTTATTAAAAATGTAATACTTTTATTAAGTTATTCGCTTTATTAGGCTAATAAGAAAAATCTTTTTATATAAAATAGAATACTTTTATAAAGTTATCTGCTTTTATTAGACAATAATTAGAATATATTATATTTTATTATGCATAGTGTTTGCATAGTGCTACATAGTGTTTTTGCATAGTAAAAAATCTTTTAAAAGTTATTCGTTTTATTAGATTATAAATAGAATATATTATATTTTACTTAAAAGATTTTGCTTTGAATATGGACCGTCCAATTAAAGTAAATTAATCTGACCGCTCATGGATTGGTTATTATTCATTCCATTCTTCTATAAATGAAGCTCATTCCTTCATTATTTCTTACGAATTCAATTTGAAACTCTAGAGAGAAACTATAGAGAGAAAGAAGAAAAGTATTCTCGCTACTTCACTACTATGATATCAAGTTTCTTTTACTAAGAGGGTATTATTTCTTTTGTATTCATGAAGAGAACTTCTATTATTCTATCTTTATTATTCTGTTGGAATAACTCAGTATCTGCGGCTACCCTATACTTGGTGAAATTCTTCAGATTCCATTCTTTATTATTCTCATTGGAATATCCCGCTCATGCTTTTACGTACGACCGATTTCGCTTTTTTATTATTCTATTGGAATATCCTGTTCATGCTTTTACTGTAACCTAGTTCCGCCTTTATTATTCTGCTTGAACATCCTGTTGGTGTGAATTTCACACTGACACAGTTACATCATTTAGTATTCTCATTGGAATAACTCATCTACATGCGCAAATCAGTATGCATGGTGATTTCATTGTATTTCCATTCTTTATTATTACGTTGAATATTCTGCTTGGTGCGTATTACACCGACACGGTTTACATTATTTATTATTCGATGGAATAACTTTTATATGCAAGTACCGCATGCATGGTGATTTCTTTTGTTATTCCATTCTCTATTATACTCAAATTGGTTAAAGTTTTGACTTCTACACTCCATGAAATTAGTGGAATATTCTTGATATTTGCGCTTCATCCAAAGATCTTTTCATGTAAATATTCTTCCGAGCATTCTTAAATTTTACTTCTGAAAGAAGATCATGTTGACAATTTGGACGTTATTAGTTCTTGAATAAATTAATTCTTGAACTTGTTTTATTGAATTCTTATATCATTGTCATCATCCTCATGTTTATATTATTTTTGAAAGTCATCTGTGGCCTGTAGTGCATAGATGAACTTGGTATGATTATGACCAGGGATTATTTGGTGTAATCATGACCGTAATATTACAAATGATGTGATAAAAGTCCTCATTGGCCTGAAGTGCATTGATGGACAGTTGTTGTCATGATCATGACCATTGATGAATACACAAATATCCTTGGCCCGTAGTGCATGAATAATTTGTGGTCGTGACCCTAATGAATATCCTTGGCCGTAGTGCAGAGATGATGTGGATTATTTATTAAGCTAAGTCTCGGCGATAAAAGTGATGAAAAACCTTTTTAAATCATAAAAGATAGTAGATTTTATTCCCTACTTGACTCTTTTAATGAATTGTGACGTTCCGCACCGCAGCTAAACTTGATTTTTATTGTATTTTATCGGTTTATGATCGCTTGAGGACTAATGATAATTTATTCTGCATTATCTTAGTCATAATGTTTCTTCTTCGGGCTAGTTGAGCTCACCTTTTTTTTTATTTCTTCTTGAAATGAGAACGTGTAAATGAACTAATCAGGCGCGGAATGATGGTCCGAGATGGTGTCTTAGTAGTCCTTACTATTCTGTTAAATAGTGTGATAATAAATATAATGAGAACTAAATTGAGTGTGGATATTGTCTAGATGACAATATTTGTATTAAAACTCACATGTATTTTGTCCTATTTTACATGACTGTTGTATAATCAAGTTGTATTTGAATTTAGTACCATGTATTTGACGACTCAAGATGGGTGATGTATACCTATTTTGGGGGCGTCACAATCTTCTTCTTCACCACAATCCAGATCCAAAATTTAAAATAATTCGAAATCAAATCAACCTTGATCCGTAGTCGAAATTGTTGGCGAAATACAAATCAAGTTCATCATCTTCTTTACCACAACCCAGATCCGTCCATTGATGAGCGTGATTGGTTGAACACTATTGATGAACGCGATTACTTTGAGGAATGAATTTTAGAAGAATGGTTTGAAAAACGGATGAGGGAGAGGCCTTTTTTTTCCAGATCTAGATCTAAACTATTGATTTCTACGGATGAGGGAGAGGCCTTTTTTTTCCAGATCTAGATATGAGAGACTGGAGGGAATATAAAAGTAATTTCATCTTGTTGAAAATATGGCACATGTGTCTGGAGATGAGCTACCCACCATCTTGAACTTGGTTTAATGGCTGTATAATTTGTTGTAAGATGTACTTGTTATAGCTTGTGTAGGATTTTCCTTATTATCAACGTGAAATTAGAGTTTTGATAATTGAATACAAATTTAAAAAATATGAATTTATTAATTTTATATAAATATATTTGTAAAATTACACATTAATATATTTTATTATTAATTACTTTAATTAATAAATTTTATTTAATTACTTTATTTATTTGTTAATATATTTTAATTAATTTAAGTATTTGTTAATATATTTAATATTTATTTAATGATTTCATAATATAAATAATAATTACATTATTTTTCAAAAATAAAAATAATAATTAATTTTCAAAATTTTAGTTATATTTTGAACTTTGAATTTATTTTTATAAATTTTAATTTTAATTTATGCTTATTATAAAATACTTATGAATAATGTTAAAGACATTACTCAAATTCAAAATTTATCCAATTTTTTTTTATTTTAATAATATATGTAATATATTTTAATACAATAACATGTCAGACTTTTATTTGTTTTAGTACTAATTTTAGCTTTATCTCAAGAGAGGTTAATTAAATTAATGAATTTAATGAGTTATTTAAATTAAAAGAAAATCATATAATTATGTGTAATTTATATAATTTATTTAAAATTGTACAAATATTCATGATTAAAATAAAATTTAAAAAATTATTTTTATTTTACTTTTATGTTGAATGCATTATTTTATTTTATTTATTTGATTTAAGATTAATTTAGCATTAAATTTATACAAGTTTCCATTTAGGCATGCCACAAAGAAAAATATATGACATGTAGGATTTCTCTCTCTTACGTGGCAATTCGTGTAATTTTTCCGTCCAAAGTCAAACAATTTAACGGAATTTGTAACGGTTTATAAAAAAATTGTAATTCAGTGAGTCGAATGAAAAAAAAATCAGTTCAATGATTTATTTGTAAACCGAGATTGAGTAGAATGAGAAAAAATGTATTTAACCCGACATAAATATATTCACAACAGAATGTGAACTTATTACTTTTGTAGAATCTACACAAGTTGTTAACTTCTTTATTGTTTTTTATCAATAACTTTTTTATTGTTAAATTTATTGAAATTAAAAATTTAATAGCAACTAATCTAATTGGACAATTTTTAGCATTAGAAATAGTTTAATCACTAAAGTTAATATTAAGACACAACTAAAGTTTATCGTACCATATTTGGTTCATTTGCATACATAGTCAAAACATCCAATAACAAATAAATAACAAATTAATAAATCATGATCATAAAACAACACAAATAAATTAAGCCTCTTGTGCATTCATTTATTGAAACAACTGTATTAGGATTTAAATATATATATACTACCAGCTTAAACCATGTCAAATGCTTCATCCTCTTTCTATTTGAATCCAAGAATCATTATTTGGAGCAGCAAATTGTAACAAAAATTTACTCCCTCTGTTCACAATTTCACATACCAAGTACTAGAGGGAATTTCAAAGCCAAATGTTGTCATGTAATATGTTAAAAGACATGTTCATATATATATATATATATATATATATATATATATATATATATATATATATCACCTTTCTCCCAGCATCATCCACAATAAGAAAACAAACTGACAATTTAAAAAATGGTACACGAGTATCTGCTATATCATCTAATGATGTAAATCAATTAATCAAAACTACTCATTTGATAAGCGAACAACGCAAACAGTTAATGATTAATCACGCGATTGTCTGCGATCATGTATTGCAGTCCAGTCCACAGAAAAGAATTGTGTTGGATGATAATCCCATTCCCTTGATGCTTAATGGAAATAATCACTATTCAGTTCTGGCGTTCAACTAGGAACGGTTTGAATGTTAACACCAGTCCGATTACCTCAATTACATTCAACATGAAGAAAACCATTTGGGTACCTACATTTGAATGAGAATACAACTAGATATAAATGATCGATATATCATTCAATGATGGAAGTGCATGCATCAGCATTAAAGTTTTTTCTTTATCATTAACTAACGTGGTTGGTTTAAGTTTACTCTAATACCTAAGCTGACGAGCAGGGCACAAATACCCTGATAAAGTTGAATCTTTAACATAGTAATCCATGCAAAATGAAACACTTAGTTGTAAGTTTTAAGTCTTGTGCCTGAATAATTTTGTGTGGGCGTGCTAGAGTTCGCTGAGTGTTTGTCTAATCTGTAAAATTATATTCAGTTAACACTTGTCCTTTTAATGATCGGTCAACTACTTAGTCGAACTAGTTAGGTGATTAGAGAAAAGAAGGAACTGCTTCTCTATGGGTCTTTTTGCCATTGACTAAGGACTTTAATATTAGACAAATGGTTACTTTCTTTTTGGTTAACTGATTCTAGTTAGCCTCATAATTTATAGCTAGGATTAACTATATATACTATAAATCAGAAGTTATACTGTTAAGTTTGTTATCTGTTAAGTTTTTGATATTTGATAAATACAACTATAACACAAGTTAAAATATCCATCTGCTAAACTAGCATTCATCTATCTCACATTCATAAATATAAAAGAAAGTTAAACACTAGAAATAAACAGTTAAGTAAGAACCTAGCTAAATATAATTGTTGAAGATATGTTGCCGGAACAATTGGAGTAAAAATACAACTAAGTTCAAACGGACGTAACAAGTTGCAAATCCACGAATCAAATACACAACTAAGTCCAGTTGGACGTAACAAGCAGTGAATCCAATATAACTATACTAAAACAACAATAACTAAGCTGATAATTGGTGTAACAAGCTAATTGTTGATCCTAAAGCTAGAAAAGCGGTAAGAGATGGATAAAATTGGAAGAAAAAAAAATAAGTGTTCTGAAATGGTTGTTGCCAATTTGCGCCAAAGAACATTGTTCTATATTTATAGACCCGTTGTAGAACTGTGGCGCTGACTTAATCAGTCACTTAGCCACAATTTCCTTAAAAATAGGACCATTACTCCTCTTTCTGTTAGTCTTTTACTGTGTGATCGTGGGTCATCGAGAGTAGATCCTCTGTCCCCAATTTCTCTGTCCCCTTGTGTCCATCTACTTAAATTTTGATACCTAGTCTATTACTTAACATTAATTAATTCTAAAATTAAATAAAAGAATATGTGTCAAAATTTAATTGGGGAGATACAAGGGGGACAGAGAATTTGGAGACAGAGGATCTGGTCTCGTGGGTCATCCCACTCTGCCGAATTAAAGAGTCATGGGTTGTAACGCATCGTGTTCGCTATCTCCCAGGCATGTCCCCACTTTTTCCCTTGTTTTTTGGCTAAGTTGGCAGCCTCTGCTCAAACCATTTCAGTTAACTGGTTCGCTCAGTTAACTGACATCAGTACTTAGCTGAATTAAATTCACTTAACCCAATTTCAAAAATTTTGATTTGGGTGTAAACAAAGTGCTCTTTTGATTTTGTTTTCTTTAGTCTACTTAGAGTGGACTTCATGTATACTTTTAATATTTGGTTTCATTTTACTTTTTATTGATTTGATAAGTTAATACTTTAGTTTCTTAGAACCAGTAGCAGAATGAAGCTAGTTCTAGGAGCATGAACCATGCGCATACAGTTGCAGCAAAAGGACAAACAAGAAATCGAAAGACAAACAAGTCCTTCAGGAATCAAAATTTAAAGGCAAATACTTGAGCAATAAACTTAGCATAACCCAGAAAGCAATTTACTTGAACAAAAAAAAATTAATAGAAAGCCATACCTGGCAGGAAGGCAGCATCCTGCCGACCTTGTGCCCAGGAAAGACTGCATAATGAAATTATTCAAAGTAAAGAACAGGATTACTCGGATAAAGAATTCAAAAGCATACCAATCTATTATAACCATTACACTTTTAATTATTTTCTCTTTAAAAAAACCTTTTAAATTACTTTAAACTGCCATGTAGTACTCTTTTTAAAATTGTTAACTCAAGTTCATTATAACTATCTGAGAGATAGTCCAAAAATTTGCACATTTTCTTATGGAA
Source organism: Panax quinquefolius (assembly GCA_020205615.1). Lineage (NCBI taxonomy): Eukaryota > Viridiplantae > Streptophyta > Magnoliopsida > Apiales > Araliaceae > Panax > Panax quinquefolius. The sequence continues at coordinate 99,424,839 of CM035159.1, forward strand.
CTTATTCAAACTAGTCCACCTGTAGCATGATGTTATTTAGAAGGGAAAAAGAGGGCCTTTCACATCTGCATCAGTTTCTTTTTTTTAATTATATTTTATTTATAGTTATCTATCCATTCATTTACAGATTTACTTCACTAGTGTAATTGATAACCTAAAGCTAAATTTATAGTATGATCGGCACTATATACGGTTTTACTTGTGTATCCTCCACTTGAAAAAGGAAGAAAGATGCGTATGATAACAAAAGAACACTCACAGTGCTCCTCCACCAGCTGGACCGATTGCTTTGAAAAGTGACATTCCAGTCATAGCAATACCATTAGCAGCACCCCTTTGGTGTTGGTCCTGTTGTTATCATACAAGACATGAAATGTGAAAAAGATTATATTTGACACACCAAATCAGGAAAAAGCAAGTAGGAAAAGAAACTACATAATTCCAATAAGAAAAGAAAAGAAAACTATACCACAGCCCTGTTCTGCAATATGAGGATGCCAGTTATAATGGAGATCTGATGAGGATACACACAAAAAAAAAAAAGAACAAAAAAAAGAAAGAAAGATTTTGAGATAATGAAAATGTAGATCACAATTTTTACGAATAAATTTACAAAATTTATTTGAAGATCAAATGCGGATCAGAAGATTATGCACAATGCTTATGAGCACATGAATCTATCAGAGTCTGTGTTATCATAGATATATTAATTGTTAACATCTTCATGCATTTCTAGTTCACATTGAATTTGTAGTGCATGTAGTAGGACAACTAAATCAAAATGAAGTACAAAATGTTGGCTGTTCAACTTGTCTCCTTCACAATGTGTGTATACAATTCTGATGCAGCATATATCGGGGCATGCTTTTGATAGGCTATCCACTTATGCTCTCTTTGACGGACTGAGCTTTTGAAACAATCAGTGATTTACGAATACCAGGTTACTCTTCGATATGAGGAGGGAAAAATGGTTGTATATGATTATGTCTTTTCAGAGTTCTCAAATATATGTGCACACTCTCATGTATATAGAACAAACAAATTGTCTAAGCAGAAAGATGTTTAGATTAAAATTTGATTATAAGCATGCGCTTTCAGACAATGGTGATAGTCTAATGGTAAATACATCTCCCTTTACTATGCACAGCAAGAAATCAGAACTCAGCTGGTGCTTCAGAAGATTAAAAAGGTAAGTTCCCCTTAGTTACCCTTCCCAAGCCCCTAGATTTACTACTTTGTAATAGTTTAAGTTCTCAAAAACAAACAATAAAATAAATAAGCATGCGTATTAAAATAAATTAAACTTATTTAAAAAAAAGTTAAGATGACACTATGACATACAGTAGCTTATTAAAGTCATAAATAAAACTTACAGATAAAATATTCTTTGCTATAGAAGCGCAGGTTAGCAACAATAAAAGGGTGACCCCAGATAGCTTAGCTATAAAGGTATAACTTGTCAAAAGAGGGATAGTCGCAACCTATACATAAGAAAGTTGTGCACAACATTAAAAGAGAGCAATTAATTATGGATCTGCATGCAAGTAAAGTCAGTTTACAAGGTTTGATTTCTTACTCCAGCAATACGAGCTAGAGTCATAAAACTGATACGCTTCTCCAGAAGTGGATACAGGAACATTTGAAAGACTAGAAGGCCAACACCTGAACAATGAGCATTTGGTTAGAAATATGCAGGAGAAGAAATTTAAAGTACGTGCTTAACACAACTATTTATCCAAATCTCATTTTTGTCAATGACATATTGAATATGAAGACATACCTTTAAAGAGATCCAAAGTTAATATACGCAAAACAACTATACTACTTGAGAACTATTTTATCCAAATCTACTATGCTATTTATTGTTTCTTTTCTGTAAAACTAATTTTATTTTTATTTTTGCTGACACGTGACATGCAGACAGTTTAAAGGCCATAAGGCCTCTTGTAGCCAAACTAATTAATTGAATAAGTTTGTTTGACTATGCTCCAGTTGAAATGTATAACTAATTAATTGAATAAGTGGAAGCCTAAACTCCCAATGAACTTGGGTAATTAACATGAAATCTTTAAATAATAATACTTTTGCACTAAATGAAGTCATTAAATGAAATTAGTAAAAACATATAAAGGTCATTAAATGAAGTCGGTCCCATCTACCCAGAGTGCTAGTAAGAGAGCAGACAACTACTAACAATTGAAATTAGTGTTATTGTTGTTATTTTGATTAATGTTGCAGCTGTTGTTGGCACAAGGTGACTGCTCTAAAATTTTAAACAAACTTAAAATCTGAACAATTCTCTAGTGCACCAAGCAATGGAATTTAAGTTGACTCGCCCATACGGGATTGTGACTAAACTTAATCAATCATGAAAAATATATAAACTATGGTCAGCAAATACACAAATAAAAACTAAAAGGAAAAAAAGAACTTTATGGACTTGCATGACATAATATCTTTTAGCACTTTGTTACTATAACATTTTTACATCAGCATTTGGATTCTATTGCAGTCTGATATATGTTACTAAATGCAAATATGCTGTATAATGTTTGAACAAGTAGTATCATTTACCCTGTACCTGAGACAGAAAGAACTTCACCAACATCCCCAGTCGTATAACTTAAGCCCCCTAACCTCCTAGGGCTCACAGCCCATAATGAGAATATCTGAGAAGTAATACGAAACCAAACATATAATTAATAAAAACTTTTAGAATGAAGAGCGAATTTAGTTTGCAAATGTAAAATTTTAAGTTGGATAAAAGCAACAACAATCAAGCCAACTGAGTGTTTTGTAAAACCATTGCCTATATATTATTTGGAAAACAAATTCGCCATCATTTTATTAAGTACAATCACTAGTAGCTATAACTTCTAGTTACGACAAAGTAAGAATATCTGCGAATCAAACATTAACAAGGGATCATATATTATTACACAACTGTAGTGAAAACCATATTTCAGAAAACAATAGTTTCTTACCTCAGAGTAAGCCATATCATGAAGTGCGAAAACACAGTAAAGTAAGACAGAAGACATCAAGGGCCAGTTCTTGAATAAGCTTCTTGTAGAATTTGATTCCGTTCTTTCGCGTGTATCTTCCTTCGCACTCTCCAATGTCTCTAATGAGTCTTCACTTGATATATTGTTTAATTCATGCACATGCAATGTTTCCTACCATTTCAAGGATTCAAAATCAGATATGAAGGTTGAATATAATATTTTCTACTTTTGTTTCCTTGATTGGTAGCAATCATGATAGATTTATGTTAAGAGAAAGAAAATCAACCATATAAACTTTTGAATGCCCTAGGACTCTGCATGCACACATAAAAACAATTAAGTTCTTAAGCTGATTACAACATTCCAAGGGGATAGTAGAATATATCCTGACCTGAATTAAATTCTAATTAAGAAACCCATAAGAGCGTGCCAAGATGAATAATAAAATCATCAGCCTGATAACAGTAAATATTGATAGATAATACAAAAGAGGCCATAATTCTATAGAAATGCTTGTGTTTTTTTTTATCACATTTGGGGTTATTCAGGCTATTGTCTCATTTTTCTCTTAGTAATGATCTTCGTCTATGGGAAATATAGAAGGATATCTGTTTCTTATATCAACAGATATTGACAAGTTATACTTCAATAAGGAGTATACTTTTCAGGTTGTATGACTTCCTGTTCTTTTCTGTAATCTATCCTTTCTTTAAAAAAAAATAACTAAAACACGTAAGAAGCACCTGAAAGAGAAATTTAAAATAAAAGATAGCAGAATAAATATACTAAAAGCATACCGGAAGCCAAAAGCAAGCGACACTCACAACCAAAGCAACTAATGATATAGCAAGGCAGGGCAAGAAGTATGGGAACCTGGAATACGGTTCATAAGTTGGATTTGTCAGCACTATGAAAGTAAAAATGCAGTAAATTAAAGCAAAAGAAGAAGATTACCTCCCAAATATAGATTCTGGAGAAAATAATTCTGGAAAATTATCCGCAGGCTTAAAAAAAAACCATGAACAAAAAGGTTACATGCATCAAAGAAAAGAAAAGAAAAGTAATGAAAGGTTGAAAGAAATATATATATATATATATATATATATATATATATATATAAAGAAACCTGTGCAAGGAAGCCTCCCAAAGCAGGGCCAACTATCAATCCCGTGCCCCATGCTGCACAAACCTGAAAGAAATAAAAATAATAACTTTATTAATTCATTGGATTGGTAATGTGATATTAAGAAGTCGCGGTATATATGCATAAACCACAAGCACTTACAGTTGATAGTCCTAAGGACTGGTATTCTTCACGAATAACTTCACATGCATATGCCTGATCATGGAGGAAATATTAACAACAGTTCAAGTGAAAATGAAATAATATAACGGCAACAGCTAGCTAGCAGTAGTCGACCTTTTTCAAATCTCGGCATGAACATTAATTAATATCATGGAACTATATATATATGTCAGAGAAATTAAAAAACATGTAACAAGAGATACCTTTATTGGTCCAAACACACCATTTAAGCTTCCAAGAATAAACCTCGTACTGATGGCCATCCAAAAGTTGGTACTAAGACCAAAAAGAGTGTTGAAAACAACTCTGAAATGAACAATTATAAAGATTATTACACGGAAAGGAAAGCCTATGGAAAGTAGCCAAAGGTAATTGCAAACTTCAGCCAAGAGCAGCCACAAACATTGACGAAGTGCCTATGATGATAACTGGTTTGCGACCATATCGATCAGCCACTTTGCCCCAAAAGAGAGATGTTAGAGCCCTTCCAAGCATAAATGATGCCCCTTCATAAAATTAAGGGAGTTATGAGGACTGGAGTGAGTGGAAGTGACATGCAATTATTAACGGACATACATCATAACTTTAGTGAACATGGGAAAAAAAATAACTCACCCACATAACCTGCATAGTAACTTATATCTTTTTCTTCTTTTGCAATATTAAAATCCCTTATCTGCAACAGATAAAATTAGAATTACTGAGTTTTGACATAATTGTTGAGTACATATTAATTGTTAATGTTAATGATGGGTTTGAATTGAAGGAATTGAATAAAATGGTTTTAAGATATTTCAAGCAGTGGCGAACGCAAGACTTCTACTCAACTTTAATGTCTATTTTTATGTACGTGACAAAAAAGAATTCATCTATCTATGTATCATCTTATTGCGCAATAACGACTTATATAAGATTTATAGCTAAAAATGCTCTTTTAATATTTGTCGTTGCAACTGGGTAGGATTAATACCAAGTACGTCATTAGTAAATAAACAATTTAAGGCTCACGAATGGAAAGCCCCAATTAAAAAAAAAGTTAAAAAAAACAAAGTTTAGTAGCAAGTTAACTACTTAATTAAGATGAATAAATATTGTAATGAGTTTTCAATTCAAATTAAACCAAGATTATTTAAGTAGAGTAATTGAAATTTCTTAAGGTATAAAAATGTAGAGTATCTTACTTTCTAATTTGTCATGTAGCATACTGGGTATTCCAAGTTTTGATTATAAAATTCGAATTTTATATGATGAAATGGTGGAAATTTTGTTTTGCATTTGTATTTTCTAATATCAAAGAGTGAGATGGGTCGTAGATAGTGAAAAAGAGTTCTTTCTCAAGAAATTAAATATGAACATAATCTCAAGAGTGTATTGTACTGAACTAGAAGTATATTACTTAAAAAGTTTTTAGTCATTAGCCTGCAAAATATTGCCAATAAGCCCATATATTTATAAAAAAAAATTAAAAATTCAATGGGAGCTGGAGCCCACACTCGCCTAAGTTTGGCTCCGCCCCTGATTTCAAGTGTAAGTATTGTTGGTGGTGGTGAGTAGTGTAATATGATGACAAAATTATCACATATATCTATTTGATTAAAATTGATATTATTCCACCACCTCTCACATAGAATAAAAAACAAGACGATAGAATGAATTTTTATTTAATTGGAATGGTTTGTCCTCCAAACTAATCATCAAATACACTATTTTTTTTATACCATTCCTTGCTCATTCCATTCCCTTAATCCAAACATAGCATAAGTGATTTGTGTGATAGCCCCTATAATCCAAATCAATATTGACAGATCTGGGACTTCCATTAGATAGTGCTATGGAATTGTATTGTGGTAACTGTTAACAAGGCCTCCATCAGTATTTCTCGTTACCAGTACACCATGAACATTGAAATAGACGGACATTTTATTAAGAAAAAGCTTAATATATATTGGTCTCATTTGAATTCCTTGTACGTAGTCAGACCATTTGCTTTCTGACGTCAGGTTTAGTACTAGAGTGTTTCACCCCATTTTATGCAAATTGGCCAGGGAAGATATTAGCTTCAGCTTGAGGGAGCCATGCATGCTTATATACTTAATTCTTTCAAGTCTTTTTCCTACTATAAATCGGCTAGCGTAAGTTACTATAAATTACTTACCATGAAATAAACGAATGGAAAGATAAATGATATTGGCAGCCCTGCAAAATGTATTAAAGTGCAGGAAAAGATATTAGAACCTTGTCTATGACTGAAGATATCATTTTATTAAGCAGATAAACCAATTTGCTAATATATATATATATATATATATATATATATATATATATATATTGTTACTTTGACACACACACACTCCTTGACCACTGTCATGGATTGAATCCCAACCTTATGGTTTACATGAGTTGGATCATACTATTCGGGCCAAAGGCTTTCGGTAACATTTTTTTTTTTTTTTGCTTATGACTAATACGTAGAGTGCAGGATATGTCCAAGAAAAATATGTAAGCACAAAAACCACATGGTGCTCATTAATGATCAGTTGTCACATACTCAAAAAATTAAAATATTACATTATATAGGCCAAAAGGTTTTCTTTAACCAAACCCAAATTGTAATTATGATTAGAGCATTGCACTTGATGATATTAAGGTGCGCGCTATGTTTATATTTGGTTTATACTAGCTAGTTTGACAAAAATATGAAAAGGGAAAGTTTTAATTCTTTCTTCTGGATTGAGCATCAAGAGGCATACGTTTTAGCCAGCCAATTATATTTCTAAGAAGAAATAAAATGAATAAAAGGTGTACCTGCGCAGAGCACCACTATCCATATAACGAAGAGTTCTTTAATAGGCAACCCTCGATGCATAGCTTTATGCCGATCCACCTTACACCCTGGGCAATTCTCATAGTAAATATCATTCTTCAGAAGTGTCTCCTTAAACTCCTCCCCCCCTGCCATTTAATCTCAACCTTCTGCTGCTTGTAAAAATCCTATCCCACCTGCCCAAACAATTGAAATAATGTCAATATCATCCCCAGTAGAGAACTTTCATATACAAGCTTAATGGTTTTTACATACTTGAACCCAAAACTGCAGGTATCAAGGGGAAAGATGAGAGCTTCTTTTTTTTTTTTTTTAACATCACTTCATATGTTCTCTCGCGTGCATGAATATATATAGCTGAATGTATGTAGACACAATTGCTTTCATCATTGCTGATGTATCCCATGCCAGATTCAATATAAAGCAGATCATGACATATGACATTTTGGAATGGAAAACGTGTCCCGTCTTTTACAATACAGCAAATTTACGAGTTTAGTGTTATAACTCATTCATTCAGATTAAAATATTAAACTATTAAAGAGTACAACAAATTTTGGAACTACCACTGTCAAATTATTGATCAGCCATCAGCTTTTTCATTAATTCAGCCATCAATGGAGAACGTGACCAAAATTTCAGGTTTTCTAATCTGGGATCCACATTATCAGGATTTATATCGTGGAGGAAGAAAAAAAATACCCTTTTGGTCGGGTTATACACCTACCAAAACCCGTCTCCTCATAAAATGTATTTAGTTTTAACTATTTCCAGTTCATTACAAAAACAATTTTTGTGTTGCATGAATCATGATAGGGAAATATATGAAATGCATTTATACTTAAAATATACATTTTTAGGAAAATATTTCAGTGAATATAGTTAATAAATAAGATACACCCCTCATTAAATATGTATTGAAAGAAATTGAAATTGAATAAAAAAATTACTCCGTCTCATTTTAATTAACGTTTTTAAAAAAATATATGCAATTAATGTTTTGTATGATTAATTAAAATGAGTTTAAATTTTTAATATTACCATTCAAAATTTATTGGAAAAAATAAAAAATAAGCAAATAAATGTTAAATGTAGGGATATTACAGTAAAACTAAGTCATTAATACTTCTTTGAAATTTAAAAACTAAATAAAAAAGAACACATTTCACTCTCTAAGAGTATTTCCAACGGTCTCTTCAACCACTTTGTGATACTCAAATACATGAGTCACATCAAAAAAATTATCTCCAACAGCCTCTCCAACCTTAGTCATTAAATCTGTAACCTCATTCTCTCTCTTCAGAACTGGTAAGTTGACATTGCCTTTTCAAAACATTTATTTTATTTTGGGAGAATCAAAATCATTTGAAAAGGCTAAAAACCAATTATGTTGCTTGATGAGTTAATGTACAACTCATTTTAAAATTTAATATCATTCCTTTTTATTTATTTATTTATCATATTAGATAAAATATTGTTTTCATTACCCTTTGGATAATCACGTTAATTATGACCCTCTGGTTTATCCAATATGACTGATGCGATACAAATATGTAACTGTAAGTGCACAGTGTCGAATTGAAAAACTGGAAAGTACAGGTCGAACCCACAGATTAGATTAATTTTAATGTATCCTTAATATCTATTTTAGGCGAATTAGAAATAAAGATTGAGAATTGTTTAACTAGAATATGAGAACTAATAATGAGGAAACAATCTAGGAATATGAATCTGTTAGATAATAAACATAACATATAATTTAATCTCTTCTATTTTTATAACTCAACTATGATTTTGATCTCCCTTCTCTTTAATTTAGTAATTTTACAATTAACGTAGGTAAGCATAGACATCAAAACTTCTTCGAGCAAGCATGTATTATGAAAAAATCATATCTTAACAATAATCTATCAAAACCTCTTAATTAATTTAAAATCACATAAGAACTATAAAACGAAGTTATTTTAATAACGAAACATGAAGGCGAAATCAATTAAACATGAAAGCATAAATAATAGAAGAGATGAAAAAATTATCATGAATAATTATTTAATCTCATCTTCATCCTATATTAAAGAAATTACCTAGACAAGGAAAATAATTAAACTAACTAAAATAAAGAAAAGAAGAAGATTAAAAATTAATAAGGAAACTCCCTTTAATTAACGATCATCCAACGAACGTACAATGAAGAAGTAATTTAATCTAGTCCTACTCCTAACCTAAACTAATACAATACCTAATACTTCCTCCTCTCTAAAACAAGAGACCTATTTATAGGGAAAATAACTTTGAACACTAATTTAGATTCATTGAACTTGGACACTTTTGTTCCCTTTCCATGTAAGTTTCAACTTTTTAGTGACAATCAACTTCTCAAAAAGATATTCTAGATAGATTTTTCTTTCTCTTGTTGAGTTTGACTTGCACATGACCAATATTGTCCACATGTTTCCTTCTCCTTGTAGTATTCTTCTTAGATATTCCTTACATGAATAAGAGCATTAAATATCACTTGATCACCAAGATTTTGACTTTATTGCAAAAAAATATTAAATCTTACAAAATAAAATAAAACATATTAATTTAATAAACTAATATAATTAAAAGGACAAAATTAGAAATAATAAAATGTATGAATTACGTGTCCATCAAATACCCGTATACCTAGCTTCTGCTCGTCCTCGAGTAAAATAAAACAAAAAATTATACTACCCCATTTTCGTAGGAAACACGATTGCACTTAGCATGTGCAACAAGCCTTTAAAGTCCAAGGTTACCCCAAGTGGACGAGTTGTGTCTCGTGAGGATTTGCAGTAAATATACCCACAAAATTCAAAAATATTTTTGGATTCAACAAATTATGAAATTGAAAGAAAACTTCTAAATATCCATGGGCATTATACATAAGTAAGATTTAATTCAAAATCACACTTTTACCTTATCAAAAATACTTGATCTTCATTTTAGACACCATCTTTCTTTACTGATGCATGCATTGTGTATATGATGTAACTCTTAGTAGGGTTTTTGGTGCCGGACAAGATATTGATTATCATGTGGGCTGAATAATAATGGATTTCACAGATAAAGGAGCAAAAAAGATTCACCAACAACACAGAGAAATTTCTCTAATGGTTAAGTGTGTTATCCAAATTCCAGTCTCTCCACTAAACCCACAAGCCGGGTTTATATATGGATGGTAAAATTTTTATGGAAATAAAATCTTTCTAGGGAGGTGAGAAAGATTCTAACAAACTTCCTAAATTTACGGAAACAAATAACAAACTTACAACTAATAAAAGTTACTTATTTAAATAATCAAATTTAAAAAGATTTAAACTAGTAATCTGTCAGCTCCGAAGACGCACTTCTTTTCCCGAAACTGAAGGTGGAGCTGAATGAACCCGAAGCTTCATTTCTCGAAGCCGAAGGTGGAAATGTTCCCGAAGCTGAATGGGTTAACGCCAAAGGTGGCCACGTCTTTTCTGACGATCCTTTCGTTCATGATATTTCAAAGTAATTAACATATTATTCAATATCTCGATTTCTTCGGTCTCAGACCATTCTACATCAGTCACCCCAGGTTGAGAAGAACTCGTCCTCGAGTTCTCAGTTTGTTCAGCAGATTGATCGACATAGGGGCTCAGATGCTTAACATTGAAGACGTCTGAAGTCTTTAGATGGTTCGGAATGCACAATCGATAGGCATTATCGTTGATTCGCTATAGAATTTCACAAGGGCCAATTTTTTGATCTTTAAGTTTATTATAATCTCCGACAGGAAAACAATCTCAGGTAAGTACAACTCAAAAAAGATCTCCAACTTGAAAAACAACCTTACGCCGATGACTGTTAACCCGAAGCTTGTACTTAGTATTGTTGTCCAAGATAGACTTGTGCACTTGATCATGAATATCCCGAAGATGATCTGTCATTTCTTCTGCTTTAGGATGTATTCGATCAATCCGAGGAACGGAAACCAAGTCCAAGACTCCATAAGGGCTCTGTCCATAAACTATTTCAAATGGACTCATATTGGTGGTTCTATTCTTCGAACGATTATAAGCGAATTCTGCTTGAGGGAATGTCAAATCCCATTGCTTCGGTTTATTTCCAGCCAAACCCCTCATAATATTGTCCAAGCTTCGATTTACCACTTCGGTCTGACCATCGGTCTGAGGATGGTAAGCACTGTGACGCCCCCAAAATAGGACCATTCCACCCAACCCATTCTGAGTTGTCAAATACATGGTACAAAAACAACTACAATATCATTAATACAATTGTCGTGCAAAATACGACAACACAAATACTGTGAGTTTAAATACAATATTTTCTTCTACACAATATCCACACTCAAATAAAGTCCTCATTACAATTATTCATACACTATTTTATAGAAATAGTGAGGACTGCTAAAACATCTTTCTAGAACCATTACTCAATACCCCGGCTAGATCCTGCTATATTCTCACATCCTGAAGAAAAATGGAACAAAAAGGAAAAGGGTGAGCTCAACTAGCCCAGTAAATAATATTATGACTAAGATAATATACAACAAATTATCCTTAGTCTTCAACAGGGAAAAATTTGATAGAATATAATCGACAACAAGTTTTAGATCAACAACTGCAGCGAAAACAACAATTCATTAGAAGAGTTAAGTAGAGGGTGAAATCTACTATCATCTATGAATTTAAAAGTTCATCATCAATATTTTATCCCTGTAACATCAATCAATATACATCTTGAATCAAATATTCATCTTTGCACTACGGGCCAAAGATATTCATTTTTATCACCAGTTGGTCATGTTAATCTCAACACTTGTTCATCTTTGCACTACGGGCCAAAGATATTCATCAGTTAATCATACATCTTTGCACTACGGGCTAAAGATATTCATCACGTATCATCATTAAGGACTGAGGATGATGAAAAATATTTTAGAGAACGAATCCAGTGAGACAGAAGGACAAATATCAGGGATTCGTATTTAGGTTTATCCAAATTTAATAATACTCCATAATAACCAAGTGTGAAGTAGAATTCAAAAATAAAGATCAAAACATAGATACAATCAAAGATAGTAACCATAAAAGACATCTGGAAGAAAAAGAGAAAATTTTATTTTTTGGTGAATAGTGCCGTATACGTGAATAGTAACCCCGACACAAAAAGTTTCAAATTTGATTAAAAAGTTCACCAATATTTCGACATAATGATATTGAAGAAAATAATATCATTTAAGAAGAAAATAACATCTTTACCTCAAAATAACCGTACTTTTGACTGGAATACTGGATATAGTGCTAAAAGAAATTGCACCGTATAGCAACACTCAAGTATCAAAATACTCACAAGAATACGCTCGATAATATAGAGAAAGAGAAAACTTTATTTACGGTGTGATTTTCAATTCTAACTTAGCCCTCTATTTATAGGAAAATGTTAGCACGCCAAAGCAGACTTGACCTACTACCTGATGGCTTTACCTGCTACTATTGCCACCCACCACATTTGAAATTCAATTGAGCACATTTCTCACCAACCAATTCTAGAATTTTCCAAAATATTTTATCATTTAAACAATAATCAGAAACTTTAACAATTCATAGAAAATAACCCGTTTATCAGAAAAAATACGAATTTTATGTCCATTTCACACAAAATCGAATTCACTACAACTTTGCAGAAGAAAGTTTTTCCAAATTCCAAATAGAAAATATCTGAAATCTACAAACGGATGATTTTTAATACCTCCAATCTGACAAAATACTGATAAAACATCTCAGCATTAATTCTTTCATTAATAACCATATAAAATAAATAAATCCATCATTTATATCCACATCAAATAAATATTTCCTTATCATATAAATCAATAATTAATTATTCACAAATAATATTACGAGAATCACAATTATGGCAACGGTAGTTCCCAGGAAAGAGGGGATTTAGATAAGGATTTCTCCTCATTGGTAGCAATTGATTAGGTGACCAAACCTCTCCTTAAGCGTAACTTTCTAGACTTTTGCCAATAATGTTATCTAATAATATTATTCAAATAATATGAATTATTGATTTGATAATGGGAAATCTTTCAAGAATGACAATTATTAAAACAACAATAATATAAAAAATATCAACGCGATAATTATTGAATCAATAAAATAAAATATTGAATAGTAACTACTATAACAATTATTGAGTAGTGCCTTCTTACGTAAGAATCAATAATTCAAAAATAATTTGTCGATACCGGTAATGTCTTCTTTGTGCGACCACGCGTATTCTTCGTATTTTAACAACAACCGGTATTCAACGGTGTTAAGGGGTAACAACTATGCCGTTATTTATAAAAACTCAAACTTGTAAACTTTCTTCATCCGGCGCTTATTATGTTATATAGAGGCCCACGAATGGTCATGCGCTAGTCGTCGAATATTCCCGATAACAAGAATATTCCACGACCAAACGAATATTCCCCGACAAAAAAAATGAATATTTTATAACCACTTGCTTATTTTGTAAAATTTGCACATTCCACCCATAACCAAAGTATTATATCAAATTAACTCCTTATTATTTCAAGATAATAAATAGAGAAAATTTAATTTTATTTATAAAAAAAAATTCAGAAACTGTTCAATGACAAGTACTTTCCTGAAAGTATTCGTCATATGAAGGAGGTAGAGTTTATTAGACTGGAACAGAACAACATGACGGTGTCCCAGTACGAGGCAAAGTTCGCGGAGTTATCCAAGTTTATACCTCATTTGGTAGAGAATGTGGAACGTATGACGCGGATGTTTCTGAGAGGTCTAAAACCCGAGATTCGTCAATACCTTATCTCTCATAAATTTTCTCTGTATTCAGATGTTGTCAACAGGGCTCAATTATTAGAGCGAGATAGTGAGTATGTTCAACCGAGGGACAACAACCAAGGTCATACCGGTGACAGCAGTCATCGGAGCGATGATAACCATCGTGGAAGAAATTATCATGCCAGAAATGGTAACCACTTCGGTGGTAATCATGGCCAAGAAAATAGAAGAAATAATTCAAGTGGAAATTTCAAGAAGAGAAGATTTAACGATGACGGAAAAAAGCGTCGGCGGACACCAAAGACCAACAACAAATTCTAGGGGAGGAGAACGACCGCCAGTTAGATGTTATAGATGCGGAGAGGAGGGACATATAAGTCCAAACTGTTAACAGCCTTCCAAGGTATATTTTAGTTGTGGAAAAGACGGTCACATAGCTCGATTTTGTCCTATAGTGAAATCAAGTCCAGCTGGGACGGTGGCACCAAAGGCGGATACGGACAAGTCAAAGTCAACGGTTCCTAGAAGAGCATTTGTCGTGACTGCCCAAAACGCGAGGAACCCGAACGAAGGTATTACGAGTTAGTTAATTATAAATTCTTGCAAAATCTATACCTTATTAGATACCGGTTCTACCCGTTCTTTTATCTCTCCTGCTTGTGCTCAATGTTTAAACTTGACTCCGGAGAAATTAGACTTTGACTTATCTGTGGAGACTCTGTTAGGAGAAACTTTTGTTACATCCACTGTTATAAATCTTGTTTGATCCAAGTTGGCATCATCACATTACCTGTTGATCTTATCTCTTTAAAGATACTTGCTTTTGATGTGATTTTAGGGATTGATTGGTTAACTACTCATCATGCCAAAATTGATTGCTTTAAATAAGGTTGTTAGTTTTCATATTCCTAAGCAACTCATTATTCAATTCAAGCAATCAAACCATTGAATTCAAACACTTTCATATCAAGTCATAAAGTCATTCGTTTATTGAAAAACGAATGTCAAGCTTTCTTAGCCATGTTATGAATTTAAACAAGAATACGTCAGATTTGAATGATATTTCTGTTGTTAGTAAATCTCCTGACGTATTTCCTGGCATACCCCCAGAGCGTGATATTGAATGTTGTATCGACTTTGAACCCGGTTCAAAACCTATTTCTAAAATCTCATATCAAATGGCTCCTATTGAACTTCAAGAGTTAAAAACCCAACTACAAGAGTTGGTACTCAAGCCTCTATCTGGTAACTTCCTTTGTGGAATGCACCAAAGCCAGACTCTCCGTAGGGGACGCTATATTTGTGTGGTGATAAAATGATAGGTACCATTGTGACGTGCTATCCAAGATTGGGATATGAGTCACAGTTAAGAGCAACTTAAGTCAGTAATCGAAATATCTAGCTTTCTAAAATTAACTGGTTACTATCAGAGATTCGTGGAAGGATTTTCTCGAATCGCTACTCCGTTAACTTAGCTGACTCGGAAAGATACGAAATTCGTATGGAACGAGGAATGCTAGAAGATTTTCTAAGAGCTCAAGAGGCGACTCATTTCGGCACTTATTCTGACCATACCATCCTGGAAAAGCGAACGTGGTAGCTGACGCGTTGAGCAGAAGATCGTATGCGGGTACGAGTGCAATGTTGTTAACACAAAGACCTATTTTGTATAATTTACAGATGATAGAGATAGAGTTAAAGACTCTAGGGACCCACGTGATGACATACGAGTAGAATCGACTTTAATTGATAAAGTTAAAACCGCTCAAGCTATACACTGGAGCTGATGAATATAAAGAAGAAGGTGCAAGAAGGCGCTATTCTAGAAGTAAGAGTCGATGAAGAGAAGAAAGCTCAAACCTTCGATTTATTTGAAATCCTCGATCGAGTAGGAACTGTGGCCTATAGACTTGCCTTAACGCTAAGAATGTTGCGTGTTCTTAACGTTTTTCACGTATCGATGTTACGTAAATATGTGAAAGACCTGAACCACATCATTGAGTTAGAACCGGACGAGATAGCCAAAGATTTAATGTACGAGGAGGTACCTGTCAAGATATTGGATAGGAAAGAGCATGTCCTACGAACAAAGGTTATATCACAAGTTAAGGTTTTATGGAGGAACCATGCTATTGAAGAAATGACCTGAGAGTTAGAATCAGAAATGAAAGTGAGGTACCCTTACCTTTTCGAAACACCAGGTACGTACGTCAATTTCGAGGACGAAATTTCATAAGGAGGGGAGGTTGTAAGACCCCGAATTTTTTTTATAAATAAAATTAAATTTTCTCTATTTATTATCTTGAAATAATAAGGAGTTAATTTGATATAAAACTTTGGTTATGGGTGGAATGTGCAAATTTTACAAAATAAGCAAGTGGTTATAAAATATTCATTTTTTTGTCGGGGAATATTCGTTTGGTCGTGGAATATTCTTTTTATCGGGAATATTAAATGCGGCCAAGCTGACCCCATTCATGAACCTCATAATGTAATAACCGTCGGATGATGAAAAAGCGACAAGTTTGAGTTTTTATAAATAATGGCGTAGTTATTACTGAATTAAGACTTTGTTGGAATACCCGGTGGTTAAAATATAATAATCGTGTGGTTTGCGCGATGACACCACGGTATTGCACAATATTTTTGAATTATTGATTCTTACGTGAAGGCACTACTCAATAATTGTTACGATAATTACTTTTCAATATTTTATTTTATTGATTCAATAATTGTTGCGTTGATATTTTATATTATTGTTGTTTCAATAATTGTCATTAGATATTTTTCCATTATCGGATCAATAATTCATATTATTTGAATAATATTATTAGATAGCATTATTGGCAATGTCTAGAAAGTTCTGCATCTAAGGAGAGGTTTGGTCACCTAATTGCTTTGCTAGTAAGGAGAAATCCTTATCGGAAAGCCCTTCTTTCACGGAGCAGTGCAGTTGTCATAATTTTGATTCTGTAATATTATTTGTGGATAATTAATTATTGATTATATGATAAGAAAATATTTATTTTATTTGGATATAATTGATGAATATATTTATTTTATGCGATTGTAATTGAAGGAATTAATGTTGAGGTGTTTTTGTCAGAATGGAGGTATTAAAAATTAAATCACTGTTCTTGAGATATATTGCGTGAGTTATAATTTTTAATCTGACCGTTGGATCGTTGTGATTTTTGGATATGTTATACATATATAAGTTTAGTATATTTTCACAAATTTTGAACCGTTAAAAATGAACGTATGATTTGTTATGGATTTTAAGAGGTGTCTGATTCGGAAATTAGGGTTATAATTGATTTTGGTGGAAAATTCTAGAATTGAGTGGGCCCCACTTGTGGTTGGTGAAGAAATGTGCTGAATTTTATTTCAAATGTGATGGGTGGCAATAGTAGCAGGTAAAGCCATCAGGTAGTAGGTCAAGTCTGCTTCGGCGGGCTAACATTTTCCTATAAATAGAGGGCTAAGTTAGAATTGAAAATCACACCAGAAAAAAAAAGTTTTCTCTCTTTCTCTCTCTATATTATCGAGCGTATTCTTGTGGGTATTTTGATACTTGAGTGTTGCTATACGGTGCAAGTTCCTTCAGCACTATATCTAGTATTCCAGTTAGAAGTACAGTTATTTTGAGGTAAGGGATGTTATTTTCTTCATATATGATATTATTTCTTTCAATATCATTATGCCGAAGTATTGATCTGAACTTTTAATCAAACTTGGAACTTTTTGTGTCGGGGTTACTATTCACGTATACGGCACTATTTACGTATACGGCACTATTTACAAATACGGCACTATTCACCGAAAAATGAAATTTTCTCTTTTCTTCCAAATGTCTTTTATGGTTACTATCTTTGATTGTATCCATGTTTTGATCTTTATTTTTGAATTCTACTTCACAATTGGTTATTATGGAGTATTATTGCACTTGGATAAACTGTTATACGAATCCCTAATATTTGTCCTTCTTTCTCACTGGATTCGTTCTCTAAAATGTTTTTCATCATCCTCAGTCCTTAATTGTGATACTTGATGAATATCTTTGGCCTGTAGTGCAAAGATGTATGATTACCTGATGAATATCTTTTGCCCGTAGTGCAAAGATGAACAGGTGTTGAGATGAACATGACTAACTGGTGATACAAATGAATATCTTTGGCCCGTAGTGTAAAGATGTATATTGATTGATGTTACAGGGATAAAATATTGATGATGGACTTTTAAATTCATAGATGATAGTAGATTTCATTCTCTACTTAACTCTTCTAATGAATTGTTGTTTTCGCTGCAGTTGTTGATCTAAAACTTGTTGTCTATTGAATTCTATCAGATTTTTTTCCCTGTTGAAGATTAAGGATAATTTGTTGTATATTATCTTAGTCATAATATTTTTTACTGGGCTAGTTGAGCTCACCCTTTTCCTTTTTGTTCCATTTTTTCTTCTCAGGAGGTGAGAACATAACAGGATCTAGTCGGGGTATGGAGTGATGGTTCTACAAAGATGTTTTAGGAGTCCTCACTATTTCTGCAAAATAGTGTATGAATAATTGTAATGAGGACTTTATTTGAGTGTGGATATTGTCTAGAAGACAATATTTGTATTTAAACTCAGTATTTGTGTTGTCGTATTTTGCACGACAATTGTATTAATGATGTTGTAGTTGCTTCTGTGCCATGTATTTGGCGACTCAGAATGGGTTGGGTGGAATGGACCTATTTTGGGGAAATATTATGGCTAAGATAATGCAGAATAAATTATCGTTAGCCTTCAACAGTGTTAAACGGATACAATATAACAAACATTAAGTTTAACTGCAGCGAAACAAGCAATCCATTAGAAGAGTCAAGTAGAGAATAAAATCTTCTATCTTCTATGATTTAAAAAGTTTTTCATCACTTTTATCGCTGAGACTCAGCTTATTAAATAAACCACGTCATCCCTGCACTACGACCAAGGATATTCATTAGTATCACGACTACAAATTATCCATGCACTACGGGCCAAGGATATTCGTGTTTTCATCAATGGTCATGTTCATGCCAACAACTGTCCATCAATGCACTACGGGCCAATGAGGACTTTTACCACATCATTTGTAACATTACGGTTACGTGACTATACTTAGAATAATCCTCGTCATAATCATACCAAGTCCATTTATGCACTTCACAGCCCAAATGACTTTCAACATAATATAAACATGAGGATGATGACAATGACATAATAATTCAATAAAACAAGTTCAAGAATTAAATTTTAAAGATTTATAAGTTAATTTATCCTGAACTCAAAAACGTCCAAATTGTCAACATGATACTACTTTGTGGAGTAAAATTCAAGAATGCTCAAAAGAATATTTTCATGAAAAGATAGTGGATGAAGCACAAATATCCAGGATACTCTACTAATTTCATGAAGTATAGAAGCCAAAACTTTAACCAACTGAGTATAATAGAATATATGAACCTGCAAATGGATTTTCGCTCGCCATGCGGTAATCTACGTAGACAGATCATTTCCACAATTTAATAAGGAATGAACACAAAAGATCATTCACCATGCTTGTGGTAATCCACATAGACAGATTATTCTAACAGAATAATAAAGAATGGAATAACAGAAGAATTCACCATGCATGTGATAGACTGCACAGACAAGTTATTCCCAACAGAATAATAAAGAATGGAACCAGGTCATGCGAAATCTGCACAGACAGGATATCCCAATAGAATAATAAAGAATGGAATAACAACGAAATTCACCGGGCATGCGATAGATCGCATAGCAAAAGTTATTCTAACATAATAGTAAATAATGGAACCAGGTCATGCGTAATACGCACAGACAGGATATTCCAATAGAATAATAAAGAATGGAATAACAGAAGAATTTCACCATGTATGCGGTACTTCGCATAGACAGGTTATTCCAACAGAATAATAAATAGTGGAACCAGGTCATACGTAATACGCACAGACAAGATATTCCAACAGAATAATAAAGAATGGAATAACAGAAGAATTTCACCATGTATGCGGTACTTTGCATAGATAGGTTATTCCAACATAATAATAAGGAATGGAATAACAAAAGCTCTCTTCATGAAAACAAAAGAAATAATACCCCTTACCTTAGAATAAAGCTAGATACTGGAATAGAGAGGTAGCAGACTTCTCTTCTTCTTTCTCTCTATAATTTCTCTCTATAATAATTGCTCTATAGCTTTAGTGAATTGGTGAGAAATGAAGGAAGAATGAGCTTCTATTTATAGAAAAAAATAGTTTCGATAATTGCACGTTTTGGGGCTAAAAATATATATTACAGTACATTACCTCCAACTTTTCTTTCATTTTTAATTTAGTCCTGCAAGTATTATTAAACTTGCACCACCTCCCCTAATAGTAAATAATGTGAATAACTAGTTCAATCATGTTATTCAATAGTTATAATCATGTGAAAATACGAATAACAGTATAGTACCTCCATCTATACCTCCATCTTAAACTTAGTCATGCAAGTATTATCAATCTTGCATCAACTCCCCTAATAGTACATGAATGTGAATCAATAGTACACACATGTGAACAAATAGTTATAATCATGTGAATTAATAGAAATTAATTCCTCATTTATCCGATTAATTACCCGATAACTTCCAGACATCAATTATTATCGAAATAAATGTCGATTTTCACTAACACTAATAATTCCAACACAATGGAACTATCAATTTCATCTTTAATCAACACGAACTTATTCATCATTAATATTATAACTCACAATATTTAACAACCAATCGTTCCCTGGAAAGAGGGGCATTAGATAAAGGATTTCTCCTTATTGGCCGCAATTAGATGACCAAACCTCTCCTCGATGAACTTCTGACATTGTAAATATTGCAATTTAATAATATGAATAACTTTGTCGTCTCAATTATTAATTTAATAATATATCATATTATCTGAGATGATCTTTGTGACAATAATCGAATCAATAATATGAGAGATATGATGCAACAATTCTTTGTAGTAATAATTGAGTATAACTAAGTGACTTCTCACGTAAGCATCGATAACCAATCTGGTGTCTACTCTTATCTGACCACGCAGCATCTTTGTACTACTTTTACTAATGTAGTTCAACGGTTTTATTATTTTTATAAAATGATAATTCTGTCGTTTTCTAACTACGACAATACTTCCGTTGTGGGGTCCACCAATGATTGTGCCGTCGTACAGATATTCCCCGACAAAAAGAATATTATATAACAACTTGCTTATTTTGAAAAATTTATAAATATTACCCACAACTATAACATTAACAAATCCACACCATAATATTCAAAAAAAATTATTTCGAGAAAATTAAATCCTTATTCATAAAATTTGGGGTCTCACAATATTCGTGTTATCACCAATGGTCATGATCATGCCAATAATTGTCCATCAATGCACTACGGGCCAATGAAGACTTTTACCACATCATTTGTAACATTACAGGTCATGATTATACCAAATAATTTCTGGTCATAATCATACCAATCGATCAACAGTCCATCTATGCACTACGATCTGAAGATGACTTTCATCACAAAATAAGCATGAAGATGATGATAATGATATAAAAAATTCAATTAAATGAGAGCAAGGATAAATTTTAAAGATTTATAATTCAATTTATCTAGAATTCAATAATGTCCAAATTGTCAACATGGTACTACTTTGTGGAGTAAAATTCAAGAATAAATATTATTTTTTAAATATTATGGAATAAATTTGATATAATGTTATAGTAAAGATTATTATTATGGAATAAATTTCGAGAATAAAGATTTATTATTTTTGAATATTATGGAATAAAATTCAAGGGTCATTATAAGACCCGACTTTTATAAATAAAGATGAATTTTTCTATAAATATTATTTTTGAATATTATGGAATAAATTTGATATAATGTTATAGTTGTGGGTAATATTTATAAATTTTGCAAAAGTATGCAAGTTGTTATAAAATATTCGTTTGGTCGAGAATATTCTTTTTGTTAGGGAATATTAAATATAATGGCTCAATCATTGGTGGACCCCTAAATGAAATTATTGTCGAATTGAGAAAACGACAAAAAAATATTTTATAAAAAATAACTATGGAGGTGTTACCATTAAAACTGTTGAACTACCCGGCAGGTAAAGTACAAGAATACGCTGGTGGTCAGATAAGTAAGACACTACAGATTGATTATCGATGCTTACGTGAGAAGTCACTCACTATGCTCAATTATTGCTATGAATTAATGATCATATCATCTATCTATATATTATCGATTCAATTATCACACAAAGATCATCTCAGATATAATATGTTATAAAGATTAAATCAATAATTGAGACGACAAGTTATAAATGATTAATAATTGTTGAAAGATTAAATATGTGTTGATGAAAAATAAAATGATTTGTGGTAGGTTTGATTATTTTATGGGGGCCTCATATGTCATCATCTAAGAGTCTCTTCATCGATAGTATTTACCTTCGTCGATAGTAATTACCTTCGTCGATAAGAATTACCCTTGTGAATAGTATTTACCTTCCGTCGATAGTATTTACCTTCGTTAATAGTAATTACCTTTACCGACGTCGTCAACCACTTGTCGTTTCACATTACAAAGTCGAACCACTTGTCGTTTCACATTACAAAGGCCAAACCGATTCAATCGAAGCCACTTGCCTTTTCACACGGCATGTATGCTAAGCTAGAAATCTTCTATAAATAGAGGCCTGGGGCTTCATTATTTTCACTTAATTCATTCAAGCTATAGAGAGAGAAAGTATAGAGAGATAAGAGAGAAGAAGAAGAGTATTTTGTTACTACATCTTCTGCAGATTTAATCTCCTACCAAATGTAAGGGATATTATTTGTTGTACCGTAAGGGTGTTATTCTTTCTTATTCATGAAGAGAACTGTTGTTATTCCATTGCTTATTATTCATTGGAATAACTCAGTATCTGCAGATTTACCCTATACTTGGTGACATTCTTCTATTATTACATTGGAACATCCTGTCATGTGTTTTACAATTTGACTGGTTCCGCTTTATTATTATTCATTGGAACATCCTCATGCATGTGTTTTACACCGACTGGTTCCGCTTTTATTATTATTACTGTTGGAACATCCTCATGCATGTGTTTTTACACCGGACTGGTTTCCGCTCTTTTTATTATTATTTCATTTGGAACATCCTCATGCATGCGTTTTCTGGCGGGACTTCGGTTCCGTTATTTATTATTCTGTTGGAATAACCTACATGTGAGGCCTATCGCATGCATGGTGATTTCTTTTGTTATTCTATTCTTTATTATACCCAAATTGTTTAAAACTTTGACTTCTATACTCCATGAAATTAGTGGAATATCCTTGATATTTGCGTTTCATCCAAAGATATCTTTTATGGAAATATTCTTCCGATCATTCTTGAATTTTACTCTACAAAACAAGATCATGTTGATAATTTGGACGTTAATAATTCTGGATAAAATAATTCTTGAACTTGTTTTATTGAATTCTTATATCATTGTCATCATCCTCATGTTTATATTATATTGAAAGTCATCTCGTGGCACAGAAGTGCGTAGATGGACTTGGTATGATTATGACCGAGAGACTATTCGATTGTAATCATGGCCGTAATGTTACAAATGATGTGACAAAAATCCTCGATGGTAGTAGTGCATTGGTGGACGATTGTTGGCATGATCATGACCATTAATGAATACACAAATATTCTTGCCCGTAGTGCATGAATAATTGTGGTCGTGATACTTAAAGAATATCCTCGGCCGTAGTGCGGGGGTGATTCAATGATGTGAAATATTTATTAAAGCCGAGTCTCAACTATAACAAATGAAAAAAACCTTTAAAACCTAAAAGATAGTAGACTTTATTTTCTACTTGACTCTTTTAATGGATTGCTTATTCACCGCAGCTAAACCGGTTGTCTATTGTATTTTATCGCTTTAACATTGTTGAAGACTATTGATAATTTATTACGCATTATCTTAGTCATAATATTTCTTCTTGGGCTAGTTGAGCTCACCTTTCTTTCTTTCACCGTTCTTCGTGAAATGAGAATATAAATTTGGGACGAGTCGGAAACGCAGTGATGGTCCCGAAGATAGCATTAGTAGTCCTCACTATTACGTGAAATAGTGTGATAATAATTGTAATGAGGATTTTTTTTTGAGTTTGTATAATATCTAGTAGATTTATATTTGTATTTAAACTCACGGTTTATGTCGTATTGTACACGGCAGCTTATGTTAATAAGTTGTATTTAAATTACATACCATGTAAGTGGCGACCCAAGATGGATGATGTATACCTAATTTTGGGGCGCATACGATCGTTAAGCGACGGGCTCACTACCGACGGCACAATCCCGTCGCCAATAACGTCAATCTCGGCGACTGACCGCCGCCAATGCTAATAATAACCGTCGGTAATGAATGACCCTTTTTTGGCGCCAGACATTCACGGTGGAGGGAAAACCTCATTGGCGACGGTGATGATTTTACCATCGACGGTGTTGCCGTCGGTATTGACTTAATAGCGACGGGGTCATGATCGACGGGGGATGCCGTCGAGAATGACAATTAAAACCTCTTCGACGGCAACAACTCCTTGTAATATCTAGTAGACGATATTTGTATTTAAACTCACAGTTTATGTCGTATTGTACACGACAGTTATGTTAATAAGTTGTATTTAAATTCTGTACCATGTAAGTGGCGACCCAAGATAGGTGATGTATACCTAATTTTGGGGGGCGTCACGATTAATATCGAGCTAGGATATGATCCCCTGGCTAAGATGTGAGAATAGTACTAGGAGGGGAGAGACGGGGAATACCTTCGCTAGTATGACCTACCTAAGTTTATGTGCTATTTTATTGGTTGGTCAGAAGATAGGGATAAATTGTTACATGTCAATTAACCTTTTGTTTTGTGGCAGTATCTGAAAATGACATCTGAGAATGTTGAGAATAGCAATGGAACGTAGGCGATCGTTGATTCACCACATATCCATAATCAGGATAATGTGCATCAGGAAGGCGACAATCCTGATGCAAACAACAACACTGACCAAATGATGAATGATCAAATGTTCAGAGGCTTTATGCAATTTATGCAACAATGAAAGAAGAGAGCGACTCATCCAAAAACGTAGGTGGAAACACGGAAAACTCTCGGGCGATCACCGCTAAACAATTCAAGGAGCTGGGACCACCGGAGTTTAAGGGAGAGCCAAAACCACTTCTGGCGGAAGCATGGATAAAGCAGATTACCAAGATATTTGATGTCTTGGGATGCTCCGAGGAGCAAAAGGTTCCCTTTGCCGCTTTTATGTTGCGCGGAGAGGCAGATTACTGGTGGGAATCGGTAAAACGTACTCAACTTCTTTGATCTTGAAGATATCTTGGGAGAAGTTCCAGAGTCGTTTCAACGACAAATACTTTCCTGAAAGTATTCGCCACATGAAGGAGGTGAAGTTTATCAAGTTGGAACAAAACAATATGACCGTGTCGCAATACGAGGCAAAATTTGCGGAGTTATCACGGTTTGCGTCCCACTTGATTATTGGTTTTACAGTTGTATATCTTTGGCTTACGTGCAAAGATGAACTATTGATTGATGAGTATCTTTGGCTTATATGTGACGCCCCCAAAATAGGTATACACAACACCCGATCTGAGTCGCCAAATACATGGTACAGAAACAACTACAACTTTATTATTACAACAGTAAAACTGTGAGTTTAAATACAAATATTATCTTCTGTATAATATTTATACTCAAATAAATCCTCATCACATTTATTGATACATTATTTTACAAAAAATGGTGAGGACTACTAAACAATCCTTTCTAAAACCTTCATTCCATACCCACTTCATACTCGCTATATTCTCGCCTCCACGAGAAGAATGGAACAAAAGGAAAAGGGTGAGCTTAACTAGCTCAAGAAGAATATTATGACTAAGATAATATACAACAAATTATCGTTAGTCTTCAACAGGAAAAATTTAATAAAATACAATAGACAACAAGTTTCGGATCAATATTCATGCAATAAAATAATAATTCATAGAAGAGTTACGTAGAGAATGAAATCTACTATAATCTATGAATTTAACGATCCATCATCAATATTTTATCCTCAGAACATCAATCAATATTCATCTCAAATCAAATATTCATCTTTGCACTACAGAAGCCAAAGATATTCATCAATCGGTCATGTTCATCTCAACACTGCTCATCTTTGCACTAAAGGCCAAAGATATTCATCGATCGGTCATGTTCATTTAAACACGTATGTTCATCTTTGCACTACTGAGCCAAAGATATTCTTCAAATCATTCATCTTTTGCACTACAGGGCCAAAGATATTCAATAATATCATCATTTAAGACCGAGGATGATGAAAAATATTTTTAAAGAACGAATCCAAAGAAACAAAATGACAAGGATTAAGGATTAAGGATTCAGTACTTTGTTTTATCCATGTCCAACAATACCTCAAAATAATAATCATAGTGGTGTAAAATTCAAGAATGATCAAAACATGGATACAATCGAGCTAGTATCCGAATAGATATTTTGGACGAAAAGAAGAAATTTTATTTTTCGGTTGAATAGTCCGTATATTGAATAGTCAGATATCGTGAATAGTCTTGTATCGTGAATAGTAACTCAGACACCAAAAGATAGAAATTCCACAAAAAAAAACATCTTCACGCTTTCATGAATAGTACTCGTGAATAGTAACTCGTGAATAAGAACTCATGAATAGTAACTCGTGAATAGTAACTCATGAATAAGTAACCCCGACATGAAAAGTTCCAAATTTGATAAAAACTTCAGATCAACATTTCAAAGATAATGATATTGAAGAAATAATATCATTACTGAAAAAAAATAATATCCTTACCTCAAAGAATCGATTATTTGGAAGGAAAGGTCAAGTGATCTTTGAATGAAACTTGTCTTTGAAAGAACTCTCAAAGTATCTAAATACTCACGAAATACTGATCAATAATATAGAGAGAAAGAGAAAAAAACTTTGTTTACGGTGTGATTTTCAATTCTAACTTAGCCCTCATTTTATAGGAAAATGTTAGCCGTAAAGCGGAGACTTGACTGCTTTACTGATGGCTTTACTGCTACTATTGCCACCCACCACATTTGAAATAAAATTCAGCACATTTCTTCACCAACCACAAGTGGGGCCCACTCAATTCTAGAATTTTCCACCAAAATCAATTATAACCCTAATTTCCTAATCGACACCTCTTAAAATTCATAACAAATCATTCGTGCATTTTAACGGTTCAAAATTTGTGGACATATACTCAACTTATATATGTATAACATATCCAAAAATTACAACGATCCAACTATTTGATTAAATATTATAACTCACACAATAAAGTCAGTAATAACACCGATTTGATCTTTAATACCTCCAATCCGACAAAATAAAACATCTCAAAGATTAATTCCTTCATTAATAACCACATAAATAAATCCATCATTTATATTCATATAAAATAAATATTTCCTTATCATATGAATCAATAATTAATTATTCACAAATAATATTACGAATCACATTTATACAACCAGTCATTTCCCGGGTGAAGAGGGGCTTTCCAATAAGGATCTCTCATCGACGGCCGCAATTAGGTGACCAAACCTCTCCTTAGCGTAACTTTCTAGACATTGCCAATAATGTTATCTAATAATATTATTCAAATAATATGAATTATTGATCCGATAATGGGAAATCTCAGGCGATGACAATTATTGAACAACAATAATATAAAATATCAACGCAAAGAATTATTGAATCAATAAAATATTGAGCGATAAGAATTACCGTGAAAATTATTGAGTAGTGCCATCTTACGTAAGAATCAATAATTCAACAATTACATAATACCGTGGTGCCTCGCAAACCACGCGTATTCATCGTATTTTA
This sequence comes from Panax quinquefolius, assembly GCA_020205615.1. Taxonomy (NCBI): domain Eukaryota; kingdom Viridiplantae; phylum Streptophyta; class Magnoliopsida; order Apiales; family Araliaceae; genus Panax; species Panax quinquefolius. The sequence goes on from CM035159.1 coordinate 99,452,860, forward strand.
ACCACCGTATTCCAACGATCTTAATTGGTAATAACTACGCCAAGTATTTATAACCACCCAAACTTTGTCGTTTTCCTCATCCAATCGCTTTCCACATGGGGCCCACACATGGTCGCTACCATGTCGCATTTAATATTCCCGAAAAGATCATTTAATATTCCACGACCAAACGAATATTCCCCGACAAAAATGAATATTTTATAACCACTTGCTTATTTTGAAATATTTGCGTATTTAACCCTTAACTATCCACATTAATCAAATCAACCCTTACTATTTCAAAATAATAAATAAAGGAAATTCCTTTTTATTTAAAAAAATTTCGGGGTCTTACATTATATGCATAGATGAACTGTTTATTGGTATGATTATGACCAGGGATCATTCGGTATAATCATGACCCATAATGTTATAGATGATGTGGTAAAAGTCCTCATTAGCCTGTAGTGCATTGATGGACAGTTATTGGTATGATTATAACCAGAGATTATTCGGTATAATCATGACCATTGATGATTACATGAATATCTTTGGCTGTAGTGCAGGGATGATTCGATGATGTGAATTATTTATTAAGCTGAGTCTCAGCAATAAAATATTGATTATACACTTTTAATTCATAACAGATAGTAGATATCATGCTCTACTTGACTCTTCTAAAATATAGTTGTATGTCTTTGGCCTATAGTGCAAAGATGAATTGTTAATGAATATCTTTGGCCGCAGTGCAAAGATGAATTTATTAGTATGATTATGAGCAGGAATTTTAATTTGGTATAACCATGATTTTTGATGTTTCAGGTGAAGATAGGTGATGAAAATTATCTTCGTCCTGGATGCGAAAAGGAAGTTAGAATCAGAATTATGATTATGAGTTATTCATATGATTGTGGACAAGAATTGTTGATTGATGTTACAGAGATAAAACATTATTGGTGGACTTTTAACATGGAGAAGATAATAGATCTGATGGTCTATTTGACTCTTCTAATGGATTGCTTCGTTCATACTACTAACTATGGTTGAAAAATTTATCATCTACCATATGTTCTAAATCTCTGATTTATTACTGATGAAGGCTATTGATGATGTAAATTATCTTTAGTCATAATATTCTTTACTGGGCTAGTTGTGCTCACCTTTTTTGCTTCACAATTCCTTTCAGATAATAAGAGTGTAGCTGGGTCGAGCGGGGGTAACAGGAGAATAGAACGGTGGTCTATAGCTGTTGAGGTTCTCCCTAAATAGTATGGAAATAATTTTATTAAGAACTTTAGATAAGTGTGTCGTATTGTATACGTCATTTGATATTTAATTTTGGTGAACCGAATAGGGTGAAGTGAACCCAACTTTGGAAGGGTTTTTTGCCACTATCATACAAGATGTCTAATGACATACAATCTCGTGTTATCATAAGACAGGGTTGTGCACATCCACTTGCTGAGTATATCTATGAGCACTACCTATATAATCTTGGAGTTTGTTTGAAATATGATTCTCAATTGGAGACAATGGAAACAATTATAAGTCAAGAAAAGGCTCACCATTGGAAAGAAGATGATAGCAATCTTCTTATTTTTCTTTGGGGACTATTGGATCAACCAAGGATAATTCTGTGGACATATGATATCTATTATAACCTAGACGCATGGCCTCCCATGTACGAAGGTTTCCTTGAGTATTTTTCATAGATTTTAATTTCTAAAACAGTTATTGACTGTACTTTTATGTAAAGTGTCATTGTAAGGTTGTGGTCAAGGCACCATGAGAGTTACATACATTTGTATTAAAACTCACATTTTAACTGTGGTCGTATTCTGCACGACAGTTCAACAGTTGTATAAATAAAGTTTGTAAATGATTTTTATAGTGTGATATCTGACGACTCAGAATGGGTCGTGTGGACCTATTTTGGGGGCGTCACAGTTGTTATTGATATTACCAAAAGTAATGATAATGACTATGAACCACAAACTGTTGATGAATGTCAAAGTAGAAATGATTGGCCAATCTGGAAAGAAGCGATTCAAGCAGAATTAAATTCACTAAATATACGCGAAGTTTTTGGACCTGTAATCCGAACACCTAAAGGTGTAATGTCTGTTGGATACAAATGGGTATTTATACATAAATGAAATGAGAAAAATGAAATTATAAGGTACGAAGCGCAACTTGTAGCACAAGGTTTCATGTAGAGACTTGACATTGATTATGAAAAAAAAAATGATCCTGTAATGGACGCAATTATATTATTAGATTTTTAATTAGCTTGGTAGCAAAATAAATTTTAGATATGTGATTAAAGAATGTTGTTACAACATATTTGTATGGATCATTAGATAATAATATCTACATGAAAATTCCTGAAAGATATAAAATTTCTGAGGCATATAATTCTATATCTTGAAGTATGTATCCTATAAAGCTACAAAAAAATTTATATGAGTTAAAGTAATTTGGACGCATGTAGTATAATCGCCTCAGTGGATATATTTTGAAAGAAGTATTTGAGAATAATCCAATTTGTGAATGTGATTTTATTAAAAAAAAATCAAAATTCGGTTGTGCTATTATTACAGTATATATGTTGATGATTTAAATCTTGCAAGGACTCTAAAAGAGTTAACAAATTGTTTAAAGAATGAATTTGAGATAAAATATCTTAATAAGATAAAATTTTGTCTTGGCCTACAAATTGAACAATGAAATTCTTGTTCATCAATCAACATACATAGAAAGTCTTGAAGCAACTTTACATGGATAATGTTAATTAATCCTTTGAGTACTCCAATGATGGGTTGGTCACTTGATATCTAGAAATTAAAGATCCGTTTAGGCCACAAGAAAATAATGAAGAAACTCTTGGTCCTGAAGTGTCATATCTTAGTGCAATTGATGTTTTTATGTATATTACAAATTTCACAAGACCTGATACAACATTTGTAGTTAACTTACTAACAAGAGATTATCGCAATTCATGAAGCAAGTCATGAATGTGTTTGATTGAGATCAGTAATTCAACATATTCGTGTGAATTGTGGATTATCATCGATCATAAATAGTCCATCGATATTATATGACAATAATGTCCTTGTATCACTCAAATATAGGGGAGTAATTAAAAAGGATATGTGCTTATTGTACTCTTTTTCCTTCGCTAAGATTTTTTCCTACTGGTTTTCCTTTGCAAGATTAATGAGGCAATCCTAAGGCATTAGAAGTTATACAAGAATATTGTATTTTTTAATTTCCTTAGCCAAAATTTTCTCCCACTGGGTTTTAATTTGGTAAGATTTTTAACGAGGCATATTCTTAGAAAGTGGTTTATCTTGCAACAAAAGAACTCCAACCATTCTGTATGAAGACAATGTTCCATGTATAGCTCAATTAAAGGGAGGATACATCAAAAGAAATAGAACAAAACACATTTCATCGTAATTCTTTTTCACATGACCTTGATAAGTGTGGTGACATTGATGTTCAACAAATTCTCTCAAAAGATAATCTAGCAGATTTGTTCACCAAAAGCATTTCCAAGTACAACGTTTGAAGGACTTAAGGATACATTCATGAGGGGGAGCTAATACGTGATGTACTCTTTTTTTCTTAACCAAGATTTTTTTCCATTGAGTTTTTCCTGGTAAGGTTTTTAATGAGACAGCTTTCAATGCATATGACTGCATAATAGACATCCAAGGGGGAGTGTTATAAAACTATACATAGTATGTGGATGTCTAGATTCATTCCTCTCATATTTATTGTAACGATCTATGAGTTTTTTAAACTCATGACATTTGAGTTTTGAAACCTCTAAGTATTGATGTTCATATACCTATAAATAAAAGTATTGTAAAGAGAATAGTAAATATACAAATACAATAAGAATGCTCTCTTTTTTTCACTAATCATCATTGTTTTTAATATTAATATTCTTTTATAATAAATACAAGATTTTTTGAAATTTTATTTTGGGTTGGGGGCCGACATAATTTTTCTTTTGGGTGGTGGGCTGGGGGTGTTTAATTACAAGATCAACCAGTATGAAAATTGAAAGCAGCTGCCAGTTGTCTTTCATGAGCACTTCCTAAAGTTGACTTGTGGTAGAGGCTCCGGAACAGAATGCGCATGGGCATGGCTCATAATATATTATTATTATTATTCTTTTCGCCAGATATATTATTCAATTTTCAAATATTAATTATTTGGAGTTTAATTAGTCAACTAGGCAAAACTACCAAATCACCTAATTCCCAATAATGGAGATTTAGTACTGAGAAGCAGATTTTATGTCACTGATTTTTTCTCGTATTCATGTTTTTATTTAAATTTTGTGCCTAATCTAACTACTTACTTACTTAATTAATTATAAAATTAAATAAAAAAAATATATGTCAAAATTTAAGTAAAGGGACACAAGAGAAATAAGAAATTTAAAGACAGAGGATCTGCTCTCGTATTGAACACGCATGTCGACCACGTTTCAAAATGGAGTAATTAATTAGAAACTTTATTTATTCCGCGCGCGGTTTCTTCTTAATTGGGACCAACCATGCACACAAGTCAACCAACCAACCTACTACGTGACTAATTTTCCCATGCAATGTTGCATTCATAATTTCATATCCATGTTGCATGCCTAGCTAGCTAGGAGAAAAACAAAATACACTATTTGTGATTTCTATTTCTATTTGTATTTATCAAAAGAAGAGGTCATTAAAATTAATTTTCCAAGAAGAGTATTCAATTTAGTTCTCTTTCTCTTCCAATTAAAATAAATATATGAGACATTTTGAAATCGTTTTGAGACCTTAATATGTAAATATAAAATTGATGCGGTTTATTTTACACTGCAAATTGCAGTAATAAAACTTGTAGTTACTATTATCGCGGATATATAGTACTTTACAATATTCGTATTTATTTTGACTAAAATACTTCATGCATGCATGAATTTTTAATAACTTTGAATCTAAAATGTCAAAAATTGACTTGAAAAACTCAATATAACTCTTGTATTTCGAAAATCATCAAATATATACATGTATACTCTGTTGATACTATATAAAAGATACACTAACTTATTTTAGTCATCCCAAATTACATATACCTAAAATTTAAAAGAAAGTATAACATTTATTGACAAAATATATATATTTCCAATAATAATAAATAAATAAATAAAAAGTTCCAAAAATTTAGCCATATATTTTTATGGGTCCGATCCTTTACAATAATATACAACATTTAGTAAGTAATTACACTATTAGTGCATCCACAAAATAATTACAAAAATAATGCAATTCACATTAATAAGAAAACCTAAAATCAAAGAGAAATAACAGTCATAATTAATAATTCAAATTCAAATATCTGGGATCTAACGACAAAAACAAATTCAAATTCAAAATAATAATTCAAATTCAGAGAATGTAGTCTGGCCCAAAACTGCTTGGATTAATCAGACACTGAAAGTTTGGCAACGTCATCTTCCTCCTCCCCCTTCGCCGGTGAGATAGAGCGAGAGTCAATCACAAAATGGTCGATAGGATGTAGAAAGGAGGTGGATATTTGATTTTTCACAATTTTTTCATGTCCGGAAATTCCAATTCCAATTTCATGTCCAAAAAAAATAAGAACACTGCATAGGAAAGAGAGAGATAAGAGAGTGATGTGTAATGTAATGTTGATAACCAAATCTTTGTACCAAGGTAACCAAACTTTTATACCAAGGTAACCAAACCTTTATACCTAGGTAACTAATCTACCTCCACGCCTGCAGTATGAATTGGTTCCCTTGGTCTGAAAGTTTGGCAACCAACTGCATGAAAGTTTGATTACCAATTGCATCACATTCAAAATAAATTGGTAACTTAATAAAACTGATCAAATTGGTTACCTTGGTATGAAGGTTTGGCTACCCACTGCATGAAGATTTGACTACCAAATGCATCACATTCAAAATAAATTGGTAACCTATATAATAACATTGAATTAGTTAAAATGTAAATAAATAAATAAACACCTGTGATTAAACATCTAAAGTTATACATACGATACCATACACATGCATCGAAATAGGAGAGAAAAAGTAACCCAAAAATAGTTCTATCACATGTATCATTTTTTAATCCAGTACTATTATTTTTTTGGATTGAAGCAGCATCTGATATAGCGGACAACGACGTCCCAGAGAACATCTACTCTGGTGATCTAAAGATCGGAATCTGCTCATCAAAAGCTTGGAAGTTGGCCGAAAAAGCCACTAATGAAGCTTGGTCGGAGAAATCCGGCGTGCAACGGAATCCGTACATTTCCTCCATTATTTGGAGGCAGGGATTTGTGGACAGTAAAAACGTAAAGCAGCTAGTACTCTGTGCGTGCGGCCTCTACCTGGCAAACCGTCGCCACTTTGGTTTATAGTATGAAAAAAGAGTATGAAGAAAAAAGAGAGAAACATAATTAACGAGATAAGATAAGGGAGATAATTGTGGGTCACGATTAAAGGATACCCAAATGTATTAATTTTATAAATAAATATGAAAAAATATATTACTTTTATAATTATTTTATCTATGCACTATTATTATAATTATTTTTAACCCTATTTTTATTTTGTTCCTTATGAATCCACAGAATTGATGGAGCACTGGAGGCCCCGTTAATTGTTCCCATATCCAAAAAGAAATTGATTAGAATTATTACATTTTAAAATAAACAATTTTTGATTAGACGTTTTGTGCATTTCTATGGATTTGGACCAATTAAGATTCTGAGTAGTTGTCTTCCACAATTTTACTTCTCGTGCTGAATAAAATGCTGGGGTACTGGGTTGCGCTGGACCGGACCGAATACAATGTACCCAAACATGGTGCAGTTCGGCCTAAATCTGGTAGCCCAACCCGAAGGTGGTGATATGATCCATTTGTTATCCACGCGCACTCTGTCCTCATTTTTTATAATAAGCTGTTTTACCATTTTAATTTTGATAATTTTGACATACTTACTTAATATCAATTAATTCTAAAATTAAATAAGAGGTCAGGTGTCAAAATTTAAATAAGAAACACGAGAAATATAAAAATTAGGGACAGAAGATCTACTTTTCAGAAAGTGTATCGTTAAATTGACTGAAAAATAGTCTATATGTCAATAAACTTAGTGATAAAATTGGTTTGCGATTGCGTAAAATTCTAAATGATAATATATATATAGAATAAGTCAGGTGCAATCCTCACATAGCATAAGACACTATTTTCCTTATAATTAAGAACTTATACATATTCTCTTTTTCTGTGTATATATATATATTTGATCAAGTTCGGATTCTCGGACTTGATAAAATCTGGATTCAGATTTTTGTACAGACATGTTTTGTAATATATATCCAAATCACACCTAAAATATTGTATTATGTAAAAATTTAAGCTCCATAAAAAAAATTAGTTTAAAAAAAAAAATTCCTGGATTTTAAACTCGTCTCCGCTCCCTAACTCAAACTTCTCTCTCTCTCTATATATATATATATATTTGAAAAGAGAATATGTGGCTTGTCACGACAAATTAGGCAGAAAATGGTGTAGTATTGTATAATAAATTAAATAGTGAAATATCTGTAATACCATTTGTTAACGCCAAGATCTTCTACCATGTCCGAATCACGTAAGACACGTCTGATCCTGCACAATAAACACGATCAACACCAAAAGCTTGACGGCTTCGATCGTCGGGAGATAGCTCAGGCGTGAGAGTCAGTACAGGCGATCACAAAGTTAACAAATGGAGGATAAAATATCTAGTGTATTGAGGGAGATAAAATTATCATCAGTTAACTTTACTTGTATGACTTTCTTGCTATCATATACTCTCATTTTGGTTTCATGCGTACCCACCACCCACCTGGTTTGACACCCATCCCTAGTTACGATAATCTCAATTGACCGCAGCACTCACCCACTACATCTTGTAACTGTTTGCCACCGTCGGCCGATTATAATCCCATCCACATTAATGCATGACAGAGATAACAATCAACTGTTATCTATTTTCATCATTACTGGTCAAAGATGAAGATATTTAATTATGTAATGGGTCGGTCCAACAATTTAACCTAAGATCTTTAAGATCCAATCAAGATTGCCCACTGATTTGGTCCAACGGACCGGGCCCAAATAGAAGCGACCCAACAGACTAACCAAATAACTCGTCCCAAATCATTCGGCCCAATAGGTGAAATATCATGGCCCAACACCATTAATGAAAATGATGAAAAAGTAAAAAATATTATTCCCTCCGTCCCAAATTAATTGCTCAGTTTTGACTTTTTTAAGTCAAATTGACTATTTTTAGAATTAATAATTAAGCATATATAAATATATTTCTAAAATTATAAAAATTGGGGTTAGTAATAAATTGTATATATTTTCTTTTGGTTATAATCTCTTCACCTATATTTTAGCAAAAAATAGTAAAAAGATTAGTTTTAAAAATGGTCAATTTAATTTTAAAAAATTAAAACTAAGTAATTAATTTGGGACGGAGGGAGTATTAATGAATGAGTGCATCGATGGAGGGAGTATTAATGAATGAGTGCATCGATGGCTAATCACATATTCTCTTTCCCCCTATATGTATATATTTATAAAGTGATCCACGTCGATTTTTTAGAAAAAATTTACTTTTTAAAACTCAATGTTAACTTTAGTTGAAAATGTAGAAACCCAACCAACTAAGATTAAAAGTACCGAGTAACAACATTAATTCTATGAACTCTTGTCATTTTAGAATTTAAAAAATAAAATGTATCTTTCAAATTTGAAATGAAAACGTATTTTTAAATATGAAATTTATGAGTTTTATGTAATTTTATAGTTTAAAAATAAACCGTATCTCCAAATTTAAAATGAAATTGTATATTTAAATTTGAAATAAAAATATAAAACGGGAGTAGTACGTACTTTGAAACCTGCAATTCTGGGGTTCTCATCATGTCAGTTCACATCACTTGAGGTGCAGAATTGATAGGTAACTAATTTAAAGAGAAGTCAGTCGGAACTCTCCTCTGTGTTAGCAAACAAAATATATATCCCTCCCTAAGTTCCTATATATCGGCTTGAATTTGTATTAATTCCCTTGTAAAATATTTCCACAATTAGTTATCACGAAACCACACACTATTTGCATGGCATGTCCCATGCACATACTTGCACAACAAGTAACATTGAATAATCCTCCCTTTTAATTTATAATAAAAACCCTCCCAGCTGTGGCTCTATTTTTCTCAAGCTAGCACATAGCGCAGTCATGAAGGCGGAGTATCTAAATAATAAGTCGATAGATGCAGCTCTTATGTATGTCATGTTCATCGGCTTGTGTTTCTTCTTACTGCCGTACTTCATATTCAAGCTTCTATATACAATCCTAACCTACCGCTCCGATGACCAGAACATGACCGGAAAAGTTATTCTAATTACCGGAGCTTCATCTGGAATCGGAGAGGTGCAAATATTCCAACTCTGAATCATATATAACCATGCATATATATGACTAATGCATGCTACGACGTCCAATTTTATTTTATTTATTGTTGTTGTTGTTGTTTTTGTGTGCTAGAATTATCAGAAAATGCTTGAAAGTGTTGGACTATTTGTAATAACAACACAACACCAAAAAGTATTTTCAGATAATACTAAAATACGAAATTATATATCCCTTTGTTTGTACTCATGTGATATTTTCATCTTTGAGTTTAACTAATCATCAAACTCTTTCTCCAAGGTACAAATATTATTGTAAAATCGTACGTAACTGATTAATAGTGCAAAACTAACGCAAAACATTACATTCACTACAACAAAAAGGCTTATCAATCATCGCGATACGATACGATACTAGTCGCAGATAATTTGGTCATTTGGAACATCATCGATGACCAACAATAATGACAAAATTATTAAGAACCGCATAATCAATGAAATCATCGTCGCTATTCGACTTATCTTTGAGTCATTTGTCGAGCGTGACGTAAGCACAATTGGCGTGACCGTAATAATAGCGGCCATCTCTGATCGTTAGATTCCAAGAAGGTGATGCGGTCGCTGATACAGTGTTAGCGACCGCATGCGGTCGCTGATGATTTATTTTTTTAAAATTTTTTTTGCCTGTTTTATTGAATTTCCAAACCTGCTTTCAATCCCAACACAACAATATATATATACAAGCATCCATATTAACATCCATCCAATACAATACAAAACATTCATCCATGAATAAACATTCATCCAATACAATACAAAACATTCATCCAACACAATACAATCGATATCGTAAACATCCATATAAACCAATACAATTGTTCAAAGAATGAATCTAAAAGAGTACAAGGCTTTAAAAATCTAAAAAAACAAGTCTAGGCACTCTTCATGGATCATCTAAATTAGGATCCTGTAATTAACAAAGTAATAAAACATATATGTTACATATAAGTAAGACATTGACTCAGAGACTATAAACATATAAGACAATATAGCTAAACAATAAACGATATATATATATATACTTGCTCTATTTGTTGTCTTTGCTCCTACTCCTGCTCTCCCGCGCCATGCCGCCGCCATCGCCTCCGCCTTGACTCATCAAGACTCGAGACTGCAGATGCCCGCCCAAAGATATGAAGAAGATCATGATCTGACAGATCGCTTCTCACATAACAAGAGAGTATGATAAAATTTGGATAAGTGCCATTTGTATGTAGATCAGGTGGCGGCTGCTGTGCCACTGCCCGATGGTCGGGCTCCCATCTTTGTCCTTGGCCTTTGACATAATTTTTCTTCACGATGGGCGCCTCTCCCATAATTCTTGATCAATCGACGGACGCGGGTGCCTTGAAGATAAGCGCTTTCGTTCATTAAGCCCTTATAAGTGTCTGTCGGAAGATGAACAATTAAATAGTTAAAATAAATAAAAAATACTAAAAAAGGTCGTCACATTTATAAACAACATATTAGGATAAAGTGAACTTATTACTGCTTATCCGAATGACCTCAGGCGGAGACCATCGCGGGTGGCCACATACACATCCAACCAATTGATAGGTTGACCTTGAGGCCGGGACTCCTACGCTTTATTTTCTCATATTATTATGTAAACATATGATATTTTAGCTACAAAAGATGATCAAACATAACATACGTACCACAGCAAAGAATGTGTCTTTGCAATTGTGATATATCTATCGCCCCCGTCATGCCTTTTACCTTCTCCGCCAGTCGATACATCTCGAGGATATGTTCGAGGCGGTAGTCTTCGCCTCTTGACCCGACTCTCGACTCTCCCACCGGTCACACATCTGCACCCCATATATGGGTTGTCGCACCACCGGGGGCTATGCTTCGTGCATATACTTGCTCACCACATCGTGGATGGTCAATCTCGACATTATGCGGGGGCTTTTTGTGGTTCCTTGTTCAAATTATCTTTAGTTCGGACGGTATACACTTCGCGCGAATAATGTCTCGAATAATCGATACTTGTCGTCGTCCCATCTATATACCGCTTACGCAAATAAAACAACAATAATAATATTAAAAGCATTATATTACTAAACAATATTATTTGATTAACTATGTAATATCTATCAGAGTGATAAAAAAATATACCTGAAATTCAGCCCAAACTGCATCCTTATAGGCGAGAGGTGTGCTCGCCCATGTAATCACTAGCGTAGGCCAGTTCTGTAAGCATAATTGTGAAATGCACTTCACAATTTTACTATCTTGAAAATCACTACAATATACAATAATTTATATTCAAACCCTTACATTTAAATCATTACTATATTTATAACAATAGATATATTAAACCCTTATATATATATATATATATATATATATACGATGTTTAACTTACGTGCTTTCTAGAGGAGGACGGATCTGTATAAAAATACGATCATCCGGATTAGCCGGGCCTTGACACATGATTAGGGGCCCAGACCCAACTTGGCGCTTTTCGTCTTTGCGGTTCGAAGACATCTATAAATAAAAATTTTAGGATGTTAGTATGAGTTATAAATGAAAGGTACATGTAATATGTAATTGTATGTAATACAATTAAAACTAAACATACATTTTATAAAAAAGGACAATAATGACAATTAATGAAATGTATATGAACATGACCGAAATTAATTAACTACGACAACTATAAATGAAAGGTACATGAAAATCGTATAGAGAAAGGTACTATAGAGAAAAGTACATAAAAATCATATAGAAAATAATTAACTACGACAACTATAAATGAAAGGTACTATAGAGAACATTCCTATATGTAATTCATTGTAATACAATTAAAACTAAACATACATTTTAATGAAAATCGTTATCTGAGTCAGAATCATTTTGTACAAGTATCGGAGATTCATAACCATCTTCTTCTTGATTACGTATCGGTTGTCGATCAATAACTCTTCCTCGATATCATTGTCATCAGCACGATAATCATCTCTTGGATCCAATTCATCAGGTTCATCTCCACCCTCTAACTGGATTACATAATTGTCCTCTATATTTATTACAGGAGGTCTATAAAACATCTCCTCTTGGTAGAAATCTCTGTCTATTACTTGGACACGACTGCGCGTGGGATTATGAATTACAACTTGCCAATCTATAGGCGGTCTATCACTTTTCCTAACAGGACTAGGAGTGTAGTATACTTGTACTGTTTGTGTTGGTAAAACAAGCGGTTCGTTGGAGTACGCCAGGCACATGGGAGGTCAATATCGGCGATTCCATGTCATCAACACGTATCCCTTTTTCGAATCAAACCAACGACACTTGAACAAGTTAATATGACCCCGTCACGTGCTTTTGTACGACAACTCTACGATTTCCTCCAACTCCCATAAAAAGGCACGAACAAGCTCATTGTAATAATCTCCTTGAACACACACTCCAAAGTATTAGTTGTTCTTTTCTGACATGAAAGCATGTCTTTGTATGAAATTCACATCCATTTATTTTGTAACCATTGCGAATGACTTGATCCCTGTCTGGACCCATAGCTAGGACTTGTATATTTGGAGGAATCGTTCCCTCATTAAGAGCCTACAAAAATTCTATTGAATTAAATACATTCATAAATTAAAAAGATATATGTCATTCTTAATTAACTTAACTTACTTTGTCCTTTAGCCAAAGAGAATTTTTTTTATCACGACTAACTTGAATATCTTTATCAGTGATGCCAGACTGATTTGCTTTTAACTCGTCATCATATGTTCTATACAATTTTATAAACATTAACATATATTAATATGAGACTGCAGGTTAAGATATAGGTCTAATACATATGAATTTTACATATATACCTCACAAATTCATCAATCTCCTTGCAATTGAGAAGAATGTAAGTATGCGCAACATGTAAATCTTGCTTAGAAAGAAATATGCGCTTTCCTTTTCCATACGCGCGACCCGGTAAACCAAATACAGAAAGTCGACCATTTAGTTCAACATTTCCCCCATCATCATGTCTCGGGACTCGATTGGCCTTTGTCAAGACTTCGTCGGGAAAATAGTCTGAGACAAACGTATATATCTCATCGAAACTGTATGCCTCACATATCGACCCCTCGACATAAGCTTTATTCTTCACCTTCCTCTTAAGGTTTCCCATGACCCTCTCGAAAGGGTACATCAATCTATATTGAACTGGACCACCAACACGAGCTTCATAGGATAGATGGATTTGCAAATGCTCCATAGAGTCGAAAAAATCAGGAGGGAATATTTTTTCAAGCTTACACGTGATCTCAATGATGTTCTTCTCAAGTATAGACATGTCCTTTTCATTTAACGTTTTTGAACATATGTCTCTGAAGAAATGACTAAGATCAGTCAAAGCATCCCATATTGGTTTATCAAGCAAGTCCCGAAATGCTATAGGCATGAGTCTCTCCATGAACACACGACAGTCATGACTTTTCATCCTTGCAATTTCCACCACCATAACACACCTTACGCAATGTGGCGCATATCCATCTGGTAGTTTCAGACTTTATCCATATGCACACATCTTCAACCTGCTTTTTGGACAATGTGTACCTTGCATGCGATTTGACCATCTTACCATTAGTAGTTTCATAAAGTTCTAATCCAGGACGCTTATAAATATCTTTCATGTCCAACCGTGCCTTAACATTATCTTTCGTCTTGCCCGCAACACCCATCACGGTGTTAAACACATTATCGAACACATTCTTCTTAATATGCATCACGTCTAGATTATGACAAATCAAATTTGTAGACCAATAAGGCAGTTCCCAAAAGATGCTTCTCCGAACCCAATTATGAGACACGCCAAACCCATCGATGATGTCAGAGGCAATCTTACAAGAATGGGATGACCGGTAATCTCATCACATGCATCATGCATCTCTGTCCCCGACGATCAGCGGTCTTTGGCATATCATGATCTACTTTCCTTTCTCGAAGTGTTCTCTTTTCTTGAAACGGTGATCTACCTAAGCGAAGAAAGCGACGATGACAATCAAACCAGCATGGATTTCGACCATTTGATAGATTGAAAGACTTTGTATGACCCATACAATATGGACAAGCCAACTTCCCGTGTGTACTCCATCCAGATAACATACCATAAACAGGAAAGTCACTTATGGTCCACATAACCGCTGCCCTAAGGTTGAAATTTGTTTTCGTGGAAACATCCCAAGTCTATACTCCATCCTCCCACAATACCTTCAACTCGTCTATAAGAGGTCTCAAGTAAACATCTAGGTTCTTTCCAGGACTCTTGGGACCAGGAATCACGAGTGAAAGAGACAAGTACGGCTGTTTCATACACATCCAAGGAGGCAAGTTATACAGAGTAACAATCATAGGCCAGCAGGAGTACGGAACAGCTGAGTGGCCGAACGGGTTGAAACCATCAATAGACAAACCAAGCCTCACATTTCTAGGTTCCAATGCAAACCCCGGATGTGCTAAGTTGAAATCTTTCCAAGCCTGCCCATCTGCGGGATGGTTCAGTTCTCCATCTTTGGTTGGAGATTTCGCATGCCAAGTCATATGTTCAGCTGTTCTTGAAGACATGTACAATCTTTTGAGACGAGATGTAATTGGAAAATACCTTAAAATCTTAAAAGGTATATTCATCTTTTTTGTAGTCACACCCTCTTTATTAAGCATAAATCGATCATGACTGTAAAACGTGCACTTTGTCTTCTGTTCATTTTCTTTATAAAACAACATTCAATCGTTTGGACATGCATCAATTTTTTGATATCCAAGACCCAACTTCTTCACCATTTTTTTACAATAATAGTAGTTATCGAGCAATTTTTCACTGACAGGCAACATAATCTTAATGGCCCTCAAGAGTGACTCAAAACACTCATGGCTCATATTGTGATCAGCCTTGATGTTAAGTAATGTCGCCACTGCAGACAATGTAGTGTGCTTCGTGCAACCATGCCACAACGGTTCGCTACCTTCGTCTAACAACTTAAAGAATGCTTTGGCATCAGAATTCATAGGTTGCTCTCTGCCTAGTTCCCAATCAAAATTCGACCTGCATTATCATGAACCATGTCATTCATACGATGGGTATTCTTTGCTGGATTGTGTATTTGTGGCGTTACCACTATCTCTTCTCTCCCACGTGCCCACCAACATTCTTCGTAATTGTTCATAAACCCGTAAACAAGTAAATGATAGTTTACTATATCTCTGTCCATATAATTTACATTCTTACACTTCAAACAAGGACATCTTATGTAAAATCCCAAATTTTACGAATAAAGATTTAATTTTCTCGAAATATTTTTTTAAAAATTATGGTGTGAATTTGAGATAATATTATAGTTGTGGGTAGTATTAATAAATTTTGTAAAGTATGCAAGTTGTTGTATTACATTCGATTGGTCGGGGAATATTCTTTGTGTCAGGGAATATTCGTACAAAGGTACAATCATTGGTGGAACCCATAATGGAATTATTGTCGGATTGAGAAAACGACAAAAATATTTTATAAATAACGGCGGAGGTGTTATTGTTAAAACTGTTGAACTACCTGGTAGTAAAAGTACGATGTCTGCGCGTGGTTGCATAGTAGCACGCGGTATTGATTATTGATGCTTACGTGAGAAGTCACTCAGTTATACTCAATTATTGCTACACTAATTGCTGCATCATATCTCTCATATTATTGATTCGATTATTGTCAGTATCATCTGCATTATATGATATATTATTAAATCAATAATTGAGATGACAAAGTTATTCATATTATTAAATTGTAATATTTACAATGTCTAGAAGTTCTGTCAAGGAGAGGTTTGGTCACCTAATTGCGCGCCAATAGGGAGAAATCCTTATTGGAAATCCCCCTCTTTCATGGGAATAACCTGGTTGTTAAATATTGTGAGTTATAATATTAATGATGAATAAGTTCGTGTTGATTAAAGATGAATTTAATAGTTTCATTGTGTTGGGATTATTTGTGTTAGTAGAAATCGACATCTATTCTGATGATAATTGATGTCTAGAGGTTATATTGTTCAATCGGGTATTCGGGGAACTTTTCGTGTCGGAGTACTATTCATGAGTTACTATTCATAAGTTACTATTCATGAGTTACTATTCACGAGTTACTATTCATGAGTTACTATTCACGAGTTACTATTCACCCGTTTACTATTCACTCTAGTATTGTGCATTCGGGTATTTGGGTACAATATTATTCCATAAGGAGTTGTGCTAATATTTCGAATCATTGGTTGAATTTATATTAGTAAATCAATATGGATCATTGGTTTAAAGTTTTAATAGTGAATCGGTATGGATCATTTGGTTTAAAGTTTTAATAGTGAATCGGTATGACCGTCTGCTTTAAGTTTTAATCTGACCGTCCGCTTAAAAGTAAATCAATCTGGACCGCTCAAGAATTGGTTACTATTCAATCCATTCTTCTATAAACAAAAGCTCATTCCTTCATTATTTCTTATGAATTCACCAAACTCTAGAGAGAGAAATTATGAGAGAAAGAAGAAGAGTATTCTCGCTACTTCACTACTTGATATCCAAAGTCTTTTTACGGTGAAGGGTGTTATTCTTTCTTATTCATGAAGAGAACTTCATTATTCCATTCTTTATTATTCATTGGAATAACTTTGTATCTGTGACATACCCTATACTTGGTGAAATCCTTATGTTATTCCATTCTTTATTATTCTGTTGGAATGTCCTGTCTGTGCGTTTTACGTCGGACCTGGTTCCGTCTTTATTATTTTGTTGGAATAACTTGTCTATGTGAAGTACCGCATACATGGTGAAATCCTTATGTTATTCCATTCTTTATTATTCTGTTGAATATCTTGTACATGCGCTTTTACGCCGGGACTTCGGTTCCGTGTTTATTATTCCGCTTGGAATATCCATCATGCGTTTTACACCTAACCTAGTTCCGTATTTATTATTCTCGTTGGAATAACATGTACTGTCTTCTCATCACATGCCCGGTGATTTCTTTTGTTATTCCATTCCTTATTATACTCGGTTGGTTAAAGTTTTGACTTCTATACTCCATGAAATTAATGGAATATCCTTGATATTTCAAGGCTTCATCCAAAGATCTTTTCATGGAAATATTCTTCCGAGCATTCTTGAATTTTACTCTACAAAGAAGTATCATGTTGACAATTTGGACGTTATTAGTTCCTAGATAAACTAATTCTTGAACTTGTTTTATTGAATTTATATATCATTGTCATCATCCTCATGTTTATATTTTTTGAAAGTCATTTGTGTCCTGTAATGCATAGATGGACTTGGTATGATTATGACCAGGGATTATTCTAAGATAATCATGACCGTAATGTTACAAATGATATGGTAAAAGTCCTCATTGGCCCGTAGTGTATTGATGGATGCTTATTGGCATGATCATGACCATTGATGAATACACGAATATCCTTGGCCCGTGAGTGCATGGATAATTTGTGGTCGTGACCCTAATGAATATCCTTGGTAGTAGTGCGGGGATGATGTGGATTATTTATTGTCGAGTCTCAATGATAAAAGTGATGAAAAACTTTTAAATTATAAAAGATAGTAGATTTTATTCTCTACTTGACTCTTTTAATGGATTGCTTATTCATTGCAGCTTAAACTTGTTGTCTATTGTATTTTATCGGTTTAACATTGTTGAAGGCTAATGATAATTTATCCCGCATTATCTTAGTCATAATATTTCTTCTTTGGGCTAGTTGAGCTCACCCTTTCTTTCACCGTTCTCTCTTGAGAAATGAGAACGTGGCGAGGGGACTAGTCGGGGGACGGAGTGATGGTCCAGATGATAGCATTAGTAGTCCTCACTATTCTATGAAATAGTGTGATAATAATTATAATGAGGACTTATTCTGAGAAGACAATATTTGTATTAAAACTCACAGCTTTTGTTGTATATTTAAGATTGTATTTGTATTCTGTACCATATTTTCTGGCGACCCAAGATGGGTGATGTATACCTATTTTGGGGGCGTCACATCTTATCTTGTTCTGACCATTAACACATTCCAAGTGACTATACGCATAATCTAGAAATACTTGGCAACCAAATTTAAATTCTCAACAGAAGACCTATCTCAAGGCACTTGACTTTCGTCGTCTCATCCAACTACGATCTGAATAGAGGTCCATGATACCACGGTACCTATGTTGACATGAATTATTTTATTCCCTTGTTAGAGATTTGCAATTCAACTCAATTCCACTTATGATGCTTATAAATACATATAGATGTATATGTACATATATAACATGAGTGTGCATCATATATGATTATTAGGGAATTGAACAAGGATACATGCCATCACATATATTAAACACCAAGGAAGTAACACAATTGAGAATATGAATATGTGTGATCCTTATTCTTGCACTCTTGCACTCTTGATCACTTACTTTTTAACTTGTAAAGATCTAAGAAAAAAAGCGATGTTTAACATTGATGGTAGTATTTCTTCTACATCATTATTAATGTGTTACAAAGAGAATCCTTACAGAGAAAATCTTCTCATTTTCATCTTTCGTATATTCATAATCATATCTTTACAGAAAAATCTTCTCATCTTCGCGTACAAAACTAGGCCATTATTCACATTTTGAGTTTACTAATTTTGGTCACTTCTTGCCAATTTCACTTCTAGCCACTTTGGTTCATTCCAACACTTGAATTATATCTATTTAGAACTAGTTTTAGTATTCCTTTAGGTTTGCTAAGCATAGATTGAGTTTTGACCCTATAAACCAAGTTTTTTCAAGCTTTTACACACTAACTTCTCAAGTTCCTGTACATGTTAGCATTCCAACACTTGGAATATCCTAGCATAACCCTAACTCACTTGTCTAAGGTGTCCAAATTGAGTTCTAAGTAGAATAGAAAAATCTCAAATTTTCATACTTAGACAAATTTGCAAAACTGCAGTTTTAGTGATTTTTCATGCTAGTTTGGTGATTTGTTTAAACTCCTTGGTTAAGACAAGGGCTTAACCACTTGTCCCTACTTCTAGACCATACTAAAAGGTATTTTATTCAAGGTTTAGGTTTCTTGTTTATGCCCATTAAGCTCCCCAAAATAGAGCTCAAACTTAACCATTTTCTTACTTTTTTTTTTTACAAAACTGATTTTGTACTTTTTCCAAATTTTTCCAGTTCTGGCCACTAGGATAGTCTAGGAATGTATATTTAAGTTACTTAAGATTACTTTTAGCATCACCACACATTATTTAATCATCTAACTCATTTTGACTTATCAAAGCTCACTTTAGGCTTGAAAAGAGAGTTTAAATTGATTTTCTTGTTGGATTTAGTAATGACCATGTTTGGGAATCATTACTAGCATGTATGAGCAACTTTCTATCTACTCATAATAGTCCTTTAAGGTCAGGTACTATGAATTGTCCAAAATAGTCCATTTTTGGCTTGAAAATGTGATTTTTAACAAGTCTCTTGCTCAAAATGGCTTAGGCTTGGTTCCTTTAGTTTGTGTAGCTTTCTTATGTCCTATTATGACTATTGAAACTTGTTTATGGGGTCCAGGTATGGTGGTTCACTATTTTAGTGTTCATTGTTCTATAAAGCTTATTTTCATTGATTTTTAAGCAAGAATTTGCACAACACACCATGTAGACCTTAACTAACTTAGGGAACCATTTTTACATGTTATCTATAGGCAATGTATGTACTCCTCAATTTGCCTAAGAACACCAGTCACACAATTTGGCCATAATAAATCCCTTATAGGCACAATTTTGGCTACCAAATCCCCAACAGTCTACAATAGAACACATATGGTCTTTAAGCATTCCTATAAACCTTAAATCACCATGAAAACTCATATATAAGCATATACTCTAGCATGTTCGAAAACTGAGTTCAATCTCTCCATACCCAAAATAGCCTTAAGTGCACATCATAGTTGTACTAATATGTTCCAAATATTAGATAAGTAAGAAAATGCAATGAGAAATCCAATAAGAGTATATGCAAAAATGAATGTGGCTACTTTTTTTATGACAAACAAGGAAAGACAACAAATAAAGTTTTAAAATATGAATTTAAAGAAAGGCTTAAAAAGAAGAATGTTTCTTTTGAAAATTTCAGTTACCAAAACACTTATACTAGTATACCATTAAGCACTAATCAGTGTCTTTCAATTATTTCATAAAACAAGTATAAAAAGTTCTTGTTCATTACCCAATTTGCTTCAAAAATGTTTTTAGACTTAATTAATCTTACCCAATTCACTTGAATTACTTCATAAAACAAGTATAAGAGTTCTTATTCATTACCTCACCTAAATTGCTCTTTTTGAGCTTAAAACTCTCTAAGGAGCAATTTATCAAACATTATATAGGCATTATCTATATGGACATGTTTCACTAACATTTGTACATGCTTTAAACTGTTTTCACCATCCTTATTACTTCGCACAACAACAACTAAGCTCCTTCTAATTCATAACTCACTTATCACAGCTCAATCATAACAATTTAATATAAATCTTTCAATTATTGATACTATAATCAAAATTAGAACTTACCTTATAATAATGGCTCAATGGAAGTAGGTTTGGGATGCTTGGAATGACAGACTCACTGGCTTGGCGACGGCGTGCGTGCATTGGCGGCGGTGGGCGATGGTCGATCTCTCCCTCCCTCTTCTCTTCTCCCCCTTCTCCCTCTTCTGTTCTCCCTCTTTTTCTTTCGTCTGCTAAACTAGCGAATGATTGATTCTGATTATGTTTAAAACGATCAGTGATCGCCATCAGCGACCGCATGCGGTCACTAATTTTTAATGACATGGACATGTTAGCGACCGAATAGCGGTCGCTGATAGAGATTGGTCGCACAAAACAAACGCGCCAACTTTTCGCACCAATTTTTGGGAGGAAAAATCATACCGACATGCGTGCATTACGATATTAACTTCAATGACTAGAATCCATATCGATTATGAGATAGCGGTCATTATTATTATTATCGTGACCGGATATATGGCGATCGGATATTATTGGTCGCAGATAGGACTTTTTTTGTAGTGATTTTTTCAGAAGTGGTTAACATGAAGTTCATTTTTGAGTAAGTTGGTCAATTGACCAATAGAATGCTGACACGCAGACGAGATTTTATGTGTGTCAGCATTCTATTGGCCAATTAACCAACTTACCCAAAAATAAACTTCATGCTAACCGGATCCCATTTTTTCATTACTAATTGTACCTCTAATTTCCTGACACTTAATAATTTAATTATAAGTTAAATTAAACATGCAGTATTTGGCTTATGAGTACGCGAAAAAAGGCGCATTTTTGGTTATTATGGCAGGAAGAGAGAGCCAAGCCGAGAGGTGGCGGAGAAGGCTCGTAAGCTTGGATCTCCGATGTTCTTCTCCGATGTGCGGATGTCTCAAATATTATCGACTCTAAGAAATTTGTTGATGAAGCCATAAACCATTTTGGCCGCCGTATGTAACACTATGAATTCTTTTTCTATCTTATATATTCTCTCAATTACACACACACACACACACACACACACACACACACACATATATATAGAGTCTGGATTTTAAGCTCCCCTCTTATCTAACTCACTGAAGCTCACCCCTTTTAGCGATGGATCAAGACGACGGTTTGGTCATACAACAATCAGATATACTTTAAATGACGCTATATGTTGTCCGTTGCTAAAAGTATAGGCGATTTATTGTGTGACACCAAACCGTCACGGATCCATCGCTAAAGGGGGTGAGCTCTCTGAATTGATAAGGGTGAACTTTAAAATCCGAACTATATATATATATATATATATATATATATATATATATATATACCTTAAGTTCACCCTTATCTTGCTTTCACCTTTTAGCGACGGACCGGGCGGACGATTGGTCCGTCATTTATATATAGAACCGTCGTCTTAGTTTTTAGCGACGGACAACACATAGACGACGATTCTATATATAGCGACGGATCGAATCGTCGTCCGGTCCGTCGCTAAAAGGGGGTGAGCAAGGTGAGCTAGATAATGGGTGAGATTAAGATCAGGCAAGTAAAGCAGCATTAACAAGCTACTATGAATCACTAAGAGTTGAATTGGCTCGTCATGAAGTCACCATAACCATTGTCACTCCTGGTTTCATAGAATCAGAAATTACACAAGGCAAAGAATTGTCCCAAGAAGGTCTCATTGAAGTCAACACACGATTCAAAGAGGTGAGCAAGCAAATTTTTAATTCAATTAAATAATTAATTAAGCATGCTAAATCAAATAATTTTATTTTGTTAATGCATTTCCGGTCATGGGCACCGAGCCATGCGCAAAAGCCATTGAGGAGATCGATATATCACCGAGCCGAAGTTTTGTAGTCAAATTTCTTTGCCCGGAGTTATTAGACTGGTTCTACAAGTTTTTGCTCCCAGATGAAAAAGAAAGACTAGCTAGCTAGATGATCAAAATGTTACATACATTAGCTAGTAAAATTTAATCACACAATTAACACTGAGCAAACAACGGATAAAATCGAATAACCGAACCGAATTTTTTCGGTTATTCAATTATTTTTTGAATTTCAATTATAACTGTTTTAATATTCGATTTTCTGGTTTAGGTTTGGTTTTTAAATTTTGACTTTTCGATTAAACGAATAACCGAACTATATAAAAACAAAATAAAGGCTTAAGGTTAAAAGAGTATTCTCTCATACTTTCACTCTTAGTCTCAGATCAATCCCCAAGGGTCAAACCCTATTCCATGTTCGCCGCTGCAGGGCAATATCATTCTAATTCTTTTGACATAAGCACACAAACAGATTCATCTCATTCTGTTTGGATTTTTCATCTTGAATTCAGCTAAAGACCAGATAGACCCATGTCTGCAAAATTTCCACTTGTTTCTTCATCTCTCCAATTTTAGTCAATTTATGAATTGGCCCCTTTAATTTCCCTCGTTTACCTGGTATGTAACTTAAAGCTTCTTCTTCTTCTTCTTCTTCTTCGAGTTGTTGGGTGTCTCTTTTAATTTTCAAATCAAGAGTTCCCATTGATTTTCCTCTGTTGATTATGTCCTTTTAGCCCTTTGCGTGGGTTTAACTCTGGTGGGTCTTTGTTCAATTTGGTAGTTATGGTCTTTTTTGGTCAATTTTAGCTGAATTGAACTTGCTATGGTTGGTGGCTAAATGTGGGGTTGTACACATAAATTCTGCTACTGGGTTTCTCTTTTCATGGCTAAATCAAGAGTTCCCATTTAGTACTTGAAAATTTGAAATGAAACTGTTTTTGTTTGATAATATGGAAAGCAGTTTCGTTTATTAACCAAAATAATCGAATAAGTTATTCGGTTTTCGTTAATTCAGTTATTTGTCAATTCGGGTAGTCTTTTGGAAAGTAAAAATAAGTTTGGTTCGGTATTCGGTTATAACCGAATAAGCTATTCGGATCGGTTATAACTGAATGCTCAGTCCCACACACAATGCATATATATTTGTGTGGTTCACAACATACATCCAGGGTATGTTGCTACGTCCAGGGAGAGGACTTGAGATACTATTACTTCCAATAATAAATACTCCTTTAACAGGCGGAGAAGCATGTACAATGTTTTATAGACAAACTTCCAACTATATGCAACTAACTATTTTGGACAGCAAGCTCTCAGCTCCATCCTAAAGCTTAGTTGCACATTTTCCTTTGAGTTCAGCTCTACTTTATGATCTGTTCTTGAAACGATAGCCTCTTCCTCACCTCACAAATAAACTAGAGACTCAACTCCCTACTGACCTCTCTAAAACTCTGGACTTGATCAAAGAATTACTCGTCTTTCTCACAGATACATAAAATAAACTAACTCTATACCTTTTTCCCTTTTACAAAGTGTTTGACAGAATTATGCTTCTTAAATAAGCAGATAGCAGTTAAAGAGAATATATATTTATAAAAGTTCAAAGACTTGTATACTTGAGAAAATATGCTTCTTTACAAGCAGATATTAATTTATGCTTGGATCAAATAATGTTTCTATGTAAGCAAATATATAAATTTTTGCACTATTATAAAAGTTTAAATGACTTTTATATTTGTGTGAGAAGTGCTTCTTGAATAAGCAAGTATATAACTTTAAGCTTGGTTTAGATATTGTGCTTCTGAATAAGCAGATATATAACTTATGTTCAGATTTATAAAGATTTAATTTTCTTTATAAATAAAGAATGTGTTTATATGGAAAACAAATTTAACTTTAATTTTAGGTATAAAAGTTTAAATAACTTGTATAGCTATGCTTCTTGTTAAGTAGATAAATTCACATAAGTTTATGATATAAAAGTTTAAATAACTTTTATATTATGCAATAATTATTAATGACTTTTATATTTAAATACTTGCAATAGCGGATATCAAGTATAACAAATTAAACAATTCAAGCAATACTTGATACAGAACGGATCTAAAGCATACTTCTTAAATAACATATATCTCTTAAATAGCATACTTTTATTAAAACTACGTCGTTTTGAAGATTCTTTTTAAAAATAAAATAATATTAAAAGAGAGTGGTCCCACTTTCTTTTCTTTTATTTACAAAAATGTCACACACGGCCCTACTTGATTTTTAAAAGAATATTCAAAACGACATAATTTTAATAAATGTATGTTATTTAAAAGAGTATATTATTTAATAGAGTATGCTATTTAAGATATATATTTTAGATCCGTCCTCATACTTGATATAACAAATAAATTTGTTAGACTCGAAAATATATATAATAATATATTTTATCTATCATGTGAATATTAAATAAGGCCACTTAGAACTTCAAACACCGTTCGAATAATATTCTTGTTTAAAGAATACCTTCAAATATCGGTATCTAAAACTGATCAAATTTGAAGTTTTATTGTTAATATTTATATAAATATTTTTGATAGACCACTTAGAACTTCAAACACCGTTCGAATGATATTCTTGTTTAAAGAATGCCTCTAAATATCGATATCTAAAACTGATATACTTTACGATATTTATATAAATAAATTATATCAATAAAGAGTCACTAGAATTTTAAGCAACCTTTGAATGATATTCTTGTTTAAGAAATATCATCAAATTACGGTATTTAAACCGACTTTTTTATTGATATGAATAGATGAAATATATATATATATATATATATATATATATATATATATATACAACAATTTATAATTGTACATCTATAATTATGAACAATTATGAGATTGTAAATAAATTAATTCAATGACTTATCTTAAAATACTTTGATCAATTTTTTTCTTCTTCAAAAGATTAGAATTTTGAACAGAAGTGATAAAACTTTTTAGATAAAGAATATGTAGATAAGGAGAGAAAAAACTTTTTCTTTGTTTTTGAAAATTGGCGAATTGTAAATGAGAAGAAGCTTTCGTATTTATAAGATTTGTTGAGCCAAGGACAAACTTGTAAATTGAGAATTTATTTTTTAAATTAATGACTCGGATGAATTGTTCGAAAAGGAGAGGTTCGGATGAATTATACTTTATCGATCTCATCCTTTTGGGGACAAAAAAAATTATACTTTTAGTTATCCGTTTGAGGACGGATGAAGTAAATGTGTATGGGGAAATGTAATCTAAGGCATGCCTCAGTCAAGTTTGACTAAGTATCACGACCTTAGAAAATTCTAAGCCCACCGTGCGGCCTTGGCCTTGGCCTTAGACAACGATCTCCCTATAAAGTTATTAAGTAAACATTTCACCAAGTAAACACCACAAAAACTAGCTAGAAAGAAAGCTTAGTAAGGAGCAAGAGAGCACTTAAGAAAAAATATTTTATATTGCATACAAGAAAGCTTTACAAGAGAACTTTGGAGAATGCTATCGGTAGGCCTTGGGATTGGATTCCATTCGATTCAATTGGATGGTTTGGCCAAATGAGGTCACCTTCTATTTATAAACATCCCACCTCCTTAATGGAGGATTCTAGAACCTAAAATTACAAGTAACTTTCAAGAAAGTTCTATGTACAAGTTCTATTTATATATACATATTCTACAATTGTCTTGAGTATTCTAGGATCTTCCTAGAATACTCCACAAGCTTCTCCATTAACCTTCCACAACCATGTGGACCTAGGTAGCCCTTTCTATCAAGTTGAAGAATGTTCTAGACACTTGCCTACATTTTTGCCCAGGTAGGCCTCCAATAAGCGTTTTGTGTGCCTTCTGCGTAAGATAAACCTCTAGAACTTGCGGAACGTGACATAAGGCTATTTAACAAAACGACGCAATTTTCTATAAAAAATATAATTAAAGGTTTTTTTAATATAAAACACAAAAATGAAAAACTTAACCCTAGGGGTAAAATTATGTCTTTTTACCAAGTAGCTTTAGGTGCTCTTTGATAAAACTGAATGAAAAATTTTGAATGTATAAAAGAATCTGAATAAGCTGAATGTGTAGAAGCTCTGAATACGTAATGAAATGATGTGTTTGATAATTATTTGCCTAAAACATCTGAATACATGTATTTTCTATTTTGAACTTTTAGATTGTTATGAATAAATATATTATGTATTCATAAATAAATAATGTTATCTAAAAAAATTAAATATAAATTTTTGAATAATCTTTGACAGAGTATACTATTAGTGATATAATTTTGGGAATAAAATACTAAAAATATTAACAACATTCTATAGTTCACAAAATCAAAATAAAAGATTACAACAACATTTATTAAATTAGTTATTGACCAATTTGTTAAAAAAATTGTACATAAATAAATAAACAGTACTAAGGCATGCCTTATATTATTTTTTGATATAATCTTTTGCTATTTACCATTTTTTATTTAGTTGTGTGATCATGCTTCATAGACCTGGCAAAGATGGCCCAGGCCTGTGGGCCGGGCCGGCCCGCCCGCCACGGGTTGGGCTTTGGGCCGTGATTTTTTATCCCATAAAATCTGGGTCGTTTTTTGCCCGGCCCGAGGCCCGTGATTTTTTTTTTTTTTTTTTAAAATGTTGCTACTTGTGGGTTATGAGGATTGAACACAAGACTTATAAGTAAATAAATAAGAGTTCAAAACAACTGAGATACAACAACTATTTATTTTTAATGCAATCTTCAATATAAAAATATATTTTTAATTATTATAGTTGTAGTAAATAATAATTGTAGTTTGACATTTATTAATTGATGTGACTGTTAATAATGAGATATTGGGTAATGCCTAAAATCATGTCATGCAAATCTTCTGAAAATCAATTAAAATATTCAAATTGCTAAAATCTTGGCATCTCCAAGTTCCAACCGTGTAAATCTTGGAAATTAATTAGATATCTCTTGGAACAATATTTGTGGAGTCATGAATGCATTTTTAAAAGTTAAATAAATTATATTAATTTTAAAGTATAATTTTAAAAAATCAAATTTAATTATATACTTTGAAAGTAATTTATAATACTATTAAAATTTTAATTGATTGAGGTATGTAGTTAATGTAGGTAATTAGAATTATTGTTTATTATAAATTATTTTATTATTTTTAATATTTAGTATAATTACTATTTTTGGTGTAGCAAAATTTTACAAAAAAAAAATTGGGGAAAAGCTCATTTAAAATTTGACCCGAACCAAGACCACTTGCCTAACATTTTGGCCATCAAAACTGAAACTTTTTTGACCTTACTGCCGATGACCCTTGGCACTCGACCGGCCACCCGCCGTTGGCCCGTCACTTGGTTGCCACCTCTAATGCTTCATGCACTTTTCACAATAAATAGAGACATCGTAACATCAAATTATATCTCATTTGTTTAATATGTGTGTTATTAGGGACGGAGCTCTTTAAAGGCCAAGGGGGTCTCGGGCAAAATTTTTATATCTAAACTGGTCATGGGACCGATAAAGGTATCGAATAAATGGATTACTAGTTCAATTAATGGTTAAATTATTATTGACTTAATGACGTTATTAATATATAAAAATATATATTATTAGTAATTAATAAAAATTTTAAAAAATCTTGTTTTTTATGAACAAAAACATAATAAAGTTGAGTTGTAATATTATTAAAAGTGGTTAATTTTAATATTAAAAAATTTTACTACAAAAAAATAATTAAAAACCGATTTAGTGAGTCAATTAAATGGTTTTACCAGTTGAACCACCGATTTGACCGGTGGTTTAATTGGTTTTTAACCAAATCAATTAAACTAGGCCAAATTGGATAGAAGTCTTGTGGAATTTTGATTTTTTATTGATTGAACCGTGATTCGATCCTATCCAAATTTAATAACCATGGTCTCGGCCTCTCGAGCTACCCACATATTTTAGAAATATAGACTTTAGCCCTCAAAGTTTTATATATTTACTCTAGGCTCCCCATAAAGTTTGTGATTTACACAAACATCTTTAAAGGTGATATTGTATTCTAATTATGTTTTAAAAAATGCGTGGTTCACCAATGAACTTTGTAAATTGCTTTTTGTTGTCTAAATATGGATTAATATCCTGAACCTTTAATTTTTATTCTACTTTGGGGATTTTCTTTTCAATTTTTTCAATTAAAAGATTAAACTTTTAAAAAAAAAATCACTTGGAGGATTGTCTTTTCATTTTTTTTTTCCTTTAGAAGATTAAACTTTTAATTTTTATGATTACGTCTAATTGATAGTGTCACGTCAGAAAGTTGATGGCATGACAGCGACACGTTACTAAAAAATACTTATGTGTAATATTGAGTCTCATTTTAACATTTATTCAATTAATTTTTTGTGCCAAAAAGGGTATATATAGGACCATTATTAATTTTAAAGTAAATTATTATTATAAATTCAATATAAAACCATTATTAATTTTTTAAAGTAAATTTAATGATAATTTTACCTTTTTGGTAAATTATTAATTTTTAAATTTAATTTTTGGTAAATTTACTTTTTAAAAGTGAATTAATGACAATTTTTTAAAGTAAAATTAATAATGGTCTTATATTTATCATTTTGGTAAAAAAATAATTGAATAAATGTTAAAATGATACTCAATATTACACATAAGTATTTTTTTAGTCACGACTCCTCACTGTCATGTCATCAATTTTATTACGTGGCACTATTAATTTAGACGTAATCAAATAAAATTAAAAGTTTAATCTTCTAATGGAAAAAAATGAGAAGACAATCCCAAAGTGAGAAAAAAATTAAATTTTAATTTTCTAATTGAAAAATTAAAAACAATCCCTAAAGTGGAAAAAAATTTAAAAATTTAATCTTTTAATTAAAAAATTGAGAAGACAATCCTTAAAATAGAAAAATATTAAAAATTCAAAATATTAATCTATATTCAGCCCTTTTTGTATAATGAAGTTATATTACGTTTGTGCATGTCACATTACAATTCCGATCCCCAAGATAAATTTTCTGGTTTCATTTCTATTTGTGTATCCTTTTGTTGAGTTTAAACAAAAATGGAGTATTCTTTTTATCCATCTTTCTTAATAGTTTTACATTCAGTGAGGGGGTTTAAAACTTGCAATACTTCAAAATCAAGGTGAGGTTTAACTATTGAATTAATTTAGATGACGTCTGAGATAGTTTATAATGATCAAATCTACTTATAATTAATTTTAATAAACGGCTTATAATCTGTTTTAATAAACAATTATTTATAATCACGTTTTTAGAAAAAATAATCATAAGCATCAATTTAGAAGTTTTAATCAAATCAAGTATAATGTCCTTATTTATTAAGTAATCCCATTAATTACTACTCTTTACTTATCAAAATCTTCTTTTTTAGTAGTTTACATTTAAAATAAGTGAGAACCAATTTTTTTCTTTACCAAACAAAAATTGATTTTTAAATTTTAATTATAAGCCGATACAGTAATAAAAATTACTAAATGGAGCATTATGGTTGATTATCCATACACGTCTTATAAGATCAACACAATCATCAAACACTTCATCCTAGTGGGCAAACTTTGCGTACAAGCATCAAACTGTCCGTTCGGTAAAACCCTGGACCCAAACAATGATTACAAGTGTTCCATTCCCTGTGTACCCATATTCCTGTCCCAAATTGCGGCCATTAAACACCTCCGAGCTGCAAGTGGGAAGAACAACCTTAAAAAAGCAACCCCAATTAATTATAAAAAGGCCAAACAGTAAACTTTAAACGAGAATCTTGATGCTTGTAAGTTGTAAGCTTATTTAATGACAGGCTAATTAACCGGCAGTAACCGCCCATGTCCTTTAAACACACCATCCTCATTATATATAAAAATGCTATCTAGATGCTCGGTATATGCTTTTATTCCAATCTTTTTCCTTAAAAAAATAATTTTTATTTTATCTTTTTGCAAAACCCATTAATATTTATATGTTAATTCAATTGGGTTTCGGCTAAAAAAATTTATATTTCGAATCCTAGAGATGGGGTTCAACTCAGTCACTGTGATCGAGCTCTGTTTCTTGATTTTATTGGGATTTGTATTTGTCCAAGGTGATATTCAAACCACCCTTGACGGACCCTTTAAGCCTGTGACTGTTCCTTTGGATGAGAGGTTTCGTGGGCATGCTATTGATTTGCCGGACTCCGATCCTCGGGTGCAAAGGAGTGTTAATGGGTTTGAGCCTGAACAAATCTCTGTTTCTCTCTCCTCAACTTATGATTCTGTTTGGATTTCATGGGTTACAGGTATTTTTGTTTGTTTTAAATTTCTTCTTCTTTTTTGTTTTAAATTTTATGGCTGAAGGTAGTTTTGTTGGGGAATTGGAAAAAGTTTGTGCCTTTGATGTTCATAAACCATATTTGCAGCTCATATCACAATGGGTTATTTTTGATGATGCACATTACTTTCTCTTTTTCTACTAGTTTGAGATGAATTAAGAACATAATTAGTGGAATTTAATTTGAAAGCATATTTGCAAATTGCAATTCCATAGAATTCATATTTAGCTAAACTTTGGCGCTTAATTCCAATTTCAAAGCTTGTAATTAAGATGCCAAATACGAAAAAATGGTTTTAATTTTTTAATGGCTGGAGCATTCAAGTGTATGTAGTTGATATGTGTATGTGAAAGGCATTAGATTTTGATCAAGTTTAACTTGCAGGGGAATTTCAAATTGGGGGGAACATAAAGCCATTGGATCCAAAAACTGTAGCAAGCGTTGTTCAATATGGGAGACTAAGTTTATTATTGGTTCATGAAGCAAAAGGGGACTCTCTCATTTACAATCAACTTTATCCATTTGAAGGCCTTAAGAACTACACTTCTGGAATTATACACCATGTTCGGCTAACAGGTATGCTGATTAATGTAGCTCAAGTACCAATCTTACATGCATGTTTAGTGAATGTGTATGGATGGATTTTTCATTATTTTCTACAAATTTATTTCTCCTTTTACATCTATTTGGTGTTGAGCAAAATATTTAAGTCTTGGATAGTTAGTAAGTTGGTG
The DNA here is from genome assembly GCA_020205615.1 of Panax quinquefolius. Taxonomy (NCBI): domain Eukaryota; kingdom Viridiplantae; phylum Streptophyta; class Magnoliopsida; order Apiales; family Araliaceae; genus Panax; species Panax quinquefolius. The sequence goes on from CM035159.1 coordinate 99,484,895, forward strand.
AAAATTTGGCCTTTTTGTTGCAGGGTTGAAACCTGATACGAAATATTATTATCGATGTGGAGATCCTTCTATACTAGTAATGAGCAAAGTGTTTAGTTTTAAGACAATGCCTGTTTCTGGTCCGAGGAGTTACCCGAGTAGAATAGCTGTGTTGGGGGACCTTGGTCTAACATACAATTCTACTTCAACAGTCGAACACATGAAGAGAAACCGCCCTGATCTTATTCTCTTGGTTGGGGATGTAACTTATGCTAATCTGTATCTAACAAACGGAACTGGTTCTGATTGTTATTCGTGCTCATTTCCAGACACTCCTATACACGAGACTTATCAACCTCGATGGGATTACTGGGGAAGGTCAGGACTTGAGTTTGGGATTGTGTTTTAGGAATCTTCTTTAGTTTTGGTTATGCGCGTATGTAATAATATCGTGGGATTATGGTTTCAGATTTATGCAACCTCTGTTGTCTAAAGTTCCATTAATGGTGGTGGAAGGGAATCATGAGATAGAAGAGCAAGCTGGGAATTTAACATTTTCAGCTTACAGTTCTCGATTTGCATTCCCATCTCACGAAAGTGGATCTGCATCTACTTTCTATTATTCTTTCAATGCAGGTGGCATACATTTTCTAATGCTTGGTGCCTACACTGCATATCACAAATCAGGTTAAAAATAACTTTTAACATTATCTAAGGTCTTCTATACAATTGCTAGTTTGGATTATAAATTCAACTATTATTCCATTACAGCTGATCAATACAAGTGGTTGAAGAGAGATCTGGCCAAAGTTAACAGAAAAGAAACTCCATGGCTGGTAGCTGTTTGGCATGCACCATGGTACAGCAGCTACCGGGCGCATTACAGAGAAGCCGAGTGTATGAGGGTAGCAATGGAAGAAAAACTATATAATGCTGGGGTCGATATAGTATTTAATGGACATGTAAGTAACTGCTAAATCCGGAACAAATAAAATCTTATGCATAATTATGTATCTGAGTATATGAATAATGCAGTGACCATTTTGCTTCTTGGAAAAAATTTACAGGTTCATGCGTATGAAAGGTCAAACAGAGTATACAACTACACCTTGGATTCCTGTGGTCCTGTTTATATTACAGTAGGTGATGGTGGTAACAGAGAGAAGATGGCGATCACGCATGCTGATGAGCCTGGTAACTGTCCAGAACCATCTACAACCCCAGATGAATTTATGGGTGGATTCTGCGCGTACAACTTTACATCAGGTCCGGCTGCTGGTAAATTCTGCTGGGAGCAGCAGCCTGAATTTAGTGCATATAGAGAAAGTAGCTTTGGCCATGGAATTCTGGAGGTACATATCTCTTTTTCTCACAGACAGCATTGATCATCTATATATGGAGTCATTATCTATTATACTAAATCAAAACATTGTAAAACAATAATGCTAGACCAAAATCAGTTACTTTCATATAATAGGCATCACAAATCCCAATTGTGTGTAAAAACAACTCCCAATGTAGGGAGTTCTTGCTGAAGATGTAGTCTTTCTTATAATCAAACACATGCATAAATTTACATATCCAAGAGTATAATATGCATATTTTCTAGTCGACTCCTGCTAACCAAAATTTTAGAATACGATTAAACTGAAAATGTCCCCTCCTAAAAAAAGTTGTGTTAGATAATAGCTGCAAAATAATGACCAATATACAATGTGCAGGTGAAGAATAAAACGCATGCTCTGTGGACATGGCATCGGAATCAGGACTTGTATGATCAGGCCGGAGATCAGATTTACATAGTAAGGCAACCTGATAGGTGCCCAGTTGAAGAAAAGGTGACTAAGCTTTGGGAATCAGACAAATAAAGCACATTATAAGTAAACTTCGCAATCATTTTACCAAAAATAGACTACTTTTTTGGTGGAATACTCATTCATGTTACACACATACAACAAAGGAGAAGATGATGATTTATACAGATACAATGAGCATTAATAAGAAAGATGGCTTCAAGTGTTAGAAGGCTGCAACAGTCAGCATATAAGATGCAGTTTGTCTGCATATACATGTTTGAATATCATTATATTGCACTAAGGTTAGAAATCATATTGATTTGATTTGTCAGTCATTGTATTTGCAAGTGTAATGTAACATATAAGAATGGAGCTACAATGCATATGTATTTATCTATGTAATGTTAAATTTGCTATTCAAAAGAACAACGCATAATACTCTGGAATTATCAGTGGCCATAAAATAAAAAGTAAAAGGTCTAAATTGTGAAATGTCTAATAAATAAAGAATTTGGAGCCCTGAATTGAATTTATGAAATCTTAACATGGCTATCGCCGATGTTTTGTGCTAAATGAGTTTGCAGAACTGAACATAAAGTTTTCTAACCATCATTGTAACACAAGAAGAAAAAATAATAGTTAAAAGGTGGTTACAAAAGATGGTTTAAATTCTAACAAAATTGTACTAATCTAGTTTCCACTTTGCTAGAATGTAGCTATGCTCAAAGACTGATCTACACGGGTTACAAAATAAACAAGAGAATAAGAAACAAAGATAGATGAATCAACATAGGCATAATTGAGGACTCCAGGGAAGCCTCAGAAGGCGTCGCGTCTGGTAATACAGGTCCCATGCCCGGATTCACTCCTCCAGTTCCAAAATTTGGCGGTGGTGGTGCATTTATAATTGGAATTGTGGTCGGTGTAGTTGTCCCTGTACCTGGAGGAAGTATCCCTCCAGCAGTACTGAGATTTTCAGAATCAAAGAGATTAAATAGCAGGAAAAGCACAACAATATCTTATAAATATTTACAAAATTACTCGGGTTTATGTGAATTTCAGAGTCGATCTACATTCAACCATAGTAAATGTAATTTTGTTTCTTAAAATACGAAAATGGTCCTTCGTTTTTTCATGGAGAAATACCTGAAGTAGCTAACTTATAGAATGAAAAGAACTAATGATACTACGTAGGATTCACAATGCCAAATATCAGTTACTCTCATATCAGGATATAAACTTCAAGCAGGAACACCGTAAACTTTGTATCTTTTTCCTCTTTTTCTGTTTTTGTTTTTGTTTTGGGTTTAGCATCTTTCTCATGCTTTCTATTTCAACCAAAAGAGTTTTTCTAGAACAAGATATACTAGATACAACATGCAAAACTAGCAAAAATCACTAACAAGTTACCACTAAATATCCTGCATTTCCTTCTCTGCTTTTAAAAAGTCAAAAATCAAGGATGAAGATCCATAGGTAGTCATGAACTACAAGGGTATCTTAAATCTTCGGGCCATATGGGGATGTGGTTCAGATGGTAGAACGCTGGCTTAGCATGCAAGAGGTACGGGGATTGATACCCCACATCCTCTTTTTCTTAACCTCTTGACACACAGGCAACATAAGCAAAAGAAAACATAAAAGGTGGTATATTTACATTTTTAGTTAGCATACCAAATCTGTATTTCCTCCTTATGGTAAGGTTTTCTTTCCTCCTTGTATGAGATTTACTTGATATTGTAATTGAGAGATTGTTGATGTTGATTCAGAAACTTCATTTATTAATATTAGAGCTGACAAAATTTTAATCAAATCCATTAACCTGTCCACTAACCCATAATTAAATGGATAAAATTATTCATTTATCTCAATACATTTTAAATGGATTGGGTAAAATGGATAATAATAAATAAATGGGTTAGATAGGTAAATTCATGGGTCACTAATTGGGTAAAGTAAATTTGATTTTCTTTTCCCAATTACTTGCTTCTCACTTCAGACCTGTCTTCCCAAAATTGCCGACAGCCGACAGGGACGATGCTCACAAAGAGGTTAAATTTACCATACTACTCGACTATCGTAGAGCTACTCTACTATCTACTATCGCACGATACTCTACTATTGTAGAACTTATTATTTTTTTTTGTAAATTTGTATACTCCCTCCCTCCTACATTATTGCTTGATGAAGACATAACTCCTAATTCAAAATAAAATGAAGAAATTTACCCTAATAAATATTATAAATTGAACAACTTACAGTGTTTACAACCACATATTGGTCAATGAATGCTCGTGGCTCAATCTTCCCCTTGAACCTTGAAGACTCGAGGATTGTGTATCTGTCTTCGAGTAATTTTTCTATACCATTTCATATAATTCTCGGTAGATATTTTCGTCAAAGCTTCCAACACTTTGCCTTTCTAAACTCTCCATGTAGGCCTCTCAATCGAATATAATTGGCCCTATGCTTTTCATAATTTATTTTCTCAAACAATTTATTTTCCTCCCTCAATTCCACTATGTTTTCAACATTATATGAATAAGACTGCAAAAATTCAAATTGCCTCAAAAATCTGTCAGGTATTTGAAAGTCAACAATATCATAATGTATTAAAGGTATACAAGCGGCTCCACTTAACATTACTTTAAAAAAGTCCTAACCCAAAGGTCTATCGAATAACTTATATGGACGCCACACCCCATCTGTTTCCAACATATTATCACTCTCCTCGGTAAAACACAAGATGATGACGTGAATTTGTTCGGTGCTGATAATCTTTTAAATTAGGATCAAAAGATAATGCCCTATGTATCAACTTTTGGGAAATAGGCCTAGGGGTAGGACGACCAATGTTTTTTTCGCTGTTTTGCTAGTAGCATCATGCAAACCCCTATACAAAAACCCTAAAACTACTGCCCCAAGCATATGTAACTATCTCATCCAATCTTTCCAATAACAACAAATATCTAAGATTCACAATATTTTTACTCTTGGTTGAAAACAAAATAGTGTCACACAAATATAACAGATATGCCTTGGTGTATTTTACCACATCATCTAGAGTATCATCCTTAAGTAATTGTCCATATCTATCTTAACTATGACAAACTTATGCCCCTCCTTTTATAGCATTATTCTCAGCCATCTACAATAGCATGTTGCCCAAAAACCCTTATAAAATAGCTTTTGAGATATTCAAGTTCTCTGTAAGTCGAAGGTTTTCCTAATATGGGTAACCTGAATAAAAATTCCACATCCTCTAAAGTAATGTTAATCTCTCCACAATTTAAGTGAAACGAATTTGTTTCACTTCTCCAACGCTCAACTAGCGCAGATACAAGAGATGCATCATTTCTTGAAACTACAACTTGATGATAAAATATACCAAAACCTAATTGTTCTAGTAGAAATTCTTGTTGTTTAATCAAGTTTCATTTATTTAATTTTGCAAACATTTGACATATTTGTAACACACCCCTATCCTACAAGTCCAACAACATAAGAACATAAATTGTCACAGCATAGAATGTTTCTAATAAAAGTTTAAGAGAGTGAAAATTGTTATACATTAATAAGCTTACAACATTTTGCCATAAGTCTGAGAAAATGTGATTTTATTGGTCCCATATGGAAAATAGAATTAAAATGTCTGGGATTAATATTCATAGCTTACCAAAACATTCATCACAATATTGTAAGTGAACCTCCAAATCAATGTGACGCCGTTAGAACCTCCAAATCATCGGACTGAATTCTATATTAGGGTTGCTTTTTCCCCCAATTGTTTTACCAGTGCGATTATAACAATATTGATATCCGTTCGCTGATAATAGTAACAAACCAATTGGTCAAATTTTATAAAAATTGTTGACTTTAGGGGTAATATTGTAAACAATCCATCCGCTAGTATTACTAGCGGACGCCGCGTTCCCCATATTAATCACAGCCGTTGATATTTGAAACGGATGCTATACATGGTGTATGTCTATATATATATATATATATACATGAATTGCTAAGGGTATATTTGCCCAAATGAAAACAATTGTTCTATTTCCATATTTTTTACCTTGTTAATATCAACTCCCATATATATATATATATTCATATATATGTATGTATATGTCTAATTAAACCTACTATTAATTGTGACATCATCTTCTAAAAACCTACACCTGTCTAATTAACTCTAGTACCATCATTCCAACAAACTTTAGATAACTTAAAAAGTCAAAAGTTGCAATACAACACATGAATCTGCAAGATAACAGCTGCTTCATTGTGGTGTAAGGAGCATATATAGTTAGAATGATGCAGCCATATTTACTAAGGCAGTTGTAGGGCTTTTGAAGACATCGCAATGAATTGATGAACTGCCAGCACAGATTTCATTTGCACAATGCATCAAAAATAAAATCATGAACGGAGAATCTCCATACTTTTGTATGATGATGCATTATGAACAAGTCACTTGTGCCTTTTAATTCTTAAATAATTAATCGTTTCAGTTAGCACCATATGAGTAACAAGGTTTTTTTGCCCGGCTGCAAAATTCATCTAAACTTGAAGAAAATGCAAGTAAATGTTGTCTTGCACCTCTAAAGATCAACCTAGAGATGATACTATGAGGGATTTGCGCACCACATGGCCGTGCAAAATGTTTATGCAGACACTATGTAGCACATGTTCCCTCAATTGATGAAACTGCACATCACATAGTCCACAGGAAGTACATGCAATTATGCAAGAACACGTGACACGTAACTCCCACAATACATCTCCGAATTCCGAATCCATAACTTTAAAAAAGGGTACTCTTTTAAAAGTCAGTACAGTGAGGTTGCTCTTAGTGAGCTCCAAACATCATAACCACCAATAAGCTATTAATGGTTGGAACATGAGGCAGATCTAGCCCTATTTAAATTTGATTATCAACTAAAAGGCCTGATTACGAATACAAATCCGAATGACCTCAAACAATTGTATCAAAACAAATTCAATTCAAACTAAATCTTGATTATATATTTTTATTACAACTTCTATAATGTAGTTGATAATATTAAGATTTTTTTGCTTAAGCTTATGTATAACTTTTGATAGTTTAATACTCACAATTCCATTAGAATCTTAAACAAATTGAACCAACTTAAAACCTTAGTCCAACAAATATAATCAAACTTCTCCAATTCAAATTTGAATTTAGAAGAATCAACTCCTTAATTGCATCCTAATATAAATGGACTCATACGAAAAGCGAAAAGCGAAAAACTCTGATCCTTCCGATGGCTCTAACTATAAGTATAATGTGCTAACAACAAATTCATTTATGGTAATTAAGGCAGCAAGCCATTATGATGTAGGACGAGTCCGTGAAAGTTGGTTAGAACAATATAAAAGACTTTGGAAGCCTATATGAATTAGAAGTTATGTTTTAATTAGTTTCTTTAATTTATAGTTATTGTATTAGAGTTTAATTTAGGTTAGGAAAGTTGTTTAGGAGTATTATAAATAGTGATGTACTTCATTATTTGGATATTGAGTGATTAATTGATTGAGTTTTGCCTGAGAATTGTCTGTGATATTAACCATTTGTCCCAAAACCCCCGTCCCCATCATTTTTGGTATCAGAGCCATACTAATCCCATACCAAATTTTTACCCACTTCTTAAACAACCTTACAATACCATACATTGCTGCCACATACTCCAATCACCCGAAAATACACCATAATCACACACCACCGCTGCCTTCTCATCAAAAGCAGTCCCAAACCCTACTGTATAAACAAAAACAGAATAACCAGTCCAAGACAATCCTTTACCGGAATTCACACCACCAAACAAACTATCCAATCTAACCACAACAACCACCCAAAAAAATGAAAAAAGAAAGGAAAGAAAGAAGCAAAAAATTGTTGTTGTCGCCTCCTGCCACCGCAGCCGCCACCTCTTGTCGTCGCTACCCTCTTCTCCATCGATCAAAGTTTTCTTTAATTTTATTTCCTCCGTGTCTTGCATGAAGGACCCAACAGACTTCTTATTTAGTGGCTACACCATATTTCCTCATAAATTACAATTAGGTACCTCAAAGTTTTATTAGTTTTTTAATTTAGTCCCTTAAGTTGTCTAAAATTTTAAAAATACCCCTGAAATTTTACATACCAGTCCCTATGGTTTCATTTTCTTCCAATTCAGCCCCTGAAGTTTCAATAGGTTCAGTTCAACCCTTGTTTCTTTATACTTTCCGCACTTAAGTCACTAGACCAAAAAAATATATATATTTTTTTATTTATAGGAACCATGGTAAATGCTAGCGAAATCAACGCCAAGCTTGATAATTATATGTTACAACAAGATTTGCGCCTCAAAAGGATTGAAGATTCAATCACAACACTTATTGTAAATGTTCAGACTTCTATTATAGCACTTATAATAAAAGTTGATGTACTCACGGGCATAGATAAAGGACAAGAAGATGTTCATAAGAATTTTGAAGACCCCATCCAGATCTTAATCATCTAAGACTACAACAGCATGGCCCTAATCCACGAGTTAATACTCATGTTCCAGATCCTAGGATGAATGCAGTGGATAGAGTAAAATTAGATGTTGGAGATTTCAATGGCAATAATGGTCCTGAGACATTATTTGATTGGATTCATAGTTTGGAGAGCTTATTTCGTTAGTATGAATTATCCGATGAAAAGAAACTTTTCTTTGTTGAAGCGAAGTTGAAAGGAACAGCTCGTATTTGGTGGGATCAACATCAACGAAATTTATATACAGCTATGAGAAGATGGGAGGATATGAAAGCTGCATTGACACGACGTTTTTTACCTTCGGATTATAAGCAACAAGCATATTTGCAGTTAACAGAGTTAGTACAAGAAAGTAAATTTGTAGCCGAGTATACTTCAATGTTCTATAGTTTGGTTACACGGTCTGAATTTCCTTGGGTTGAAGAAGTTTTAATCTCCATGTACGGTCAAAAATTGAATCTAGATATTGTAGGTGGTGTAGCTACAGGTAAACTCTTGCTCTTGGATGATGTTGTTCAAGTTGTCACACAAATAGAGGATAATTTGAAAAGGAATTCTGTTAGGCCTTCAATACAAGTCCAAGCTTGGAAAGAGCGTACGTTTGTGGAGCCTGTTTTAAATAAACTAATGGAAAGATCGTCAACAAGCCCTTCAGCTACTAGCAGGCCTAATTATACCCCAGGTTCTTCTAATGCTAGCAACAACAATTCGTCTAGGTACTATAACTGTCGTGATTTTGTCACATGTCTTTTGAGTGTCCTTCCCCAAAGATGAATGTTGCCTCTTTTCCCTCTAAGCAACTTGCTATTGTTGACAAAGCGTGCGGAAAAGCTGACTTAAACGAAGAGGTTTACGAGCTGATTGACGACGAATATGAGCCCGATGAGAAAGATTTAGAAGTTGATGCTCATTTGGAAGGATGTTTAGATTTTCTTCGACCTTTGCTTGTTGCCCAGCAACATAAGGATGATCCTAAGATCCATTGTGGGCGAATTTTTCAGACGAGAGTCATATGTGCGGGACAGGTGTGCTCTCTTGTGATTGATATTGGAAGTTGTACAGATGTTATTTTTGAGGAAACAGTTAAGAAACTTGGGTTAAAAGTTGAGCATCACCCAGAGCCGTATGATGTTTCATGGATTACCAATACAAAGTTGCGGGTTACCCAGAGGTGTATGGTTATATTTTCTGTTGGCAAGCTTAAGGATACTGTTATGTGTGATGTTCTGCCCCTTAAAGTTTGTCACATTATCTTTAGGCATAAATGGCTATAGGATCGTCACGCGCAACATGATGCTCGTGTTAATATCTATTCGATTATCAAAGGTAATACCAAATTCACTTTTACTTGCGTTCTTGACATGCCAAATTTGAAGCTTGCAAAGACTTCCTTGGTGATCCTGAAAATAATATGCATACAAGCCAATCATGTATGATGATAAAGCATATACTTTGTAATCAATCTTATTTATTTATTAATAAAAGTATTTATTTACTAAAGGCATTTAATTTATCGACATGGTGTTGTTTTAATAATATGTGATAAACCCATAGTTTTAAGCAATGCTTTTAGAATCATGATGAGATCATGCTAATGAGATCTAAATTCTTAGATAGCTTAAAAACTAAAATGTTCCCAATCAATGGATTACTAAAAAGGGGATTAATGAATCCGGACAGATTGGTGCATACGTTGCTTGCTCATTGGATGAGGATGATTGATCTCATGATCATTTGTGTGGAGACACTAAAGCAAGTATGTAGGTGTTTATTGGAGAATAAGTTCAGTGAACGTGACTCGCTAAGAAATACCTAATGGAGTTTTACTTGTCTGTCAATAGGAATTCCTGAGGTGATAGTCGCACGAGTGATCCTTAGACTTGAGATCATCATAGTATCTTGTGTACAATGAATTATACTTTGACTTATTCCTTAAGACCCTTAGGGTATATCAAAAGGTATGCTTGGGTGTAATGAGTTATATATGGTGATAATGAATAATCAATAAAGAATCTACCGCTTCTAGTAAAAGAAGAGATATGTCCTATGTGATTCGATAAATGACAACCCATGAATCCTTGGCCAAGGTGAAATGAAATTAGAAAGTAGTTTCTAATTTGCATTTATTCGGAGTTGTGCATTTAGGAATCGAAATACATTTAATTAAATAAAATAAGACTCGACAGTAATTCCATGTCTTATATTTAATTGGGACATTGTATGGTGAAAGGATTGAATTGTACGGTAAATATTTACTCAAAGATCTTTTATGATTAATGTTGAAATCTATATTATCTGGAAAGTCGTTGATCGCTAAGGAGGCTTATCCTTATTATAGAATAAATATTATTTATTTAAATAGATTACTAGTTTAATTTATTTATTTAAATAAGATTAGAATTGTTCTAATTAATTTATTCACAACCGGTTTAATATGGAAAACCTAAAGGGTCACACCATAAAAAGAAGAATAATTATATAAGAAGTTAATGACATAATCGTAATAATATATTTAGGTGTATTTAATTTAATCTATGGTGATAGAGTAAATTAAATAGCTTAATATTTATTATTTAATATTTTAAAATATTAAATATAAATTAATAAGAGGAGTCTTATTAATATTATTACAATTATTATTATTTTAATTTCTGAAGAAGTTTGGGAATTAATTTAATATATGTACTCTCATTTATTCCTAATAAGATTATGAGACAAATTAATTAAAAGAGTTTAATTAATTATCCCTAATAAGATTAGGGAACTTAAATAAAACCCTATTTCTAATTAGATTAGAAGGGTTAACTAATATCTATATAAAAGGAGTCTTATGCTAGATATTAGTAGACGTAATTTCAATTCTTGGAGAGTACTCCTTTTCTACACAATTAAAAAAACTAGGGTTTAGCCAACACTCTCCTTCTTGAATAATCCTTCTTCCTTGGTGGATCACCTTTAGAGGCCAAACACTTGGGTGGCTAACGTTGATCAAAGGAAGGAATCAATCCCAGAGATTCAAGGAGATCGCGAAAAATTAGGAGTTGAACTCGTACCTGCGGAAGCTAAAATCTACAAGGGTATGATTCCATAACTTCTTATCCTTTGCTTTAAATTAATAACATGTATAAAGGATGATCCGGGTAATTGGTTTGTAAAAATTTTAAAATCTTATTTTACCATGCTTCCGTTGTTTTATGCAATTTGATTGCGTCTATGATTCTCAAAAACCTAACAGATTTGACGTGATTGTTCATGTGTTGATAACTCGACGGAGTTGAGTTTTTTTCAGCTAAGGAGAAATGATGTAGGACGAGACCGTAAAAGTTGGTTAGAACAATATAAAAGGCTTTCGAAGCCTATATGAATTAGAAGTTGTATTTTAATTAGTTTTATTAATTTGTAGTTATCGTATTAGAGTACAATTTAGGTTAGGAAAGTTGTTTAAGAGTATTAATGTATTATAAATAGTGATGTACTTCATTATTTGGATATTGAATGATTAATTAATTGCGTGAGAATTGTCTGTGTCCCAAAAACCCCGTCCCCATCACATTAGGGCGCCAACTCCTTGAAAGGTTACTCTATTTTTTACCACCATTGCAATTACATTCCAATTAATCTTCAATATAAATCATCAGAAAGACTAGCTTAGGCTAACTTACTACTTACTGCCTATATTGTAATCTCTAGTCACATATGTTTATCGAGTGATGAGTAGACATTTTTTAATGTAAGGAATCACAAGTCCCAACCTTTTAGAAGATTTTCAATACGACTATTACAACATCCTTGTATGCAATGGTGTGTCTATATCTCTCATCACATGACATAATATTCTTACTTTCTTGTCACATGATGAGAGAGATAAACACACCGATACATATAACGATGTTGAAACAACTAGATCGAATATTTACTAAATGTTATCTTCACAAGAATACCTTATTTTAAGAAAAATAGTGAATATTCATAAGGTGAAACTGAATTCACATACCCTTCCCAATTAATGTGAAACACACCTATCTGAAAATTATGTATCTTCCTGGAGGTCGTGTAAAGTTAGACTTGTAAGTTTTTAGTGCTCCATCAGTCCCACATTACATTACATATAGCTTCTTCTTTTTTTAAATGGTTTGTATTTAACCAAGTACACTTGATTTAATAAAGAAAAATGATATTTTCAGCATTAAAATTATATTTCCAGTGCAAATGTGAACTATGCAACTTTATAATGTTAACTGCACAGGTAACATGTATGCACAATGTATGGTGCCGAACATATAATTTTAGCGCCTTTATTAATGAAATTTGGCATAACAAAGTTTTATAAAACTTTATGTATAACATGGGCACCCATTGCCTCGATAATGTTGTGTCCATCATATATAGTGGTATACCGAATAAGCACATAAAAATACTGAAACGACCCATAAATACTTCTCATCATATATTTGATGTTTATGCCCTTCACATGGGATATGGTCATTTCGACACCTTTTTGGTGCTCTGCTTTTATGAATAAAACACAACTCATTGCACTAGGTTTTAATAATCTCCAAGACCCTTTTTAATTGACTTTCTTTTTCTTTATTGGAATCAAAACAAGTGAATTAATTATATCCATATAATTTGTTCTTCCCTATTTAAAGGTTAGTGTAAAAATAAGTTACATCGTTGTTCTCCCTATTAAATAGCAGTGAACATTATTCCCCTAAAAGGCTAAAACGGAAGTGGTTAACATGTTAACTTTGGTCACGCAGACGGTGATTTCTTTTTTTACGTGTCAACAATATTGATCAATTGACCAACTTATTATAAAATTAACTTTATACTCCGATAAAACTATGCATGAGTCAAACCAATTCACCCATGGTCAAAGAGTCAGATCACTGTCTGCAAAATATACTTTTCCAATGGTCCTACTCCTACACCTTGTATACCAATGGGTCAAAGGGTGAGAAAGTAAAGGGGACAACCTTAAAAGAAGTGAACAAATAAATTCAAGTAGGGTCAAGCTGACAAAAGAAGTTAAAATCAATCCTACCCATGCATATACACACGTGGAAGACATCCAGAACAACTTCACATGAACAAGCACACCCTCTCACGCATCGCCACTACTCTCTAGTTTCTCCCTCCCCTCTCTTTCTCACACATAAATCTTGAAACATTAATTAAGAAAAAAATAATCATAAATAACATATTCATGTAGGAGAGGCCAGGGTAAAATATCATATTTATTTGTAAAAAAACAATTTTCTACTTTAAATACCTAAGAAAATATAATTAATTAAGCTTTAGCTTTCTAAATTTATGCATATATATACAATTTTTTCAAATAGAAATATGTTTTTAAATTATTCTATCTATTCTAAAATTAAAGACGCATCTTAATTTTAAATAACTGACTTTTAAATGATCATTTTAATAGCTAATAGTGGTGGTGTGATTCAAATTAAGAATTTTATTTTATTTATAGTCCCAAAATAAAATATATATCTTTCAGAACCAATTAAAAAATATTTTGGAACCAAAAACGAAATAGAAGTAGTAAAAGTAAGGAAAATATTCATACCTTGAAGATGATGGATACACACAAGATCCATAACCTGAAATTCCATCCAAATTTGAGTAAAGCAAATATATATATATATATATATATATATATATAATATATATATATATATATATATATATATATATATATATATATATATCGGATCAAGTCTTTATCATATATTTTATTTTCTTTCACGTCTTTCACCCCTTTAGCGACGGATCCGACAACGGTTTAGATCATATAACCGTCGTATACATACTTTTAGCGACGGACAACAACATATAGCGTCGTTAAAAATATGAGACGACGGTTGTATGACAAACCGTCACGATCCGTCGCTAAAAAAGTGAGCTATGAGTGAATAAAGAGTATCTTGACAATCGATCCTATCCATATATATATATATATATATATCTGGGATCGGAATCAGTCATATACTTTATCTTCTTCATTAAATTACTTCTTTTTTTAGCGACGGATTCGGCGACAATTCGGTCATATGATCATCGTCTATATTTTTTAGCGACGGACAACATATAGTGTATTAAAAAGAGATGTATTTACGACGATATATGATCGAATCGTCACGGCCCATCGCTAAAGAAAGTGACATCAGGTGAATAAGATAAGAAAGATCTTGTTTGATCCGGATTCATATATATATAATAATCTAGAGGGAGAAAGATTAATTAACTGGGGTCAGTTTTAGCGACGGTGGCGGTGCCGGAGAAGTCACAAGAGCCAGGAGCCGTGGCCATGCGCTGGTAATAGCTGTTGAAAGCATAGGAAGCGTGGGCCTGAATGGTGTTGGGAAGAAAACAGAGCCCAGATGACTTAATGGGCCCGCAATCTGCTCCAGCTCCACAAGCATAGTCCAGCGCCGTCTGCAGAGCCTGCTCACTCGCCTCGCTTCTAATTATGCACCAAGTGGCCGCCACCGCCTGAAAACCCCCCACCACCACCGCCGTCATCACAGCGACCGCCACCTTGAACGGCAGCGATGGTGCTGCCATGTCTAGCTGAACGGGACGGTCAATGGTGATAGAAATGGAGGAGGTTGTGTTGTGTTGGTAAAGGTGGAGAGAAAAAAAAAAGAAAAGGAGAGTGTGAAGGAAGAGTGTTGACACTACTGTAACGTGGAGAGAGAAAATCAAGGGAATAAATTTTGGGAATTGATATTTTTACATTCACAATATTCCTCCCACATAAATACTCCAATAAATATCACTCTCCTCTTTATTTAATATAAATTATTTTAGAATTGTACATAAATATTAAAAAAATAATAACATTCAAAAAATATTAAAAGAATTATAGTTATATTTAATACTTAAAATAATATTAAAATTAAATAATTAATATTTATTTAAAATTTTCAAACAATTTATATTAAGAGATAAAAATAATTTTTTAAAGCGATTTATATTAAAACACGGAAAGAATAATTTTTACGACTAAAAATAAAAAGTTTCTAAATTTTATGTTTATAGTAGTACTAACAACTGTACATTAACACGAAAAAATAATTGTTAGTATATTTTTCAAATTAGATTTATTTTAAGTTATATTTTTTTTCTTTGTTAGTCTACAATTATAGCACACACATGTTATTCGTATAGATATATTTATATACTTTTTCTGTTTCAAAATATAAAATTATTATATATTGTCAAGAGTTAATTTATGATATTTTTAAATTTAAATTTAAAATAATTTATTAAATATTATGAATTAATAAATTTTTAATGAGCAACACTTGTTACATAGTTTATAATATTTATTATTGTATTGACTAAAATATAAATATTTTAATGTGTAGCACTTGTTACATAGTTTACTATATTATCATTGTATTGATTAAAATATAAAATTTATGTCAATTTTGAATTTTAAAAAATGTCTCAAATTAATTTTTAAAAGTCAATAATAATATTATAATTTGAAAATATGAAGAATATGAATTTAGATAAGAAACTAGAATTCAGTACTCTATTATGTTGGTGCACATAAAATTTATTTATTTTTAATATTGTTTGTTACATAATTATTTCATCCTTTTCAAAATATAAATTATTTATTTTCATATTTTATAAAATAAATAATCGTTTCTCTTAAAACGGAGAAAGTATTTATCAGCAAAATATTAAATATATATTTATCAAATATCAGTACCTTTATATCTTAAAGGTACCACTACCTTCTTATCTTACATCAAAAAAGTGTACCTTTACTTTTAAATAGTTTAAAGAATAGTATATATAATGAAGAAAAAGTTTAAAATAATATATTTGCGGTAAGAAATAAGAATGGCAGATATTGTATGATTGTATCTATAATAATTACATTTTACTCCATAGATTTTGGAGGATAAAAATTCTTATTATTCTCTCTGTTCTTTTTTAATTGATGTTTAAGATTACGCGTATAAATTAAAATAAAAATACAATTAATATTTTATCTGATTGACTAAATTAAGTACTCTCTATGTCTCAAGATAAAAGTATTGAGTGGCACACATTAAGAAAAAGGGTCAAATAATAAAATTATTCATATTTAAATTATCATCTAATTACATAATTTTTTGTACATTACTAGTATGCTCCATAAATGTGGATAGAGAATAAAAATATGACATTTAATACCAAGAATATTATAGGTAAATTATTACTCCCTCCGTCCCATAATATATGACGTTTTAGAATTGTACACAAGAATTAAGAAAAATAATTTAGATTGTGTCTAGTCATGTACTGAAAATCATACAATTAAATGAGAATTTAAATATAAATAATTTTGTTATTTTATTCTCTTTCTTAATATGCACAGAAAGTCGGGATGGGTGGGTGGGTGGGTGGGTGGGTGGGAGGGAGGGAATGGGGGGTGTTCTTACCTTCACGAAGTTGATTTCAAACAAGGGAGTAAAGTCCAACCAGCCCAACCTACAATATATCTTCTCATGCAACATGTTCAAGTGGTAAACTATATATACTCATGACATCAAAAAATGGGTATCACTTTTTATAAATAATGTTGTACACTCGCTCCTCTTTTTCTCTCTATGTGCTGGGGGATGCTCATTTTAATTCCCCACAACTCTCTCAAACATATAAAAAAGTAAAAGGGGAAAAATTAATTTAAGAAAAAAGAATGTGACCTGTCTCAAACTTCTTCATAAAATAATATATAGGCCTCGCAGCAAAGAACTTCTTCAAAAGAAACCTCACACACGTAGGCATCACTGGCGTGATACCACACGGAATCATCATCGTTTTCTATCTCAGCCTTTCCACTGCTCTTGGGACCTCCTCGCACGTAGGCTACATAGTGACCTCCCCTCATCGTCCCCGAATGCTCCACTACCCCAAGCAGGCGGTATTTGTAATTTTCTCTTTCTGTGCACCTGTAAATCAAGATCCAAAGGTATTTTCAGGTGATAAGTACTTTTGTGCTACACCATTTACAGAAACTACATATAAAGGACTGCTTTTGAGGCTATATCTTCGAAAGTTAAATTTGGGAGAAGCACGTTTGGAAAAGGCTAGGAAAAAAGAATAAAATGTAGGGAAAGAAACCGGGCACCACATGGACAAACGTTTTCGAAACATTTGGATTTGGATGTCTACTGCTTTAAATGTTTGTCTGGATACCCACAATTCATAAAATTCAATCTGCTCAAGACTAAGCCATGCACCAGGCAAAATCCAAGTAGGTGTACAGACTGAAACAAGCTGTTTGGCACCTAAAGAACCACTTCATATAACACCTACTTCATAAAAGCAACCTAGTTTGACAAAGAAAGAACCTCTGCGAAGAAGTTTCAAGTGAGTCCTAATGTAAGCATTAGTTAGGTCCTCTTGTAAGATCTTCATTTTGGTTTGAAGGAACACCAGATAATTCTCCAGGGCTAGATAAGTAGGCAAGTATTTTCTAAGATGTCAAAATACGGAAATAAGAACTGAAATGCAGATAACGCAAAAAAATCAAAAGGCATTGTTCAAAAGAGATTCCACAACAAAAGGTCAAACCGTAAAAGAAAAAATCACTACATAAGAAAAGAAAATGTGGATTTATCTGCCAGCATAGAAACTATTGCCCCATGCAAACAGTCATGAAATCAAGTCCAAGATGTGAAGATCTACCAACCATTATTCACTATCAAAAAGACAATAAGAGTACAAGGATAATGAGACCTTAGCCATAACTGGAATGCCTCTTTTCACCCCACCCCACCTTCTCCCTCACATACTCTCTCTCTCTACTCTCTAGGGCTTGAAAGTTTTGTATAAATGCTCAATCAACAACTGACACTGATGCTTTGTAAAGCAGAACATCCACAGTTACTGAAGATGCACCAATCCAGACTGTCTTAATCATCTAATGATATGCTGATATCTCAGAGGTCAAGCAAGTATCCAACTCAAGGGGCAATGATCCTCTCATCTAAGTCCTCTCTAGTTCCGCCCGATTCTATCTCATGTGATGCAGAATGGGGAAAATTGAGGGTGTTGCACAAATTAAAGATCCAAAGATGGTTCACAATGAAAAAGTTAGTCAATAATCATCTTATATTTTGGAATGGAGGGAGTATTATGTTTCCTTGACATGTTATGTGCATCTTGCTGTTCTATTAACATCATTTACAATTCCTAATCATGATTGACTAGAAATTCTCACAACTCTATCATTCAAATCTTCACAATATATATCAGATTGGAAATCTCAATATATCGACAATAAATATATTTGAAACATTGAACTAACACATCTCTTATAGAAAGAACGAATATATAATGACCAATAAATTCAGATTCATCATTACCTTTAACATTAAAACCTTCTTCAACAGCAACAAACTAGCTTAGAAAGACATTGCATCCAAAATGACAACAACAATAATAACAATAATGTAATTTGCATCATCACTATCATGTGGTGCTCTGAGAGTCATCATAATCTATACACCGTCACTCCCACAGTCACAAAAAGCAAGAGCGGTGTGTCACATGTGGTTGACAGCCAGCATAGAACTTTGTATGACCTTTTGTAATAGTTGAGACAAGGATTCATAAGGTTCTGCTGAGTTTTATTTATGCGTAATTGTTTTCATGCTTTCTTTCACATAGTTTCATTCCCTACATAATTGAAATATCATCTAAACATAAAGGGCCAATAACAGACACATGTCCTAGGAGAGACTTAGTAGTAGCAGTAGGCACCATAGTTATCAAGGCGACAAGTCGAGGCGAGTCGACAGTCGGGAGCTTAAGCGCTTAGGCAACAAGGCGCCCGACTAGTCGTCCACAAGTCGACAAGTCGTTAACAATGTAAATTTTATACGAATAAAATTATATATATTTAATATTTATATGAATATTGAACAAGATCAAGTCAAAATGGATAATTTATTAAAGTTGTAAACTTGTAATTTTTAAACTTGTACCAACTTCAAATTATATAAATGGTGATACATTTGCAATATTTAGTTTAATTCAATATAATTTTAAATTTATGTTTAGTTTTTAAGTTTTAATATTATATATATAGAATACCATGAATTTATAATTAAGCATCCTATTATAATTTTACATTAAGATGTTACATTAATTTTACAAAAAGGATGTAATTATATAATATAGCAAATATAGGCAAAGAGACACTAGTGATAACTTGTATTATAGATAATATAATACAGTACAAATTACAATATAATATAGTACAAATTATAATATAATATAGTACAGACAAGTAATAAAGTTATGCACTATATAAAGTAATAAAGTTATGTAATAAAGTAATAACAGTATATAGGCAACAACACATGCCTCTAACTCAAGTAATAAAGTATTATTACTTCATAGAATAGAATACAGTCAGTTGAGGCGTGATGTGTACTGTATGATGGTCTAAGCATAAGCATAGATGGCCTAAGCATAAGCATAGAATACAGTCAACAAACCAAACCCAGTTAGTCGCCGGAGTCGAATTATTATTAAGCAAAGCGGGCGAAATCGATTGAAACAAAAGTCGGTTGAGTCATAGAAGCCACCGGACCAGCGAAATCAGTAGAGAAGTCACTAGTCATGGGAGTTAGTCGCCGAAGTTGTCGATCATGCGTCGATTGGGTAAGGCCTCTTTTCGTTTCTCCTCTCTGATGAACTCAAGTTTCTAAATTTAGGCTTCTTCTTTTTACACTGTTAACAGCTTCGGCTCGGACCAATCCCACTCCGGCAAGTCGACTGCTTATCAATATAGTCATCTAAGTCGATCGTCTTTCGTCCAAATTGTCCAGGTTAGCGACTGAGTGCGCGCATTTCTGCTCTCCCACCAAGTCGTCATGATGCCTCGAAAATTATTACCAACTAGACGCCTAGTCGTCGCCTAGGCGACGACTAGTCGACGACTTGACAAGCATGGTAGGCACCAAGTCCTACAGATACCCACAATGAGAAAACAAAATTACCAACAAACTATTCTTGAACCACTATCCAAACATAGAGTTGAACCATACTTAAACTATTTTTTTACTTCTATAAAATATGGTAGTGAGTCTTTTAGTTACTGGATCATCCAAGAGGCAATTAAATTAACTCGTGTGCAGGCATCATATTTAATTAAAAGAAATACATAGATGAGGGTGCTCCGTGATACACTGAAAGTTTTTAATTAAACTGAATTTTAATGTAATCACATGTATACAATCCCCAAAATCACCCAAAAGAAGAATCAATAAGGATATTCAAGAACAAGCAAAGAAACATATAATGTCAACTGCAAATGTCAGTAGTCTAAGCATAATTAAAAACAAGTATTTGGCAAACCTGTGAGGCGTGTCACTAGTGTCATTAGATTTCCAGTTCAATGAACACACTCGTAAAGTATACGTAACATATCATACCATAGTTGAACTTGCAGTAAATTATCTCTATCTAACAAATTGTCAAATGATACAAGAGTCTCATTTGCCAAAAAATATTGTTCCACAAAAGAGTCATTTTTTTTACTAATAGTAATACATAACAAAATGTTCTAAAGTTTGTCATCATAATTTCCTTATCATGTCACCCTAACTAAACTAACAACTTATTATTTTTAGGGGTAAACATGGAACAAGAATAAATATTTAATATTTGAAAATTTAACAAATGGGACTCTTTTTGTGGACCAAAGGAAATATATTATTATCTATATAAAACCTTTTTTGCAGACTACTGAAAAGTACAGATAATATCAAAAACATACTGACATAAGGAAATTAAACAGAAGTTGCAAATGTATGTGTGCGCGCGTGCACTCATAAGTTGGGCTGAATAAGTAACCAAATTGGAACCGAAACCGCACCAAAAACCGCACGAACAGCACCAACGGTTCCGGCGTATGTGGCGGTTTTATGTGGGTTGAATAACCAAATTTACGATTTCGGTTTGGTTACTAGCCAAAACCGCACGCATAAAACCGAAACCGCACCATGTATGTATGTATGTATTATCTCTGGTAAATTCTAAAGTTTCTTTTCACTTGAACACGCTCAGAGAAAACCCCAGTCTTGCATTGTCATTTTTTCACCGATTGAAAGAAGATTATTAGAGGTTATAGAGTCAAAAATTAAGCAATTGGGTTTTGGAATTTCGAATTTGTTTGATGCGTTATTGGAAGGGGTTATAGCTGAGGGGTCAAATTCGTTAGTTCGAGCACTTGATGCATTGGTTAAGGTCAATACTATAATAGTAATAGTCTAATAGATTATTTTTCAAATTAGGTATAGTTAGGATTATATTCTATAAGTCCTCCCTGCAATATATAAGATAGAATTTCATTCTATCTCCAGTATATACTGTTAATTTTTGGGGAACTAGACAAATCTTTTTGCTTGTTATCAAATATATGGTCTCCGTTGTTTTATATAGCGTATGTTTTAGTTTTAAAGCATCATTCCTTTATTATAAACTACAATTATTTTATGTCAAACTGTTCTATGATTTGATGGTGAATTTGACATGTTTGGCAGAAGGAACTTTGGTTCTATGCTTGATATAATTCTCATTGCCGACTCTGTCACTAAGTTAATTGCTCGATGTAAGTTCTATATTTTATTGAAGGCTTAGACTTTTTTGTTGTTTCAATTGGTTTTGGAACCGAAACCGCACCAATTAAAACCGCACCGCACACTTTAAAACTGCACCGCACCAATCACAAACTGTTTCATGTGCGATTTTGAATTTTTCAAACTGCACCTAAGCGGTTTCGGGTGCGGTTTGGACTTCAAACCGCACCATGCTCACCCCTACTCATAAGTGTGTGTATGTGTGTGTGCGTGAGAGAGAGAGAGAGAGCCCATGACAGCTACAAAGAAAGCAATAATTAGTTAACCCCTGCATCACGTATACAAAATCAGTTTTGCGAGGTTAAACCGTATGACTATCCTAATCCCATCCCCTTCCTCTCTATCCATTAAATCCTTTCTCCTTCCCCCTTTTCATTGCATCAACCAAATCAAAAGTTATCTATAGGATAACAAACACGACAGCTTTGTGCTGATAACTACAGCTACAACAGACTGTCATTTGACCTATCTTTTCTGAATTTACTTTTCATTCATTTTCAAAAAGTGATTTTATTCTCAAAAGTGTTCCAACTACCAAAATTCTTCTATTATATCATCATTAAGTGTTTCAAATATAAGCATTTAGAACAAATTGGCTTCAAATTCCACCTGCTCTAAAAATGCCTAGATTTGGGGTCATATTATATCTAGATTAAATTCATTGCTCGGTCAATGCATATATTACTTGGATCAAAACATGACGGTCAATGCATATATTTCTTAGATCAAAACATGACCACAAATAGATTCTAAGAGACTAACAATCTTACGAGTTAAGTCTGGAAAACGTTAGGGAGAGAAGGGTCCAAGGTTTCACTTCTCAGTCTATTTCCCTATAGGTGGGTTTGCTTATAAAATAGAAGATATACATGACCTTTTTCCTTCTTTCTTCTTATTCCTTCATAATAGGTTACAGTCTTCAAGGACTCAAATTGATGCAAAATTTTAAACCTACTTCATGCCTCAGATAAGTTCAGATATGCATACTTATATGTATAATATTAATTTATCTAAGCATTTATAGAAGATGAATTGCTACTGAAGTCCAATGAAGAATAAAATCACACCTGGGATGCATGTATGGTTTGAGATCGAATGTATCCCTGAAATCCACATGACCGTTCAATTTACTAATGCGACCACGAGCATCTTGGCTGAACCTCTTCAGATGAATTGTCAAAATGGGAGGGGCCTTATCGATGAGAATCCTTTTCATAGCATCTCTCTTCACCTTGATGCTCTCAGAATCCACCTCACCCTCACTTCCTTCTGATTCCTGTTCCCCAATAAAGAACTGGGATTCCCTTTGTAGGACATTGTTAGTGTTGCATTCAGTGCTCCCAGACTCATTGACACTACAAGAGTCATTGGAACTCTCCAGATTGCATGTCAACTTCTGAGGTGAATCATTTATTTCACTTTTTTCTTCTTCCAACTGGGAGGCTACTGGAGGCTGCTCAGCTGTCTGATTGCTTTCAAATGTGCAGTTTTGGTTACCATCAATATTTCCATTGCTTGACACAAGCCTATCAGCAGAACTGTCAAGTAAATCTTTTTGGTTATTTCCATTACTGAGGTTCATGCTGCTGATAGGATAAGGAAAATCCTTGCCAGAACTCAACTGATCATCTCGAATTTTACTCTCACCTCTATTTAGTGAAACTATCGATGTAGATTTCTGCAGTTTCTTCTTAGACCTCCTTTGTTGTACCAAAGTTTTTGAACAGTTTTCGCAATGCCAAGCATGTTCATTTTTGGAAAGAAGCTCTGGTTTTGTAAAATAAGCCAAACAACTTTCTACTGAAACTGGAGAATCAGTATCATCAATCTCATCCAGATCAGACCCACTGCTATTTCCGACAGTAATACCAGTCTCTGCAGCTTCATTAGACTCTGACACGTTATTACTTGGGGACCTCATTGCGGGCCTAGCGGCATTCTCAGGCTCATTAAATAAATCCCCAAAGACACCAAAGTCTAAGGAATCTCGTTCACAACCAACCGGGGATAGTGTGACCCCATCTTCTCCATTTAATGTCTCTGCACTAGTTAGCGTATCTTCTTTGTATGGAAGCAACAAAATTTCAGAACTTTGAACCTGTAATGGGCGTTCTTCATCCCAAGAATTTCTCTCATAATCCATTTCAAGAGTTGGATCCTTGGGGATAACCTGATTACCATACTCTGAGCTAACCCTCGAAAAATCATCATTTGGAGTAGCATCCTTGACGACAGAATCTTGAATTCCTAATGTATCACAAATTTCTGAAGTGTTAATAGGATCATCTGATAAATCATTAATTTCTGAAGTCTTAATAGGATCATCTGATAAAGATGTTTCCTCTAGACAATGTGAAGGATCCTGCCTACTAAATTCCAAGGCGTTCTGCAATAAGACATCATTCTCCAAAGCAACCTCATCGTTAATTTCCTTGGTCACTGAAGTACCATTGCTTTGTGCAGCTAATTCATGGTCACCTAACACTGAATCTGGCTCAAGGTAATCCAACCATGCTGTATTATCCACTGCTTCCTCTGTAACATATTTGCACAATAACTTGTTGTCAAACCCTTGAGTAGCTGAGAGATTCTGTGAAGCTGAAACTTTGTTATCACCCACAATAGTTTGACCTATTGATTCTAATGCTGTAGTATCAACTGAAGTACCATTGCTTTGTCCAGCTAATTGATGGTCACCTGATATTGCATCTGGCTCAAGGTAATCCAACCATGCTGTATTATCCACTGCTTCCTCCGTAACATTTTCACACAATAACTTGCTGTCAAACCCTTGAGTATCTGAGAAAATCTGTGAAGGTGAAACTTTGTTAATTTCCTTGGTCACTAAAGTACCATTGCTTTGTGCAGATAATTCATGGTCACCTAACACTGAATCTGGCTCAAGGTAATCCAACCATGCTGTATTATCCACTGCTTCCTCTGTAACATATTTGCACAATAACTTTTTGTCAAACCCTTGAATAGCTGAGAGATTCTGTGAAGCTGAAACTTTGTTATCACCCACAATAGTTTGACCTATTGATTCTAATGCTGTAGTATCAACTGAAGTACCATTGCTTTGTCCAGCTAATTCATGGTCACCTGATATTGCATCTGGCTCAAGGTAATCCAACCATGCTGTATTATCCACTGCTTCCTCCGTAACATTTTCACACAATAACTTGTTGTCAAATCCTTGAGTAGCTGAGAAAATCTGTGAAGGTGAAACTTTGTTATCACCCAGAATAGCTTGGTCTATTAATTCGAATGCTGTAGTATCAACTGAAGAGGCCATCAATTTTTCAGTAACAGGTGCACTACACTGTACCTGCAAAGAAATCTGATCACCGGTTAATGAGTCGGTAATACTATGAGAAGTCACAGGATCTGCACTTCTGTTAACTTTTGCTCGAATTCTTTGGCTACGTCTTGGAAGTAGTTTTGGTTTCTTGGGCTGAGTGACTGGTTGGGCCTTTACGGATGGAGGTTTTTTAGTTGGTATAGGAAGTGAGAGATCTGAAAATGGCTCGTGAACTATTGAGGAGTGTGCACATTCCGAACAACTAACGGTACTTGAGAGTCTTCCCCCAAATATGGCGTCTACAAAAGTAGGAGTAGAATTTGGAGATGTCTCTTGTTCTTTAGAAGATTTAGTTTGTTTGATTGCATTTGACTCTTCAATACACAATCCATCGAGCAAACAACGAAGCAGTTCATGACTATCATGTTGTTGATATCCCCTAAACTGGGGGGCCTTGGCACAAACACATCCAAAAAAGGATTTGGGATTTATTACACTTCTTAATCCATTCTCGGGTTTTGTTTCAACATAGAGCTTCTTCAAAGAAACTGTAAGTGGCCCAATGGAACCATCTATTTCTGCAAAGTGATCACGCAATTTATCCATCGCCAAAAGATTCTGTGAAATCGAATTAAAGAAACAAGTGTTCCCTAAATTAACCAAACCTCTGACCACATAACCACCTCCCCCTAAATTACTTAATGCAGTATTTTCAGACTTTATCTCACTCGTGACACTACCACTCCCAAACCAAACATCCTCAACATCTAATGAGGCTCCTTCAGATGGTCGTGCCTTTATCACTTTCACAATGTCAGATAAGACATCTTTCAGTTGACCATTCTCTTCCGAATTTTCAAGCGGAATCAATGTACTACACCGGAAACACCACCAAAGTTGGGGGTTCTTAAACTGAATAGCCAAATGATGACCATTTTGTCTGGCATGCCTAACTGCATGGCTTTGAGGCGTTGTTGGGAATCCAGCCCCTCCACATGAAAAATGCCCACATTCCAAACAAACCCATACAGCTTTGACCACTAATTTTGAATCCACTGAACCACCTACTTTCTTCTTCCCATGTTTACCTTTTGCCTTACCTGCCCGTCTGTCAACGGATTCTTCCCTACAATCTTCACACTTCAAAGGTCCAGAAGACCCAATTTTGGAGGAAACTTTAACCAAATCAAAACCCTTATCAAGATGGGGACATACTTTTCTTCTCTCTTTTACAGCTGGTGTTACATCATCTTTAGTTTCAACACTGGGACTACTAAGTTGAATAGCAGGTTTTTGAGAAGCGGCCACTGCCCGCTTGTCCTTATGACCACTTCTAGCCTTCCTGACCTTTTTCCCCATTTATCCCTGGAATTATTCAAACTTACTAAGAAACTGAAACCAACATTACAGTAAATATGTATATACACACACTGTCACTATGAAGGAACAGAAACATGAAAGAGAACAACTTATTACAGAAACACGAAAGAGAACAACTTATTAATAAAATTCAACAACGAGCTTCAAGTTTTAAACGTAGAAACCAACACAAACACTTAAGCTAGACCTATAATTGGCATAGAATCAGAAAACACACTGCAATGACTATAAGAAAAGCAATTACTATAAGAAAGCCAGACCAATCCAATAATACTATAAATCAACAAGGTATCCAAAACCATCTTAAAGATTAGATACAATCCTATCAAAACATATCTCAGAAATGAAATAAACAGAAAATTAGACCAGAAAAACTGAACACGAGCAATACATAAACCAACAATCGAAACCCATCAGCTACTCATACAAAAAAAATATCAAAAACTAACAAAACCCATCATACATTAATTCTTCCCACAGATATTCAGATGGTGTTTTGGCTTCACAAACACTAACAAGTAAACAAAACCCAAAACCGAAGAAACCAATGACTCACCTGAAAGTTAGGTAAATCGGAAATTTCTTACTTCTGTCCTTCTGGATTCCTACTACATAGATGGGACAAAAAGTAAAACTGATATGGGAGGATTAGGATCTAATGACAAGAGAAATAGTGAATTTTTGAATAGTGAATTTTAGAGAGAGTTCAAAATTTTAACCGCATCCTCTAGTACTCTGCTACAGTACTTTGTTATTGAGAGAGGAGGAGGTGGTAATGGAAATATAATGGCAATGAAGGTGAAAAGATAAAAAAGCGAGGGTTTTATGGTTGCAGGATTTATACTCCGAGATAAACTTGGGAAGATGGAACCGCAGTAAGAAAAAGGAGTAGCAATTGGGTTTTTTTTATGTAATAATCCATATTTTTGTTAATAATTAAATATTAATTAATTTTATTTTATAAAAATGTATTTGAATTGGAAAAAGGTAAGTTACTAAAAATAAGTTTTGTTGTTTCATTTGTAAAGTTAAATTCTTTTAATACATAATTAAATAATTAATTTAATTAAAATTAAGAAGTCCATTAAAGTTTTGATAACTCGTATATTGTTTCTTATTTTATATTTAAAGAGTGGAGATGTAACCCTAATCCTATTATTAGTTGAATTCTCGAGTAGAATACTTATAAGTACTGCAGTCCATTACAAAATCATAATTAATTCATCCGTTATCAGAATTGAGTGAATCTAAAGCCTATTACTTCAATTTTTCGTCTTATACAATTGTGAAGAAGGAAGAAAAGTTATTTGACATCATCTTCATGCCTTAAGTTGCTGAAAATCGACTCTTGTCCCAATTCTCACTATTTTCAACCTTAATTTTGAAAATTTATAATTCAGACATATCAACTCCGAATTGAGTTATTCTTAAGCCTATTTCGTGTATCTTTTCAAAAGTTATAATTTTCGTGAAAGTATGAAAAGATTTTGAAGAGTCTAGAAGACCCGAAAATTAGATTCTTTACTGTTGCATATTGAAGAAAGACGAACAATAAAGGTAAATATTATTTTATATTTTGATTTTATGTTTAGTTATGAGATTTTTTTAATTAAAGATTATTTTTATCAAAATAGAGACATGAAACTGGTAGTCATGATAATTGAAAAGTGGAGATAAATTTATATTAAATAATATAATTTGATTGAATGTAAACGTTAAAATCTGAAAATCATTTTTTATATTTTAAGGTATATTGCGTGAGTATATCTCTTAATCCGAGCTTTGGATCGCTATAATTTTTGAATATGTTATACATATTGTTAACGCCAAGATTCGTCCACGCGCCTCAATCACCAAAAACGCGTCCAATCTTGCACAGAAACGGTAAGCACACCAAAAACTTGAAGGTTTGTGCCGTCGGGGGATAACTCCAATGTGAGAATAAGTACAGGCTAAATAAGGTTTAACAATGGAGGGAAAAAGCTCTAGTGCTGAAAAATAATAATGAGTTATGTGTACCTTAGAATCAGTATAAAGCCTTGTATTTATAGTGATGTCACCACCTTCTTAGAGTCCTTTCTCATATTGGATTAGGGTTCCTTCTCAGGTATAATTCCTTAATATGATTGTATAAGATCACCTAGAAATAAGGAAGCTGGTTTAAATTCCAACACCTCCTTCTGGATTTAGAAACCAAATATAATCAGGAATCCTTAATTACTTAAAATATTCTAACTATCAACAGAGAATCCCACATGAATTCAAACCTCACGTGGACTGCAGCCCACCATACAAACCGGACCCGATATATCATGGCCCAACATTGTCCCCTAGTCTTTTATTCAAATAAAATATTTAATAGAAGAGTAATTCAACCATGGCTTAATGATATGATTAAAAATGAACTGAATTAAGCCCGAGAACTTCTGAAGCCAACCTAACATACAACAATCCAACCCTTTAATTCTATCCACGTGCCCCATCATGACATCCATTAATGAGTCGTCCCTCGGTACTCGGGAATAACTGAAAAGACACGCTAATTCAAATTCCATCCCTCAAATAAAATAAACCTTTTCCCCAAAACAGACAAATCTTTGCTTCATTTGAATATCAGTATTCTCTCTCTCTTTCAGCAAAATCCTCGCTCCAGCTATCAACCTCCCAAGCTCCATCAATGGCTTCCTCTTCAACCCCAGTCAAAACTTCCTCCTCCATCGATGAACCCATCATCTCTATTCCCCTCTCAAGCATCCCTGCTCCTCACACAGCAACCACTAATTCCTCCCCTACCAATCCAAATCCCAACATTAGCATCGTAACCACCTATTCTACCGTCACCACCACCACCACCACCACCACCATCGGAACTTCCTCCCGAAACCCAAAACAAACCAAAACAGAGACCGATTTCTAAAAAATGATACGAGAATACCCGTACGAGACAAAATTCCTACATGTCAACACACCTTCTCGCATTACCGCCACAGACCTCCCCATCATTTGCCAACACTACCATATTCCAGACACCCATCAATTGAAAGCCTCATCTGCCTCCTACCGAATGTACCTTCGTCCCGATGGCTGGATCGTTATGCCCTTTACACTCCTTGAGAAACGTATTCGACTACCCCTACACCCTTTCCTCCTTACTCTCCTAGGGTTTATCAACATCAGATTCGCCTAATTGCTGTTGAACTCCTACATTAACATCATAACCTTCATCGACTTCTGTCATAAGATCATCATTCCTTCTATTGATTTCTTCTTTTCCTTATACCAACTGATTAACTCCTGAGGGCCTGGATTCAAAGTTCTAAGCAAACAACCTCCAAAACCCAACCCCAAGATTGAGAAATGTCCCTTAATGGACACCCCTTCAAGCAACAAAAACTAGCTCAAAGACTGGTTCTACGTCAAAGGACTAGAAACCCATAAACTTCTGGATTGGGCCTCATACAGACGACCGAACGTCTCCTTCAGCGACACTACCATCGAACGGGTACTGAAAATATCGAAATTAATCGAAAAGCTACCGATGAAGGAATGGAACTACGTTCTTTTGACCAAACAAGCATGGCTCTATGATCACAAACATAAGTCACCGACCCTCATTTTCAACAACCTTTCCTTCCCATCTCATCAATTTTCCAAACATGTTTTCTGATTGCAGTATCTCTCATCAAACCAACTTTTATCGAAAGGAAAGATCTTGAAGAATTTTTGTCCAACAAAACTACCGAAAAACCCACTGATCCCCCAATTTCTGAAGCCACCACCGTCGAAGATACAATTGAAGAACCGTCCACCACCCGAATCAAAAAGAGGACAGTCAAAAAAGCTTCAAAACCCACAACCACTCAGACCCCCATACTTATAGAAAGCCTTCTATACATGCCTGCTGAAGAGAGGACCAAGATACTTCGGGTCAAGAAAAAGCGTGCCAAGATTACGCCTTTGTCTGTAGAAGAGCTAAAGGTTCCTTCAACTGAAACCTCGACCCCTCACCCTATGACCACAACCATACCTTCTCACTCAACAAACCCCCACCAAAAACGTAAAGAAATCGACGACTCCATTCCCGAATCTCCAAACAAAAAGACTCATACCGAAAAATCTCCCGAATCTTCTCCTCAACATACCCTTCCTACCCACGAATAGCCCAACCCCTCAAAACAAACCGACCAAACAAAGGACGCCGGACCTTTGGAAACCCTATGGCCAGGTGCTTCCGAAGAGTATCCCATGCACCTTTTCGAACACTTTGTTCTCCCAGCCGACGAACCATGCTTTGAAGATATGTCAACGACGGAACTCATCTTCGCCGGATTCATGCATCAAGGAAGGGTAATTTATTCTGAACCCCCTCTTAATAAAAACTTTTCCAATTATAATTACATCTAACCTTAACCAACATCTCTAGGTCAATGCTATATCTGGACACCTTATCCAATGATACAAAAACATTGAAGCCGGAGAAAAGGCCGCCCGAACAGAAAATGAACAACTGAAAGGTACTCTAGCCAAAGAGAAAAATCTTCATGACAACACTTCCTTTAATGTAAAGGGCTCAAATCAGATATTTCCAAATTGAAAGAGGAAGTGTGACAACACAAGAATTTAGATAATTAATAAAATCTTAAATGATTAAATTAAAGGTTAAACTTTAAAACCTAGAGTGGAAATAAAGGATTTATTTAAAAAATTTAAGAAAAAATTATCTATACGATTTAATAATTGAAAGAGATTATGTAATAATAAATATGGCAAGTCATATGAAGAAGGCTTATTGAATGTAGCAAACTGTATTAAGAGGTTTAATAGACATTAAATTACATGTACATGAGTAATTATCTAAATTCCAAAATGAGTAAAATAAAAATCCTAATTAAATAATTAGGGTAAGATAAAATTTGTGTATTGGACTCATGCTAATTTACATGGCCCAAAAAATTTAAGTAGAGAGCCCAAACAATTTAATTGTGAGCCCAATATTTATTGCCCATGTGGTAAGGAACTTTTAGGTCATTTTAAGTAGCAAAATAAGGCAAATAAAATAAAACAAAAATTGGATAATTTGAGGGGGGAAGTACCCGGCTAGGAGGATGGAGTATTTTGAGCATGTGATGTTTTTTCTTTCTTCCAAAGTTGGTCACCAACCCAAGCTAGGTGTCTCCATATTGTTGGGCCACATTAAGTTAAACAAGATTTACAAGTAAAGTGGGATTTCATTGGAGGATTGCAAGAGATATAGTATAGATATATAATTGTTATATGTATACAATTTACTATCTATAATTAGCCCTCCTTCCATTTAGTAAGAAAATTTTTACTTCTCATTTCTCCTAAAAAAAAGCTAAGAACAAAAGAAAGCAAAAATAGCAAATAAAAGAAATAGAGAGAGAGAGACCAAGAGAGGAAGAGAAATAGCTTTATGCCATCCTAGTATATCATCTAGCTTTGTAGTATATTGTGAAGGAGAAGACGGAAGAATAGCCCAAAAGATCAAGGTAAAAAAAACATAATCTAGTTTATTCCTTTTGTAAGACCCCGAATTTTATGAAATAAAAGTATTCAATTTTTCTATTCAGTAATTGGTTAAATTGATAAAAGTTAAAGTTAAGGGTGATATATGAAATTTTTTTTCAAAATAAGCAAGGGGGTATAAAGTATTCATTATTGTCGGGGAATATTCGTTTGGTGGTGGAATATTCTTTCTGTCGGGAATATTAAATGCACTGAGTAGCGACCATGTGTGGGCCCCATAACTTGAAAGCGATTGGATGAAGAAAACGACAAATATAAGTTGGTTAAAAATAGCAGGCGTGGTTATTCTGAATTAAGATCATTGGAATACTGCCGTTGGTTAAAATCGATGTCTGGCGTGGTTGCACGTGAAGGCACCGGTATTGCACAATATTGTTGAATTATTGATCCTTACGTGAAGGCACTACTCAATAATTTTCACAGTGAGTTACTATTCAATATTTTATTTTATTGATTCAATAATTCTTTGCGTTGATATTTTATATTATTGTTGTTCAATAATTGTCACTTTGCATTATCTCCATTATCGGATCAATAATTCATATTATTTGAATAATATTATTAGATAGCATTATTGGCAATGTCTAGAAAGTTACATCGAGGAGAGGTTTGGTCACCTAATTGCGCCGATGAGGAGAAATCCTTATCGGAAAGCCCCATCTTTCCCAGGAGCGGCACATTTGTCATAAATGTGATTACGTAATATTATTTGTGAATAATTAATTATTGATTCATATGATAAGAAAATATTTATTTGATGTGGATATAAATGATGGATTTATTTATGTGGTTATAAGTGAAGGAATTAATGATGAGGTGTTTTATCGGTATTTGTCGAAATGGAGAACAAAATATGGGATTTTCGGAAAAATTAGTTTATTACTTGATTTTGTAAAATCCATAACTCTTTAATGTATAATGAGTTAAGAGATGAGCCATATATCAAAAGAAAGCCCTAGAAGTAAGCTAATCTGTAGAAATTTGAATCACCCAAAAATTCTTTGTAGATATTTCGTGGTGAAATTTTGAATGAAACTGGTCCAAAAGACTAATAGTCCAGAAAAATCGGTGTTCTTCACTATATTGCGTGAGTTATAAATTTTGATCCGACCGTTGGATCGTTGTAATTTTGGATATGTTATACATACATAAGTTGAGTATATGTCCACAAATTTTGAACCGTTAAAATGAACGAATGATTTGTTATGAATTTTAAGAGGTGGTGATTCGGAAATTAGGTTTATAATTAATTTTGGTGGAAAATTCTAGAATTGAGTGGGCCCCACTTGTGGTTGGTGAAGAAATGTGCTGAATTTTATTTCAAATGTTGTGGGTGGGAATAGTAGCGAGTAAAAGCCATCGAGTTGCGAGTTAAATCTGCTTGACGTCTTAACATTTTCCTATAAATAGAGGGCTAAGTTAGAATTGAAAATCACACCGAAACAAAGTTTTCTCTTTCTCTCTCTAGATTATTGAGTGTAATTTGTGAGTATTTAGATACTTGGTGAGTTGATATTCATCGGTGCAAGTTTCCTTGATATCGTATCCAGATATCCCTTGTCGGTCTTCTTTCTTTTTTTGAGGTAAGGGATAGTAAGGGATATTATTTTTTAAGTAATGATATTATTTCTTCAATATCATTATCTTTGAAATGTTGATCTGAAGTTTTTATCAAATTTGGAACTTTTTCATGTCGGGTTACTATTCATGAGTTCTTATTCACGAGTTCTTATTCATGAATTACTATTCACGATTCTTATTCACGAGTACTATTAATGAAGCGTGAAGATGTTTTTTTGTGGAATTTCTATCTTTTGGTGTCGAGTTACTATTCACGTATACTGCACTATTCACGATATCTGACTATTCACGAATCACGGCCTTATTCATAGAAAAATGAAAATTTTTCTTTTAAATAAAAATATCTATTACGGATACTAGCTTTGATTGTATCCATGTTTTGATCATTCTTGAATTTTACACCACTATGATTATTTTTGAGGTATTTTTGGGCGTGGATAAAACCAATGCAAAGATGAATGATTTAAGAAGAATATCTTTGGCACAGTAGTCAAAGATGAGCAGTGTTTAAATGAACATGACCAACTCGATGAATATCTTTGCCAAAGATGGTCTGAAAGATGAATTATTGATGAATATCTTTTGCTCGTAATGCAAAGATGACTGTTGTTGAATATCTTTAGCTTTGTAGTGCAAAGATGAATTATTGATGAATATCTTTGGCTTGTAATGCAAAGATGACCCGTTGTTGAATATCTTTGCTTTGTGGTGCAAAAGATGAATTATTGATGAATATCTTTGGCTTGTAATGCAAAGATGACCCGTTATTGAATATCTTTAGCTTTGTAGTGTAAAGATGAACTGTTGATGAATATCTTTGGCCCGTGGTGCAGAAGATGAATTTATTAATATGATTATGAGCAGAACCTGTGATTTGGTATAACCATGATCTTTGATGTTTCGGTAAAGACAAGTGATGAAAATTATCTTTGTCTTGGATGAGGAAAGAATTTAGAACTACAATTACGATTATGAGTTATACACGTGATTGTGGGCGAGGAATTGTTGATTGATGTTACGAGGATAAAACATTGTTGGTGGATTTTAACATGGAGAAGACAATAGACTTTATAGTCTATTTGACTCTTCTAATGGATTGCTTCATTCCACTATGAACTATGGTTGAAAAGTTTTATCATCTACCATATGTTACTAAATCTACGATTTATTCTTGATGAAGACTATTGATAATTTATTTATCTTTAGTCATAATATTCTTTCTTGAGCTAGTTGTGCTCACCCTTTTGTTTCACAATTCCTTTCGGGTAATAAAAGTGTAGTTGGGTTGAGCGGGGATAGCGAGGAATAGAGTGGTGGTCTATAGATGTTGAGGTGAGGTGAATTTAACTTGGAATGGTGTTTTGTCACTTTATCATACAAGATGTCTAATGACATACAACCTCGTGTTATCATAAGACATGGTTGTGCTCATCCACTTGCTTTGAGTATATTTACAAGCACTACTATATATAATCTTGGTGTTTGTTTGGAGTATATTACCCAATTAGAGATAAGTGGAGATAATGATATGTCGAAGACTCACCATTGGGAAGAATACGATAGTAATCTTCTTGTTTTTCTTTAGGGTCTATTAGGGTGAACCAGGATAATTACGTGGCCATATGATATCTACCATAACCTAAAAGCATGGCCTCCCATATGCGAAGGTTTCTTGAGCACTTCCCAAAGATTCTAATTTCTAAAAGCAGTTTTTGGTGTACCTTTATATGTAAGGTGTCATGGTGACGTGTTATCCAAGTTGGTGTCGAGTTACATTTGGTATATATTGGTATCCAAACTCACATATGTGTTGTTGTATTTTACGACAATTGTTGTAATAAAGTTGTAGTTATTTACGTACCTGTATTTAACGACTTCGAATAGGTTGGATGGAATGGACCTATTTTGGAGTCGTTACATTTAATATCGAGCTTAGGGATATGATCTCCGGTGGAGATCGGGATTAGAACTAGGAGGAGAGATGAGTAAATCCTTCGCTAGTGTGTCCTACCTAAGCTTATTTGTTGGTCGATCGTAATATCGAGATATTATGTGATATGTTAATTTGCTTCAATTAACCTTTGTTTTGAAGTCAGATTCTAGAATGATATCTCAAATACGGAGATGAGCAATGGAGAAATCATGATGATGGGGAGATAGAATCTGAAATGAAAACAAGGTATTCTCAACTCTTTGAAATACCAGTGCACGTAAATTTGGGGGCGAAATTTCATAAGGAGGGAGATTGTAAGACCCCGAATTTTATGAAATAAAAGTATTCAATTTTTCTATTCAAGAATTGGTTAAATTGATAAAAGTTAAAGTTAAGGGTGATATATGAAATTTTTTTCAAAATAAGCGAGGGGTATAAAGTATTCATTATTGTTTGGAATATTCGTTTGGTCGTGGAATATTCTTTACGTAGGAATATTAAATGACCTGGTAAGCGACCATGTGTGGGCCCCATAACGGAAAGCGATTGGATGAAGAAAACGACAAATATAAGTTGGTTAAAAATAACGGCGTAGTTATTCTGAATTAAGATCATTGGAATACCCGGTGGTTAAAATACGATGTCTGGCGTGGTTGCATGCGATGACACTACGGTATTGCACAATATTGTTGAATTATTGATCCTTACGTGAAGAAGGCACTACTCAATAATTTTCACGATGAATTCTTTATTCAATATTTTATTTTATTGATTCAATAATTCTTTGCGTTGATATTTTATATTATTGTTGTTCAATAATTGTCACCGCATATTATCTCCATTATCGGATCAATAATTCATATTATTTGAATAATATTATTAGATAGCATTATTGGCAATGTCTAGAAAGTTACATCAAGGAGAGGTTTGGTCACCTAATTGCGGCTATGAGAAGGAGAAATCCTTATCGGAAGCCCCTTTCCTGAGGAGCGGCACTGTTGTCATAAATGTGATTACAGAATATTATTTGTGAATAATTAATTATTGATTCATATGATAAGAAAATATTTATTTGATGTGGATATAAATGATGGATTTATTTATGTGGTTATAAGTGAAGGAATTAATGATGAGGTGTTTTATCGGTATTTGTCGAAATGGAGAACAAAATATGGGATTTTCGGAAAAATTAGTTTATTAATTGATTTTGTAAAATCCATAACTCTTTAATATATAATGAGTTAAGAGATGAGCCA
The DNA here is from genome assembly GCA_020205615.1 of Panax quinquefolius. Taxonomy (NCBI): domain Eukaryota; kingdom Viridiplantae; phylum Streptophyta; class Magnoliopsida; order Apiales; family Araliaceae; genus Panax; species Panax quinquefolius. The sequence goes on from CM035159.1 coordinate 99,521,870, forward strand.
TATATCAAAAGAAAGCCCTAGAAGTAAGCTAACTGTAGAAATTTGAATCACCCAAAAATTCTTTGTAGATATTTCGTGGTGAAATTTTGAATGAAATCGTCCAAGGACTAATAGTCCGAAAAATCGGTGTTCTTCACTATATTGCGTGAGTTATAAATTTTGATCCGACCGTTGGATCGTTGTAATTTTGGATATGTTATACATACATAAGTTGAGTATATGTCCACAAATTTTGAACCGTTAAAATGAACGAATGATTTGTTATGAATTTTAAGAGGTGACTGATTAGGAAATTAGGTTTATAATTGATTTTGGTGGAAAATTCTAGAATTGAGTGGGCCCCACTTGTGGTTGGTGAAGAAATGTGCTGAATTTTATTTCAAATGTGGTGGGTGGGAATAGTAGCGAGTAAAGCCATCGGGTTTGCGGAGTTAAGTCCGCTTTGACGTCTTAACATTTTCCTATAAATAGAGGCTTGTTAGAATTGAAAATCACACCGAAACAAAGTTTTCTCTCTTTCTCTCTAGATTATTGAGTGTAATTTGTGAGTATTTAGATACTTGGTGAGTTGATATTCATCGGTCAGAAGTTTCCTTCACGTCATATCCAGATATCCCGCCGGAAGTCTTTGCTTTTTGAGGTAAGGGATAGTAAGGGATATTATTTTTTCGTAATGATATTATTTCTTCAATATCATTATCTTTGAAATGTTGATCTGAAGTTTTTATCAAATTTGGAACTTTTTCATGTCTGGGTTACTTATTCATGAGTTACTTATTCACGAGTTACTATTCATGAATTACTATTCACGATTCTTATTCACGAGTACTATTAAGTGAAGCGTGAAGATGTTTTTTTTGTGGAATTTCATCTTTTGGTGTCGAGATTACTATTCACGTATCTGGCTTATTCACGATACTGACTGACTATTCACGAATATCGGCCTTTATTCAATAGAAAAATGAAAATTTTTCTTTTCGCTAAAATATCTATTCGGATACTAGCTTTGATTGTATCCATGTTTTGATCATTCTTGAATTTTACACCACTATGATTATTTTTGAGGTATTTTTGGGCGTGGATAAAACCAATGCAAAGATGAATGATTTACGAAGAATATCTTTGGCTTTGTAGTCTGAGATGAGCAGTGTTTAAATGAACATGACCAAACTGATGAATATCTTTAGCCAAGATGGTGCAAAGATGAATTATTGATGAATATCTTTTGCTCGTAATGCAAAGATGACTTTGTTGAATATCTTTAGCTTTGTAGTGCAAAGATGAATTATTGATGAATATCTTTGGCTTGTAATGCAAAGATGACCCGTTGTTGAATATCTTTTTGCTTTGTAGTGCAAAGATGAATTATTGATGAATATCTTTGGCTTGTAATGCAAAGATGACCCGTTATTGAATATCTTTGCTTTGTGTAGTGTAAAGATGAACTGTTGATGAATATCTTTGGCCCGTGGTGCAAAGATGAATTTATTAATATGATTATGAGCAGGAACCGTGATTTGGTATAACCATGATCTTTGATGTTTGAGTAAAGACAAGTGATGAAAATTATCTTTGTCTTGGATGAGGAAAGGAATTTAGAACTACAATTACGATTATGAGTTATACACGTGATTGTGGGCGAAATTGTTGATTGATGTTACGAGGATAAAACATTGTTGGTGGATTTTTAACATGGAGAAGACAATAGACTTTATAGTCTATTTGACTCTTCTAATGGATTGCTTCATTCCACCGCAACTATGGTTGAAAAGTTTTATCATCTACCGTATGTTCTAAATCTACGATTTATTCTTGATGAAGACTATTGATAATTTATTTATCTTTAGTCATAATATTCTTTATTGAGCTAGTTGTGCTCACCCTTTTGTTTCACAATTCCTTTCGGGTAATAAAAGTGTAGTTGGGTCGAAAGGGGGATAGCGAGGAATAGAGTGGTGGTCTATAGATGTTGAGGTGAGGTGAATTTAACTTGGAATGGTGTTTTGTCACTATCATACAAGATGTCTAATGACTACACCTCGTGTTATCATAAGACATGGTTGTGCTCATCCACTTCTTGAGTATATTTACAAGCACTACCTATATAATCTTGGTGTTTGTTTGGAGTATATTACCCAATTAGAGGCAGTGGAGATAATGATATGTCGAGAAGACTCACCATTGGGAAGAATACGATAGTAATCTTCTTGTTTTTCTTTAGGGTCTATTAGGTTGACCAAGGATAATTACGTGGCCATATGATATCTACCATAACCTAAAAGCATGGCCTCCCATGTACGAAGGTTTCCTTGAGCACTTCCCAAAGATTCTAATTTCTAAAACAGTTTTTGACTGTACCTTTATGTAAGGTGTCATGGTGACGTGTTATCCAAGTTGGTGTCCAGAGTTACATTTGGTATATATTGGTATCCAAACTCACAGCATATGTGTTGTTGTATTTTGCACGACAATTGTTGTAATAAAGTTGTAGTTATTTCTGTACCCTGTATTTAACGACTCAGAATAGGTTGGATGGAATGGACCTATTTTGGAGTCGTTACACCTTTTATGTAATTTGTTTATGGTGAAATAGAGATCCAAGGTTTTTAAACTCTAAAACCTTAGATCTATATGTTAATGAGTGTTTCATGTATAGATCCAACCATTTTTTATGTTAAAGGTTTGATCAAAGGTATGGAAAGGAAACTAGTTTTTTTTAAGGAATAAAAACCCTAAAACTTTTTATTCACTTTGAAATGCTACCATTTTAAATCTACAACTCCTATTTATGATCCGTCAAAGAGGGGTGCTAGATATGGGAGTTAACTTTCAAACCTAAGTGGTAGCACTCAAATATGTTGATTTTACAAGCTTTGGTGATTGTTTTAACAAAGCTGTCCAAATTTTTTAAAAGAGAAAATTGGAATTGTTTTGAGCAGTTTTCTGGCAGGGGACGTTTTGTCCAAATTTTTTATTCTAAAAATTCTGGAAACATTTGGGGTGATAATATGATGAGTTAACTGACTCCAGTAAAAATATGGAGATTTTTGGATGTGTAGAATGAAAGTTATGAATTTTACGAGAAAGTGTGATTTTAAAAGTAAACATGAATAACTCTTAGTGTGTAACTCCAAAAATTGTAAACTTTTTACGGAAAGTACATATATGTAATCAGAACATAGCCTGAAAGTTTCGGAATATTTGGACAAAAACTCAGTTTATGAATGTTGCAATTTTGGACTGTTTTTAACTATTTAAAAATAGTAAATGAAATTGAAAAATTTTAGAAAAATTATATGTTCATAAGGGAACCATATTCTATTAGTTTCCATATTATATTGTTTGAGTTGTGAATTAATGGATAAATTAAGTTGCGTAATGTTAAAAAAGGTAAAAATGTAATTTTTTGGACCAAAGACCCTTGATATGAGAAAAAACATTTTTTAGAGGGTAGTGTGGTTATTTCTAATAAAATGTTATATTTATGACATTTTAGGTTTGTTAAATAAATGTTATTGTAAAGGATAAACAATTAATTAAATTGTTTATAAGTATAATAAATGATTAAAATATTATTAAAAAATTAATAATATTATATTAAAATATTATTAAGTAATTAATAATATTTAAATTAAAATATTATTAAATGAGTAATAATATTAGATTAAAGTTAAATTAAAATATTATTAAGTGATTAATAATATTAGATGATGATTAAAATATTATTAAGTGATTAATAATATTAGATGATTAAAATATTATTAAAGGATTAATACTATTTGTAAATGATTAAGATTGTTATTAAAGGGTTAATAATAATTGCAAGTGAATAAAATATTATGATTAATAATAAGTGATTAAAATATTATTAAAGGATTAATAATATTTGAAAATGATTAAGATGTGGATAAGTGATTAAAATATTATTAAGCGGTTAATAATATTTGTAAACGATTAAGATATTATGAAGTGATTATTTAGAAGTGAATGAAATATTATTAAGTGATTAATAATATTAGATAAAAGTTTTAAGATGATGATTGAGTGTTACTAATGATAATGAGATAATGAATTATTGATTATGTGGCTAAATGTTAGCTAATTTATTATTTGAGTAATAGTGTTGTGAGATAAAATGTATTATGCTAATTAGAGGATCGATCTTATAAATGATAGGTCTTTCATAAGAGATTAAATTATACTTCTTAGCGGTAATCGACGATCAAGGCAAGTTTTCCTAACTCAAACTTGAGTTGTATTTTCAAAGCATGTATGTGAATAATTATTATTGATTATTCACATCTATATTGATTATTGATTCGCACTTAGTGCATGTTGCATATGTTCATCAGGTATGAAAGACTGATCACCTTCATTACCATAAGGTTCAGTTAAATTTGTTCATGGTCATTGTTGATCACTCATCATACTTATTCAGTTATTGAAGTTTTGATTCATACTTTTTCACAATTATATTACATTGTTGAAAACTTGAAAGCTTATTCCTTTTCAATCATAATATATCTTCCTTGTACTTAAACTTGTTGGACAAAATAGTTGCTCACCCTTGCTATATTATGAATTTTTTTTTCAGATTAAGACGAAGGCTTGAATAAAGACAGAGGCAAAGGCAAATTCCAGAATTGGATTATTATGTAGTTAGAATTATTAAATTTTCTGATGCAAATGACATTGTAAGTTATGTAGGATATTGAATGCATGTATTAAGTTAAGGTTACAAACCTTGGGGATTATGTGTAAAAGTTTATTGTATAAATAATTTATGTTTATATCTTCCGCATTAGTTATAGAAATGATGTATCGTAACGAACCAGGTCTGAGGTAAAAGGTACCCGAATTTGGGGACGTTGTGACGCCCCCAAAATAGGTATACATCACCCATCTTGAGTCGTCAAATACATGGTACTGAATACAAATACAAACTTAATTATACAACTGTCGTGCAAAATACAACAAAACATAGCTGAGAGTTTAAACATGAATATTGCCTTCTAGACAATATCCACACTCAATGGAGTCCCCATTATAATTATTATCACACTATTTCACAGGATAGTGAGGACTTCTAAAGCCACTTATCCTGGACCATCACTTCATTTCTCAACTAGTCCCAGCTATATTCTCATTTCCTGAAGAGTAAAAGAAAGCAAAAGGGTGAGCTCAACTAGCCCAGTAAGAAAAATTATGACTAAGATAATGCAGAATAAATTATCCTTAGCCTTTAACAGTGTTAAATTGATAAAATACAATAAACATCAAGTTTAACTGCAGTGGAATAAGCAATCCATTAGAAGAGTCAAGTAGAACATAATGTCTACTATCTCTTCTAGATTAAAAGTCCATCGTTAATATTTCATTCCTGTAATACTCAACAACAGTTCGACTTTGTTATACCCAAGATAAAAAGAACTATCATCACCTGTCTTCACCTAAACCACCAAAGATTATAGTTAAATCCACAATTCATATTTATAATCATGCAAATCAACAGTTTCCCCTTGCCACAAAGGCTTAATAGAACGTTTACTCAATATCTTTACCCCAAAGGCTAAATATATTCAAATGTAATAACAATGATCATACCAATCAGTTGTCTACCTTTGCACTACGGGCCAAAAATATTCAACTATAAAACCAATGGTCATGATCATACCAATCAATTGTATATCAGTGCACTACGGCCAAAGACATTCAACTGTTAACTAATGGTCATGATCCTGCTAATCACATCATCAAATTATCCATGCACTACAGACCAAGGATATTCGTTATTATCACCAGTGGTTATGATCATGTCATACACCTGTCCATCTTTGCACGTAAAAGACAAAGATATACAACTATAAAATCAATAATCAATGATCCATCTTTGCACGTAAGCCAAAGATATACAAATCAGAAACCAATATTCAACGATCCATCTATGCACGTAAGCGAAAAATATACAATCAAAACCAATAATCAACAGTCCATCTATGCACGTAAGCCAAAGATGACTTTCATCAAAATATAAGCATGAGGATGATGACAATGATATAAGTGTTAGTTCCCAGTAGGCACAATTGATCTAGAAGGGGGGGGGGGGGGTTGAATAGATCCTTTTTCTTTCAAATACTTTTCTGGTTTATTTTGTATTACTAATAATTTAGCATGTGAAAAAAATAAGAATCTTTTCAAGCACAGCAAAATAAGTAAAAGATCCCCTTCATTGATATATTCATAATCATACATACATTGTTTGTAGAGTTAGTTCAGTGGTAAGCAATTAAAACATACATAACAGTTATAGCAGTTAATGTACATAATGTAAATGACATAAAGTAAAAGACACAAGGGGTTTTAAGTGGTTCGAGACTCAAGCTCCTAATCCACTCTTACCGCTTTCAACTAGTAGGATTTCCCACTAAGGAAGGCAGCACCCTGAATCACTACGATTCCTTTCAGGCCAGCAACCTTGAGACTTCAGTTCACTAAGAACTCTTCAAGGCCAGCAGCCTTGGAACTTATCTAGTTCCTTAGGAACTCTTCAAGCCCAACATAACTCCAAAGTGGTTTGTCTTCAAGCCCAGCAGTCTTCCATGAAATACTTTTGTAAGTGGTTTGTCTGTAAATTTCTTCAACTCAGCTTTCTCTATCCATTTGGAGATTTGATCGAACAGAATAACTCTAAAGTTGATTTGCTTTTTTAGAACAATGGCAAACATAATCTTTAACTGCTGATCGAGTACAGTGTCGTGTGCAGTGTCTTTGTACAGTATACATTTTCCTATTATCTCAGTAAGGAACTCGAATTCCTCAGGAAATTCCTTCTTCTTCATATCCGTCAGACTAGGGTTTCTTTGGTACCGCATTAGCCTCTTGCCTTCTTCAATGTTGACATTATCCAGGTTTATCAGACCTTGATTGGGAAACCTTAGACATTGATTGATGTCTGATGCTCTTATCTTCAGACTAGATCCTTTCACCTTAGTAGTTAGAAGCCCAGAGTTCGTTGAAGCATTTGAGTAGAACTGCTTCACTAGCTCTATATAAACTGGAGTGTTGGCTTCCAGGCACTCAGAGAACCCAGCTTGCTTTACGAGTTCAAGTATGTCCTTGAACTTTGTCTCTGATTTTTCAAACTTTATAAAGCCGAGTTGAATGCCCGTTACAACTTTCCATTCTGCCATTTGAGGAGTTCAAGGTATATGGTATATGGTTCGGAGAGATTTAGCTGAGTGTGATTTGGGTTCTAGAAGTTTGATTGGTTTGGCTTCGAAGAGGATTCTAGGGTTTGAAAAAAAGGAGGGAGAGAGGTTCAATGGGTTTTGGTAACTGTTTGCAGGTTTTGAATTTATCTTTATGGTAGTTTCTTCTCACACTGCATATGTTATGACGTGTCAACTAGCCATTGGTTGCACGATGCCCAGTAAAAAGTTGTAATTCCCCATTAACTTTTCAGTTAGATGTCTCTTTTAGAAGAGTAGACGTTTAATTGATGTGGATTGACCGTTGACTTCTCTGGTTCGTAGAGTAGCATGATAGGGCGGTTATGGAATCTACGATTTCCTTTGTTGACTCATCGATTAAGTTTTGAGAGATGATGCAATGGATGGTTTTGACATTTCTCCTCATGTTGAAACTGCATAGCTCAATCACTGATGTACCCCAAGCCAGTTTGGGCACTTAAGTTCTAATGTGCGTTTGCAAGATGTCTTTCCAAACTGCATTTGAACTAATCTCCTCATACTTCAGAATGGTAGAGCAGTTGTCTCATTCTTTCAAGCTCCTCATGAGCTAGAGTGTCTTCTGGTAAGTCTACGATCGTCGAGTCTGCTTCTACGATTGTTGAGTTTTCACTACGATCGTTGAGATTGCATCACGATCGTTGAGTTCTCTTAAAACTCTACTCTACGATCGTTGACTGACTTGGTCTTTGAGATGAACTTTACTAAGCATTCCTTCTGGGTCAAGCTGGCTGAGGAAGGGCCAACCTCTTAGAGTGAGCTAAGAATCAGGTTTGTCCCTGAGGCGCTTTCCAGATAAAATACTTTAGAAGTGATTTGCACTGATATCTCATTTGACCTTTTCTGTTGGGGAGTCCCTCTTCCAACTTTAGACATTTGCACTGGCTGCAATTGTGGTGTCCTCCTGCTCTTGCATTACGATCAGATGTTTGATCGTAGGCACTCCACGATTTTGAGTTGGGTGGCTGAAAGGTTATCAGTAGTACATTTTGAGATGTTTCTACTGACTATGGATCTTCATTTGGTTCATCAGCCACAAAGTTTTGGTACTCTATAGCTGGTACACACTTTTATAGTATATCTCTGATGGTTTAGAGCTTCTGTACTGTTAGCAGATTACTGCTCCTCCATAGTTGATACTGTCTTCTTAGAGAGACATAAGTTTTTCTTCTTCATGTCTAGTAGAAGGCAACCATGCATATCTCATTCTGGCTGAAGCCATTAAATCTTCTTATATCGTAGAAATGGGCATTTTCAGGGTTGATCATTCTACGATCCTTTGACAGCACTACGAACGTAGTATTCCTTGTCAGTTTGTGCTTGCTAAGTTCTGCTCCCATAATGAGTTCCTCATGATTGATGCTCGATGATCCTCTGTAGTCAGCTTCTTTGAGGATTCTTCTCTTATGACATGCTTTGCATGATTGAGCATATAAAACCCTTTTTTTCTTTTGTTGAATGGCCTGCTTCCATACAAAGATCAGCAGCCATGTGAGCTTTATCCAGATTAGCTCAGCAGGTCTTCAAGAACAGGCTTTAACATATAGGAATTTTATCAGAATCATTTCTGAACAGTCTTAAGCCTTCTGCTGGTTGAATCTTTCTTGACTAAAGTCTTCTGCTTTAACATTCCTTAGTGTGGTTTGATAGACCAAGTACCTGCAGGTTATAAATTTCTATCTTTGGTACCCATGGTTAAGTGGGTCCTGCTAGGTTAGTTTTCTAAACTTTTGTTCCTCATATATTTAGATAATCATCATATTGATCACCAACAATCATATTCATGCATGTAACTCATTTAGATAATACATTTTGAGATGCATGAAGGTGAGTGTGTGTAAGATTTGCTATTTTAATAAAACACTCTTTTTCTTTGATGGTTTCATCATTTGCTTGGTTATGTTCACAGAGTTTAAATGTGACGCCCCCAAAATAGGTATACATCACCCATTCTGAGTTGTCAATACATGGTACAGAAACAACTACAACTTTATTATTACAACAGTAAAACTGTGAGTTTGAATACAAATATTATCTTCTAGACAATATCTATACTCAAATAAATCCTCATCACATTTATTGATACATTATTTTACAAAAATGGTGAGGACTACTAAACAATTCTTTCTAAAACCTTCATTCCATACCCAGACTAATTACTTCGCTATATTCTCGCCTCACGAGAAGAAAAAAATGGAACAAAAAGGAAAAGGGTGAGCTCAACTAGCCCAAAGAAAGAATATTATGACTAAGATAATATACAACAAATTACAGTTAGTCTTCAACGAGGAAAAATCTAATAGAATACAATAGACAACAAATTTTAAATCAATATTCGCAATGGAAATAATAATTCATTAGAAGAGTTAAGTAGAGAATGCAAACTACTATCTTCTATGTATGAATTTAAAAGTTCATCGCTCATCTTTTATCCTGTAACATCAATCAATATACATCCGGAATCAAATATTCATCTTTGCACTTTCTGGGCCAAAGATATTCATTAATTAGTCATGTTCATCTAAAACTGTCATCTTTGCTTTCTACTACCAAATATATTCTTGAAATCATTCATCTTTTTTTACTACTGGGCCAAAGATATTCAATAATATCATCATTTAAGGCGAGGATGATGAAAATATTTTTAAAAGCGAATCCAATTGAAACAAAATGACAAGGATTACAGATTAAGGATTCGTACTTTGTTTTATCCATGTTCAAAATACCTCAAAAATAATCATAGTGGTGTAAAATTCAAGAATGATCAAAACATGGATACAATCAAAGCTAGTATCCGAATAGATATTTTGGACAAAAAGAAGAAATTTTATTTTTTCTATGAATAGTCTTTAGTATCGTGAATAGTAACTCAGACACCAAAAGATAGAAATTTCCCAAAAAACATCATCTTCACGCTTCATGAATAATAGTACTCGTGAATAGTAACTTCGTGAATAGTAACTCATCATGAATAGTAACTTCGTGAATAGTAACTTCGTGAATAGTAACTCATGAATAAGTAACCCCGACATGAAAAAGTTCTAAATTTGATAAAAAGTTCCAACCAATATTTCAAATAATGATATTGAAGAAATAATATCATTTGAGAAGAAAATAACATCACTTACCTCGAAAGACTAGTACTTCTAAATTTGGAATAAGGTATAGTCTTTGAAGGAACTTACACCGTCTAACAATACTCAAAGTATACTCACAAGAATCGCTCAATATATCGAGAGAAAAATAGAGAGAAACTTGAGGTTTACATTTGTGATTTTCAATTCTAACCTAAGCACCCTATTTATAGGAAATTGCTTAGAACACCAAAGCAGAAAATTGAATATAATATTAATATATTTTTCACATTTTCTTTAGCCCATCTTAGACAACTGATCTCAACCCATTTGAATCACATGTGAGGCCAACTTAGTTGCAAAAAACGTTTTTCTCAAAATAATTAACTAAAACTCCCAAAAATTAATTATTTCGGAACTTCGGAACTTCAATAATTCATAATAAATAGCCCTTTTATCAGAAAATTCAAATCTCGCGAGTTTTTATAGAAAATTCAATTCTCTACAACTTTACAGAAGAAAGTTTTTCCGAATTCCAAACAGAAATTGACCGAAATCCACAAACGGGCGATTTTACAAAATTTATAATCAAATTTCTAATTCGATAATTGTGTCCACCAACACACAAAACATGTGTTAAATATTTAATGCCACAAAAATACTCTTCCTCCTCATATACTCATATATCCCACATTCATTGTAAAAATATCATCGTTAATATATTATTAAAATAATATATTTAAATGAATTATTTTATCAGAAAAAGATAAAATATTAATTTTCAACAATTGTCACATTAAAATTTTCTCCATCTATATCCTCATAAAATCAATATTTTCCTCATAATATAAATCAATAATTAATTATTCATAAATAATATTACGAATCACATTATTGATAACCAGGCGGTTCAGGGATAGAGGGGCTTTCGATAAGGATCTCTCTCTTACTGCTGCCGCAATTATTAGATGACCAAACCTCTCCTTGTAGGTAACTTTCTAGATATTGTCAATAATGTTATCTTATAATATTATTCAGATAATATGAATTATTGCTCGATAATGGAAAATACGATTGTAATGACAATTATTGAAACCACGTGAATATAAAATGTCAACGTAGCAATTATTGAATCAATAAAATAAAATCTTGAGCAGAATTACGTAACCATTATTGAGTAGTGCCTTCAATAATTGGTGCAATCTGGGTGTCTTCTTGTCAACAACGCGTATTCATCGTGTTTTAACCACCGGGTATTCCAACGATGTTAACTTGGTAATAACTACTGGCGTTATTTTTAAACAACTTATATTTGTCGTTTTCTTCATCCAATCGCTTTCCATTATGGGGCCCACATTGGGCTGCTTGTTGTATCGTCGAATATTCCCCTGAAGCATTGCGAATATTCTCCACAACAATGAATATTTTATAACCACTTGCTTATTTTGAAATATTTGCGTATTTTACCCCTAACTATCCACATTAATCAAATCAACCCTTACTATTTCAAAATAATAAATAGAAAATTAAATTTCATTAATAATAAGTTGGGGTCTTACAACCTCCCTCCTTATGAAATTTAGTCCTCGAAATTGACGTCACGTACACTGTGTGTTTGAAAAGGTGAGGATACCTCGCTTTCATTTCCGTTTCCAATTCCCGTCATTTCCTCTATAGCATGATTCCTCCACAAAACTTTAACTTGTGGTATGACCTTTCTTGCGTAGGGACATGCTCCTTCCCATCCAAGATCTTGACAGTACCTCCTCATCGTTAAGTCTTGGCTATCTCGTCCGGTTCTAACTCTATAACGTGGTTGGGTCTTTCACATATTTACTGAAGTACGATATGTGAAACACATTATGAACACGAGACATACTTTGAGGTAACGCGAGTCTATAGGCTACATTTCCTACTCGGTCGAGAATTTGAAATGGACCAATAAATCGTGGATTGAGCTTTCCTCTCTTCCCAAATCTTGTAACTCCCTTCCATGGAGCAACTTCGCAACAATACATGATCCCCACACTAAATTCCACGTCCTTTCGATGAAGATCTGCATAACTCTTTTGTCGATCTTGTCTTGCTTGTATATCGTTGTCGAATCATTTGGATCTTTTAAAAGTAGTCATATCGTACCAACTCGGGTCCCAACGGTGTTTGCTTCACCCACCTCGTCCCAACATCTTTGGAGAGTGACACTTTCGCCCATATAATGCTTCAAATGGAGCCACACCTATACTTGCACGATAAGCTGTTGTTGTTGTAGGAGAATTCCACCAATGGTAAATACTTATCCCAACCGCCCTTGAAGTCTAGGACACGAGTCTTAATAAATCTTGAAGAGTTTGAATAGTCCTTTCGATTGTCCGTCCGGTTTGAGGATGGTATCTTGCGAAGCCCAGATCGTAAATCCGTGCCCATAGCTTTTTGCAAGCTAACCCAAAATCTTGAAGTGAATCTTGGGTCACGATCCAAACTATGGATCTGAGCATGCCATGCAACCTCACAACTTCATTCACGCATCACATCTTAGCAAGGCGTTCAGTGAATAAGTCTCCGTGTCGGCAAGAAATGAGCGGACTTGGTTAATCTATCAACAATAACCCAAATAGCATTGATGCCTACGAGAAACCGTAGGAAGACCCGTAACGAAATCCATGGTAATGTGTTCCCACTTCCATTTCGAATCTCAAGTGGTTCTGTGACGACCCTTAGGTAGCGGATGCTCTCGCTTTTACACGTTGACAAGTTAAACACATTGAGATAAACTTTGCAATCTCTCTCTTCATATTGTTCCACCAAAATGTATGTCAAGATCACGATACATTTTAGTACTTCCGAGATGGATTGCAAATGGTGTATTGTGTGCCTCCATCATAATCTTGTACTTCAAATCGTAGTCGTTAGGAACACAAAGTCTAGAGTGGACTCAAGTATTCTTTCTTCATCAATTCTCGCTTAGGAATAGCTCCTTCTTGTACTTTCTTCTTCATACGCGCGCCATCTCCCGGGTTGGGTGGCTTGAGCAACCTTAACCTTTTCTATTAAAGTTGGCTCTGTCGTGTACTTGACATCATCGCACTTTCGTTCGCATATGATCTTCTACTCAACGCGTCGGCTACCACGTTAAACTTTACCGGATGGTATTGAATAGTGTGGTCGTAGTCTTTCAATAGCTCGAGCCAACGTCATTGCTTAGAATGTTGAGTTCTTTTTGAGTGAAGAAATATTTAAGGCTTTTATGGTGCGAATATATCTCCACTTTCTCCCCATATAGATAGTGCCTCCATATCTTTAAACGATCATTTGCTGCTTGACTCTAGATCATGAGTAGGATAATTCCTCTCATACTTCTTTAAGTTGTCGCGAGGCATAGGCTATGACTTTCCCACGTTGCATGAGAACACATCCTAACCCTTTTCACTGAAGCATCGTTGTGAGATAACAAATCCATCCGAACCGGATGGTATTGTTAGAAACAGTCTTAAAATAAGTCTCCTCTTAAGCTCTTGGAAACTCTTCTCGCGTTCTTCGCTCCAAACGAATTTTGTATCCTTAGGAGTTAGGCGGGTTAATGGAGTAGCGATTCGAAAAACCTTCCACGAATCTCCGATAATAACCAAACTAAGCCCAAAAACTACGTCTTGATCGCACCGACTTGGTTTGCTCCCAACTTTGTATTGCTTCAATCTTGGCGGGATCAACGGATACTCCATGTTTCGACACCATCGTGCCCAAGGAATGCTACTTCCTCGCCGAACTCGCATTTCTTCAATTTGGCATATAATTTGTTTTCACGAAGCCTTTGGAGTACCGACTTCAAATGGTGCTCATGATCTTCACGACTTTTGGAATATATGAGGATGTCATCAATAAAAACAACAACGGCCAGATCCAAATATTCCTTGAATACTTTCGGTTCATCATATATATGTTTGATTCTTTTACATTGATGTCTCTTGAGCTTTCTAGCCCAGTCTTGATTCAAAGATTGATTGCGAAAGAAGAATTGGTCTTGTTGATATGGCAATCAAGAACATGGACCAATCTGAAAGCGATTTGGTGTATACACATTTACACATACCTGAATATTTCCAACGTGTGAGCTCGTGCGCATCTGACAAGTGACTTACTACTAAACTAATTTTAGAACAATGTTTGTGCTTCAGGATCGGACTCAAGCGATTAGCTTTTGAATATAACATGAGAACACCTTCTGATACCAATTATTAGTTCCCAAGTGAGCCTGATAGATCTAGAAGGGGGGGTTGAATAGATCCTTTTTCTTTTAAATACTTTTCTGGTTTATTTTGTATTGCCAATAATTTTGCATGTGACAAACATAAGAATCTTTTCAAGCACATCAGAATAAGTAAAAGATCCCCTTCATTGATATATTCATAATCATACATACATTGTTCGTAGAGTTAGTTTAGTGGTAAGCAGTTAAAACATACATAGCGATTATAGCGGTTAATTTACATAATGTAAATGACATAAAGTAAAAGACACAAGGGTTTTAAGTGGTTCGAGACTCAAGCTCTAATCCACTCTTCTTACATTTTCAACTAGCGAGATTTCCACTAAAGAAGGGCAAGACTACAATCACTACGATTCCTTGAGGGCCAAGAACCTTGGGACTTGATTCACTAAGAACTCTTCAAGGCCAGCAGCCTTAGAACTTCTCTAGTTCCCTAGGAACTCTTCAAGCCCAGCAGGCTTGGAATCTAATTTAGTCCCTCCGGACAAGGACCCCTCAGGCCCTGACTTCTTGTTGTTGTAGTTGTTGTTGTTGTTGTTGTTGGTGCTGAGCTGCTAAGATGTTATTAAGCTCTGAACATCTTTTGTACTTAGCAGCTTAGTATGATCCTCTTTGCTTTCAGATTCGAGTCCGGACCACATCTTCTTTGGTGTAGCTGATTTTTTCTCTTTTCTGCTCATCTTCATCCGGTATCATCTGTGCACCATCACCATCTGGGTTTGCTAAGTCTCTGTGCTTTTAGTAGACTTTGTCTGGAACTTAGCAACCCCTGAACCCTTCTTGAATAATTTTCAGACATGGTTCTGCACTTGTTCACTTTCAGCTTTCGGTTCATGGCGATTCATAGAGTGGCTCTCTTGATCTTCCTTGTACTCAGCCACTTTTCTGAATGCTATCTTCTTGGCCTTCTCGGCTTTCAGCTTGGCTACCATCTTTAGTGGCATTCTCATCTTTGTTGAGTGAAGATTTGATATGTTTGAGTCCTTCTTCAAAACTTCTTCACTTCCACCTTGGTAGTCTCACTGTCATTAAGACTTCTTCTATTTATCTTTGGTGGAACTCGTAGAGTCAACAATTGCATTCACCAACTCAACGATTCTACAACTTTACAATCATCAACAACTCTTGATCTTTGAAGCTCTGTTGATTTATACTCCTTCCTAATCCTCCCGTTTGAAAGTAACCATTGAAAGCTATTCAAATTGCTTCACAGATCTCGAGTTATTTGGTGCAGACTGCAGATGTGACATAACACATTTTTCTGACTTTCTGACACTGAAGTCTACTATTTCACCTACCTCATCAGAATTGTCACTTTCATGTCTCGGGTAGGTAGTCAACTTTATTTCTTCCTTCTGATTTCTAAATCAGAGGTTGTCCTTTTGCATCGATGCTCTCAATAAGCTCTATTCGAATATCAGTCTTCTGATTGAGCCGTTGCCAATGCCTCAATCTTCAGTTGTTCGAACTCTACGATTATGATGCATATTTTCTTGGACTTGATCGTAGTGTCTTGTTGACTGTTGCTTCTTAACTTGTGGAGTTAACACTACGATCTGGAAGAGTGTTTATTAGATCTCCAATGTGGAACACCGCTTCCTTCTCTAGTGCAGTGCTTCAACACTTCTGTTTTCCTCAACTGTTCTCAGATACTGATGGCTTGACTTTTTGCTCTGGCCCCTTCTGAATAACAAGACACTTCAGATTTGTGGCGTGTCCAGCTCGCTTTCTCCTTGTGATCTCCCGTTCACTTATCATCAATGGACTGACCCAATGCTTAATCACTGTAGCCTTGTTATTCAGAGGCTGACCAGTATCTGTGTGTATACTCCATCAGTTTCTTCTTTGTTTGGCAAACACTACGATCCTGGTTACTTTCAGGATCGTTGTCATCTTTCTTCTTGACAGCCACTGCATATGCTGACTTTCTTTAGTCAGCTACTGAAGTCTTCTTATGATCATCTTGTGGAAGACTTTACCTTGAATGACTTCTCAACTCAATCTGGATGCTGATTGAGTTGATACTTAGATCTTCTATTAGCTTGCATGCCATTCGTTGAGTGCTCTCTGGCTTCCTTCATGTGAGATGTATCTTTGCATTACCAACCAGAGGCTTCATTCCTTTGGATATTCTGGGAGTGCTCAATTATTGAGAATCGTGTTTGGTCTACTATTCTACTGTGGCCTTGTGAGCACATCTGTTAAGGTCTTAGCTCGCACTTCTGATTGACTTTCTTGTCTGTGCGACACTACGACTTTGAGATCAGATCTTGATGCTTGTTGTCTTCATCTGATCTTGCTCGACTACGATCTTTGCCTTTGATACGATCAGTAGACTCTACGATTCTGAGTGCAGTCTACGATTCTTGAATTTACTTTGACATTAATAGACTCTACGACTCCGAGTGTAGTCTACGATTCTTGACCCGGCTTTGGCGCGTGATGCGCTTCGGCTCTACCATTCGGCTCGTGTATTTGTCTCTCACGATTCCGAACATGACTTACTCAACGGACTACTACGCTTGAGGAATTTTTCCTCGACACACTACGATCCTTCCTCATCTCTCCTGGAAGTCTACGAACTCCGAGATCTACTATCTTGCAGACTACGATTCTGCCTCGATAGCTCTCGAGTTTTCCTTGTCTCTCCTGGCAGACTACAATTTCACGTGCGAAGGCTTCAACGATCAGACAAGCCTATCTATTACATCATAAGATCAACCTAACATGCTTGATCTTACTATATTTATAGTCCTTGTACATCATTTCTTTTTAAGGACTTTACAAAGTTGTTTTTTGCTTATGTAGGATCAACTAACACATTTGATCAATTCATTCTAAGTCCTTGTACATATGTTTCTATTATCTATCAAAAAGGACTTTACAACTTTTCTTAATGCAAAGCATACTTGCATATTCATTCATATATATATATATATATATATATATCATAATCAAATCATATGTAAATAGGAATATCATTCACATGCTTATTCCCGACAATAAGCGTTAATCAAGCGAAATCAAGGATAAATATTAAAGACTTTAAATTTATCCGAGTTTAAAATATCAAACTGTCGAACATGATATTGCTTTGTGGAGTAAAATTCAAGAATAATATTCATGTACCAAAAATAATTTGGACGAGAAAAGAAATATATTTTTGGATGAATAGTACCACTAATAATAGTACTTGAGATTAGTACTCGATATGAAAAGTGTCCCAAATACCCGAGAGTGAATAATACTAGAGTGAATAGTAATCGGTGAATAGTAACTCGTGAATAGTACTCGGCATGAAAAGTGCCCGAATACCCGAGTGAATAATACCAGAGTGAATAATAATCGGGTGAATAGTAACTTTGTGAATAAGTAACTCGTAAAAAATACCAAAGAAAATGATATTCCATGGCGAGTACAAAAGAAATGATATCTCGAGACTAGTATAGTAGAATATATCGAAATCTATGAAATGGATTTTCACCGCCCATGCGGTAATCCACGTAGATAGATCATTTCCACAATTTAATAAAGAATGAATCTGAAGGATCATTCACCATGTATGTGGTAATCCACATGAGCGAGTTATTCCAACGAAATAATAAAGAATGGAATAACAAAAGAATTCATCGAGCATTCGATAGGCCAAATGCAGACGAGTTATTCCAATGTAATAATAAAGAACGGAACCGGTGATGCGTAATCTGCATGCAGACGCAGGATATTCCAATGAAATAATAAAGAATGAAATAACAACAGAATTCACTGTGCATGCGATAGACCGCATAAAAAAGGTTATTCCAACGAATAATAAAGAATGGAATAATAGAAGAATTTCACCATGTATGCGGTGCTTGCATGGCAAAGTTATTCAACATAATAATAAAAATGGAATAACAACGAATTCACGAGGCATGCGATGAATCCAGATGCAGCGAGTTATTCCAACGTAATAATAAAGAATGGAATAACGAAGAATTTCACCATGTATGCGGTACTTGGCATGTAGCGTGTTATTCAACATAATAATAAAGAATGGAATAACAACCCTTATGAGTATTAAAAGAAAATAACTCTCTTCATGAATACGAAAGAATAATACCCCTTACCTTAGAAGAATGTAAACCTCCAAGCTCGTGCCATTCTAGAAAAGTAATTCATGGACTACAAAGCCCTCGGTCCGCCTTTAACTGAAGAGCTACGAAATCAGATCCAAAGTGATTACAGAAAGTCTTCAGAACTCACCAACGAAATCATACAGATGCACTTTGAAAGATATGAGGCTGCTTGGAGGAAAGATGAAGCCAAACTTACTGTCGTTGCACTGAACGTAAACCTTCTGGACTCTTCAGAAGATGAAGACGAAATCGAAGACAATTCCGAAGATGACCCTCCCTAGCTATAACTCAATATTTTAACTTGTTCTGTAAATACTATTATGTATTCAACTTTATGAATAAAACGACTATCCTTTTGCTCGAAGGACTTTACACAACTCTTCAAACCACAAATGACAAAGAATATATTCAACAGAACTGAACACTTTAAACAAAATATGAATAAGCATTAACTATTTAAAACACCAAAAAACATATTCGCCAAAAGGGCTAAATACCTATCAATAAAAATATGTTCGCCTGAAGGCTAAAAAAACGTTCGCACAAAGGCTGAATGCATCACCAAGCACCATTAAAATAAATGCTCGCCTAAAGGCTAAACAAAAGTTCACACGAAGGTTGAACGTATCACCGAGCTCTATTAAAATAAATGTTCGCCCATAAGCTGAACAAACGTTCACACGAAGGCTGAACGTATCACCGAACTTCATTAAAATAAATGTTCGCACATAGGCTGAACAAATATTCGTACGAAGGCTGAACGTACCTTCGAACATAAAATAATTATTCTCCCAAAGGCTGAACACACACCACTAATCCTCCAATAACACCAAAGTTCGCATAAAGGCTGAACAAACGTTCGCACAAAGGCTGAACATACCTCCGAAAATAAAAAAATTGTTAACCCAAAGGCTGAACACACACCACCGATCCTCCAATAACACCAAAGTTCGCACAAAGGCTGAACAAACGTTCGCACGAAGGCTGAACGTACATCAGAACATTTGTTCGCCCAAAGGCTGAACGCACACCACCGATTCTTCGATAACACCAAAGTTCGCACAAAGGTTGAAGACATAAACATAAGTCAAGAACACAGTGGATCCGCAAAATATAGTAAACATTTTATTGATAAATTATAAGAAGGAATTACAAAGACGACTCATCTAATGTGCCCTACGGATAATACTTGCGAAGCCTCCCAATATGCCAGGTATTTCTGATCTCTGTACCATCCATTGTTCGAAGCCGATAAGTAACTAGCTTCGGCACCTCAACTACCTCATAAGGACCTTCCCAATTTGGCATCAACTTTCCCTGGTCTTGAGGCATAGAAGCTTCAACCTCCCGAAGAATAAGATCACCAACCTCAAATCTCCTGGGCCTAATTCCTTTGGTATAGTGCCTAACAACCCTCTTTTTATAAGCTGCTAACTTTACCAAGGTCGCTTCCCTGACTTTGTCTAATAAATTCAAATTGGCTCGAAGGCCCTCATCATTATATAGCTCCTGAAATCGACTAACCCGAAGAGAAGCAGAACAAATTTAAACTAGGATAAGTGCATCAGTACTGTAGGCCAACCTGAATGGTGAATCCCCTATTATAGACCTTGGAGTACTATGGTAAGCCCACACCACACTAAGCAACTCCTCTGGCCATCTACCCTTCGCCTCATCAAGCCTTCTTTTTATCCTATTAAAAAATGTTCTGTTGGTAACCTTCACCTAACCATTAGACTGAGGATGATCTACAGATATCTTCCGATGCTGAATGTTTAACTCTCCCAAGAATCCCTCAAACTTCAAACCCACAAATTGTTGCTCGTAATCAGAAACCACCACCATCGATATTTCAAATCGGAACACCACAAATTCCTTTAAGAACTTAAGATACTCTTGTTCCGTGATCTTTCGAAGGGGTTTCGCCTCAACCCACTTAGTCATATGGTCAATTTCCACGATCACAAAGCTGACTTGACCTTTTCCCTTCGACAATAGACCCAATATATCGATCCCCCACATAACAAAATGAATCGGAGACAGGACTGAGTACAATTCTTTGGGCGGTTGATGAACAACATGACTATTTAACTGGCACTTGGGACATTTTTCAAAATTAAAGAGCATTAAGTTCTATTTTTTTATTTGTAGCAAACAAGTAGTTAGTTTATCGGAATCCAAGTAAAAATAAGATGAATTTTCACATACTCCGTAGCCTCCTTGAAGATAGTAGGTGTCACAAGGTGTACAATCTGACACTATTTTTTTTGGCGTTTGTTCTCCTTGTGATGCACTGGTTCACCCAACCAGTCATCTTCCTGTCAATCACACAAGCACAATCTATTTTTTCAAGCCACGCACACAAAGCCAACACAGTGTTTACAGGACAAGGTCCCAACCTTTTTATTGCTCACTCAATAACAACGAATACAATATGACTCAGGGGCTTTTAGATTTACACTTGCTCAGTGATCTCTGTCTTGCCAATCCCCATATTGTACATATAAATATACATTAGGCTGTAGTTGACACCCCCAATTACTAGGACATTCAGAACTAATAGGAACTCATCAATTCAAATGTGTAACCACCCACCAACTGCCCACCAGCAGATGTGCACACCCCATGAAATAAAAATGGTTAGAGATATGTCAGTCATGTGTATGGAGGTTGGCTGTCAGCAACTGCCCATAACTACCTGTCAGTTAGGTCTTACTCCAGTCAGCCACTCCTAACTACCCATAGTGTCAGCCCACCTTGTTGATGTCCTTGTCCACAATGTCAGCCCGCATTTTTAATGTCTCAGCCCACGAAGTTTCCCAACATGTGCCACAATCTTGCTTTGTCTATTCAGCCCACACGAATATCCAACTAGCCCAACACTTGCCCAAGGTGTTATGCAAGTCTGTTGTGCACGTCCATCCCATGCGTCTGTCCACATGCTTCAGCCTTGTTGCATCCTGGGCACCAACCTAGCCATGCTTGCATACTGGACGCCAGCCCTTGCCATGTTTGCATGTTGGGCGCCATGCCATGACTTGACATGCCAAGCCCAACGCCTGTGCCATGCCTAACGTCTGTCCAACAGCGTTCTTGCTCGATCATTCCAAGCCCATGATGAGTCTTTGATTCGATCCAAGCCACCAATCTGATGTTTGACATTGTTTTAGGGGAACACAACAATATCCCAACGTCCAGCACGCTTCGCCCATGACACCTGCCATGGTCCAGGGTGACCTTCACGGAGCACCCCCCTTATAGTAGCACTTATGAAAACTTTCAAGTTGCCACAACTAGACATCAGACATGTCTGAGGAAGCATAATGCAATCCTTTTAGATTTATTAGTTTTCTGACATAGCCCATTTCTTTTGCCTGATGAACGAGATTCTTGCTTGAGTGTCACCCATCACCGCACAACACCGCTTTGCTCATTCTTTGCTCAAATGACTAAGTGTCAAACTTGACTACCGGCTAAGTGCGCCTAGCACCCTTGGCTGCCACACGCTACTTCTCACTGCTGTACACTGGTGCCTTACCCCTTTAATGAATGCCAAGGCTTGACTTGGCATGCTATCTGGGTGTCCCGCATGCCAAGTGCGTGTCAACCCATTAAGGGGCTAACAGTAGGCCAGTAATAACCTTGCCGAAGTACCGTATAGGTCAATGCCTTAGCTGCTATGTTATCGCCACAAATCCCCTCACGGACCTCTCGAAGAACATACTCTGCTTCGGGGGGCACTAAACATTTGAGCAGAGGAGAAAAATAGGCCCTTAGATATAGATCTCCATCTATCAAAACAAAATTCGAACTCTTATGCTTTACTTTCTTCACCAACAACCGATATGAAGGCAAGACGCCATCGACCGTTCCACGAACATTACTTCAACATGCTGAACACTCGATTGATTTAGGACCTCCAAATAAATTGACCCACTGAACGTGTTCACATCAGTCGTTGCCAATCTTGTCAAAGCATCTGCAATGGTATTATCAGATCTATCTACTCCTAGAAAAATAAATGAACTAAAGTACTGAAGTCGATCTTTCACTTCTGCTAGATATTTTATCATACTTGCCCCCCGGGCCTCATACTCCCCCGAAACCTGCTTGATTACCAGCTGAGTGTCACTGAAAATCATTATCTTCTAAACCTTCAAACTCTTCACCAGTCGAAGACTCGCTAAGATCGCTTCATACTCCGCCTCGTTATTGGTCGCATTAAATCCAAAACGTATCGCCTGTTGCACCCTTAACCCCTCTGGACTTGTCAAGATAATATAAGCTCCACTAACATCCAAATTAGAAGACCCATTTACATACAACGTCTATGAAATCTGCTCCGACCGAACATCTGTCACTTCTGAACAACCTCTTCTAACTGTACCAAGCTATTATCTGTCTTGGAGAATGAACACTCTACCACAAAATCAGCAAAGCCTGACCCTTTATTGTCATCCGAGGATGATACTCTATTATGAATTGTGACAACTCCATCGCCCATTCTGCGAGTCGCCCTGAAACTTCTGGCTTCCCTAACACTTTCTTCAATGGTTGATCCGTGTATACCACCATTAACCGACCCTGGAAGTACTGCCGAAGCTTCCTACTTGCTATCATCAGAGCATAGGAAAACTTCTCAAGGTTCGGGTACCTTGTCTCTGCATCCCAAAAGGCGTAGTTTATATAGTAAATCGGATGTTGCTTAGCCCCGATCTCCCACACCAAAATTGTTCCTATCGCCAAAGAACTTGCAGCCAAATACACATACAAAGGCTCAGCAGGAACTAACAAAGAGGCCGAAGTCAAATACCTTTTAATCCCCTGAAAAACATCCTCACATTCTGAAGTCCACTAGAAAGTCTTCCAATTCTTTGGCCCTTTCAATGTATTAAAAAACAGCAAACATCTTTCTGTTGACTTAGACATGAATCTCCTCAAAGCTGTTATCCGACCTGTCAGACGTTGAATATCCTTATACGACTAAGGAAACTTCATATCTAAAATTGCCTTGATCTTCTCCAGGTTTGCCTCAATTCCTTGCTTCCCAGAAATTTCCCTACTCCAGTCTGAAGGTACACCTTGTCGGATTCAATTTGAGCTTATGATGCTGAATTGTCTGGAAACAGTCCTCTAAATCATCCAGGTGACCTCGTATCAACATGTTTTTGATGATCATATCATCTATGTAGACCTCCATACTCCGACCCAACTACTTCGAAAACACATAGTTCATCATCCTCTGATAAGTAGCCCCCACATTTAATAATCTGAAAGTCATCTTCTTGTAAGCGTAGACATAACGATGTGTGATAAAGGAAATTTTTAGGATATCTTCCTCGTGAATCAAAATCTAATTGTAACCCAAAAATGCATCCATAAAGCTGAGCAAAGCATACCCCGAAGTGGCATCAATCAACTAGTCAATATGGGGAAGTGGGTAAAAATCCTTCAGACATGCCTTATTTAAATTTGTGTAATCAATGCAGACTCGCAACTTCCCGTTCTGCTTCTGTACCAATACCACGTTCATCATCCACTCCGAGTAGTTAATCTAAAAAAAAATAAAGTTCGCTGCTCGAAGCTTATCTATCTCCTGATCTATTATTTTCTGTCTTTCCAGAGCGAAGATCCTCCTCTTCCGCCGAACTGGTTTCTTCGTCGAATCTACATGCAATCTATGCACGACCACCTTCTTATCAACCTCAGGCATGTCACTAAGAGTCTGTGCAAAGATATCAGCATAAAATCACAGCAATTCCACCAAACTGGTCCAAAAAGGTTCCTGCAGCCCGGACTCGATCTTCACTGTCTTATTTTTCTTGCCCGGAATCAATTCCACATCCTCGGTCTCTTCGGCCAACGTGACCAGAGGCTCAGAAACACCCTCGATAAAAGGTTTGATCTATATCGCCATCGTCTGTTTATGTTTGCTAACTCCGACCCCCGGAGAGATTAAAACATTCATCTAACACCTTCTAGCCAAATCGAGGTCGCTTGCCACCTCCCCAACCCCGTTTGGAGTAGGAAACTTGATTTTGAAATGAGGAATTGAAGTCACCATCTAGAGAGCTATCAAAGTCGACCTCCCTAATATGGCATTGTATGCCGAATCCAAATGTACCACAAAAAATCTACAGACTATTTCCACCTGACAAAGAGCTGCCCCGAAGATAACTGGTAGCTCGATCGTCCCTGCAACCTTGACTGGATCATTACTAAACCCGTACAGAGGAATCTCCTGACCGGCCTCTAATTTTGACCCTCCAAATCCATCCCCTAGTAAGCATGAGCATATAAAATATCCATCGATGAGTCGTTGTCAATCATCACCCTCTTCATGTCCATCGAACCCACTTGTGTTGTATTCATCAAGGCTTCCTCATGGGGTTTAATGGGCTCTGAGGGAAAATCATCATTAGAAAAAGAGATTAGTGAACTAGGGTATGTTTTTTCCTGCCTAATAGACTGATCAGACACCGTCAGTACCGCTTTCAAAAATCCTCTTTTCTTCTTATTAGCAACCTTCTTGACTGACCCACCTGTAATCACATCCACCACCCAGCGCACTACCTGGGTCTGATCCTGTTGTTGGGGCTGGGGGTTCAGTTTCAATGCCGAGGCATTGTTTGCCCGATGTGTCCCCGTAGCATCTCGTCCTATAATATACTGAACTAGATTCTCGTTCTGGATGTTTTTTTCGATCCGATCCTTCAGAGTTCAGCAAGTTTCTGTAAAATCCCCAATCCTCCCATGATAGTCACATTACATATCCGAATCTCCTCTCTTAACCTTTGAACTGTACTTGGGTGGCTCATAGTATGGCTTCACCTTCATATGCTCCAAAATAGTAACCCGATCAGTGTTCAACTTTGAGTAAATTTTGTCAACCCTCTGACTCGGGAAAGGTGGACTCCCGACTCACCATTGTTATTGTTATACTTCTTTGGGTAGCCACCCGACCTATCATTGTTGTTGTTCCCCCTATCATTTTCTTTCTTCTTCGGCCTTTCTATTGAGTTCGACTTTAGACTACCCACAGATTCTTCTATCACGATGAAACCTTTGGCCTTATCGAAGGCTTCAGTCAAACTCTTTGGATGGTTGAACATTAGCTCATTTACTAACTTTTTAGAATAAACAAGGTTCAACCCATTCTGAAACAGCCCCACCGCCTGTAGATCATTCAAATTCGAGACCTAACACACTGTTTCCTAGAACTATTTCACGTACTAGCCCAAGGTCTCATTTGAGTACTGTCGAATCTGGGATAACAAATTGATGGGCTTTCTTCTTCTTTTCTTGCTACCGAACTGCGCTTGGAATTTGTGGCAAAGCTCTCTCCATGATAATACTAAGTTCGGAGCAAGAGTCATCATCCACTACTGAGATCTTTCCTCAAGGTCGTCATAAACATTTGACACTTTGCAGACTCCAAGTAGTTATAATAGTCCATCAAGTGATCTTAGGCCTGACTATGCTTATAGGAGTCCCCCGAACCGTCATAACTCTCCATGTGAGGGGGCTTCTTATTCGAATCTGCCTTTTCTTACATGATCTCTGGAGAGAAAGGTGACGAAGACTTAACCGGGGTCACACTATTTGGATTTCCCTTTCCAAGTTGACTTTGGCTAGCTTTTTTCCCGGTTCAGCCAACTTCTTGGCCAACTCCTCAGTTCCGCTTCTTCGGGGTGAAGGATTCCTTCGGCCTCTCCTTCCCTCTAGAGATGAATCTCACCTCGGAAGAGCCACCTATCGCCTGCTATCAAAACTCGTTGCCCTGGATCTGCCCCATCTTCTGCTCCTAATGTGCCGAGGGCCATCTGGATGATGAGTCCTGTAGTGGTGCCCGGGCGAACGACTTCTCGATCGACTTCAATAACTGCTCTTATCCTGGGAGAGACTCCGAAGCCTGCCCTCGGTATGCTTGATATTGTCCGAACGATGAGTTCTAGACTGACCCTATGGTGACTGTCCCCGCCTTCGGCTGTGACTAGAGGCACCATCCTCGTTTTCAGTGATTAGAAGCTCTATCTGCTGATCGATCTCCTTCCATTGCGCGAGCAGAGCCTTTAAAGTATCATCGGTCTCTTGGGCTTTTTAAGAAAAGATCAGCCCACTTTCATCATGACCATCACCATGGGGTCGTAATCGGGATGACGCATCCTCAACACGAGCCCCATGGCCAGCGTTTCTACTGGCAGTTGAGAACAGTCTCCGCCTGACGTCACCCCTGTCCAAGTCCTCAGGCCCCAGTGAATGACCTTTCGACCCCAACCTATCATGGATGCTCTTGGACGGTCCCAATTTATCTTTAACTTATCCTCTTTGTCGAATAGATCCATCAGTTGTGAATTTTCTTACTCCTGAAACCATGGATCCACCTAGCGAATTCTCAATGATAATTGAAAAGCAACACTAAATGCCCTTGTTCTAGCGCCAATATTAACGTCAAGATTCGTTCACGCGCCTCAATCACCAAAAGCGCATCCAATCCTGCATAGAAACGGTATGCACACCAAAAACTTAACAACTTGTGCCACTGGGGGATAGGCCCGGTATCAGAATAAGTACACGTTGAATAAGGTTTAACAATGGAGACAAAAAACTCTAGTGCTGAAAATTAATAATGAGTTGTGTGTACCTTAGAATCAGTGAAAAGCCTTGTATTTATAGTGATCTCACCACCTTCTTAGAGTCCTTCCCCGTATTGGATTAGGGTTCCTTATCAAGTATAATTCCTTAATAGGATTGTATAAGATCTCCTATAAATAAAGAAGTTGGTTCAAATCCTAACACCTCCTTCTGGATTTAGAAACCAAATATAATCAGGAATCCTTAATTCCTTAAAATACTCCAACTACCAAAATAGAATTCCACATGGATTCAAACCTCACGTGGACTGCAGCCCACCATACAAAACAGACTCGATATATCATGGCCCAACACATATATAACTTGAGAATATGTTCACCAATTTTGAACAGTTAAAGATTAACATATGATTTATTATGAAATTAAGAAAGGGCTGATTTGGAATTTTGTAGCATTATTTTCAGCAACAAGTTCTAATATTTAAAAATGTATAACTTAATGATAATAAATCTAATTTTGGTGATTTTTGATGCTAAATTGGAGTATTTGAAGTCTAGTTTATGTTAAAATTAATTAATTTAAGAAATAAGTTTTGACTAATGATGATAAGACTAGAATAGTGGACTGGCATATTAAGAATAATTTGACATATTAGGATTTTAAGATTTTTTAAGTTTTGTTATAGATTTTTTAAGTTTTGGAGTATTAATAGTGATCTAAGGCGATACTTAAAGGTATCTTAAATGGATTACAAATTATTTTAGAATTATTAGTTTGAATTATATTTAATTTGAGATGAATATATTTAGGTGGTGAATAACATTTCGTATTTTTTATTGTTGGCCTTTAAGGGTGAGATTTTGTGGAATGTTCTATAAGTGGATTTGAGTATCAAGTACAAATTTTGTTCTCTTTTAGCGAATACTTTTTTATTTTAATTTATTCGTTTTGCTACTCGTTTATAAATTTGGGATTGTCTCTCATGATTATTCATTGTCAAATTTATTATGATAGTTCATTTTGGTGTCGATATTTGGAACTCCTACTTGTACTCTTTAAACTAGTGCATCATGTCTAGAGTTTATTGTAATGTTTATAGTAATGTACATGTTAATATATTTTTTAAGACTTTGTATTGATAATTTATTTCGATTTAACATGTATATATTAGAACCTTTTTGTGCTAATATTGTGTTGCATGTGTTGTGACATGTTATTTTTGTTAGAATATACCGTAAGATATACCTGAGCTATAACCACCTGTGGGGGTATCACAAATATGTCCTCTTGGCACCGAGACATGACATCTTCCGTGGCGGTGTGATTAGTCCACAACGTCTCCGTTTTGAGCTCCAGTAAGAGTTGGGCATTTGGTTATTTTATTGTGGGAGGCGCATGTATTATATTATGCCATACAAATATAATTTTATCATAGAATAAGGTAATTAATTAGCTTATTATATGAGTATTGGTGTTAAGATTAGTAAATATAATTAATATTTAATTTGAGGTGAAAGGTAGAGGTTAAATAAATTGTTTAAGAACAATTTATGGGTGGGATTTAGAAAATCTAATTATGAAGTTTAATTAAGTTATCTAAATAGTTAATGGAATAATATTAATAATTAATTTGTTCCATTATAAGAATTTATTTTAAAATTATGAATTTAATTTCATAATTTGTAAAGTAATTTTATATATACTAAAAATGTATAATTAACAACTGAATTTGAGTTGGCTAATGATTTAGCAGGCAAAGTAAAAATGTGTTAGCCAATTAAAAATAAAGGAGTTATATTTGGACCAAGTAGAGAGACGGAGAATAAAACGTGAAGAAATCAGGCGTTGAGAAAAGCTTAATTGCTCAGGCCTTATAAATACCTTCCCAAACGCTTAGTAACTTACACTTTATTTTTCATCAGTTCACTTTTTAGAATGAAAAGAAAACAAAGAGGAAAAGAGAACGTAATGGGTTTTAAGTGAGAATTTGAAGAAGCTGAATAAAAGAAAGGATTAAAACTAGATTAAAAATTGAAGAAGAAGTATAGAAATGCAGTTTTAACGTCCATCTGATAAAACTCTAAATCTAAACGTGTGACAATAGCTAGAATAAGGCGAATAAGCCAATTATGACAACTGGTGAAAATGTCTCATCATAGTCCACACCTTCCTTTTGGGTGAACCCTTTCGCCACAAGATGAGCCTTATACTTGTCGATTGATCCATCCGCCTTTTGTTTAATTTTGAAAATCTATTTTTTTCCAATGGCCTTACAACCAAGCGGTAGATTAACCAACTCCTAAACTTAGTTCTTTCCCATAGAACAAATTTCATCCTTCATAGCATCTATCCATTCATTACAAACAGGTGAAGTGAGAGCTCCCTTATATGTAGCAGACTCATTATCATCTTTTAGAGCGCACATAAGGGCCTCTTCTTCAAGCACAAGATGGGATTCCTCTTCAATTTCAAAAAAATTTTGAGGTACTTTTGCACGTTTGCTACGACGTGGCTCAAGATTTTGTGAATTAGGTGGTGCCCCATTAGGCAGTAGATCATTCCCACAATCCTTAGCGACAAAAAGATGAGAATTAAATTCCCTTCCTTCGCTAAGGGATGGTGAAACGTCTCCCACTGATTCAGCCATTTCATATAGCTCAAAATCCTTTCTCGTGTCACCCCTGCTTGGAAACTCATTCTCTATGAATTCCACATCTCATGATTCAATCTCAGTTATTACTCTATCAGGTTGTTCATATATCATCACATAACCCTTCAAGTGTTCAGGATACCTTATAAAGATACCATTCCTTCCTCTAGAGTCTAACGTCCCAAGTTGTTGGGAAGGAATACGCGCATATCCTGCCGACCCCCATGGTCTTTAATGATCAAGTGTTGGTTTTCTGCCTTCCCAAGACTGATATGGTGTAGAAGTAACTGACTTACTAGGCACACGATTAAGGATGTAGACATCAATCATTAGTGCATCTCCCCAAAAATTAATTGGAAGTTCTGCTTGCGCCATCATCGACCTAACCATCTCTAATAGCGTACAATTCTTTCTTTCTACAACACCATTTTGTTGTGGAGTGCCAGGAATCGTTAGTTGTCTGATGATACCTTTTTCCTCACTGAGTCCTTTAAATTGCTCAGATAAATATTCGCATCCACGATCGGTTCTAATAACCTTTATGGATCTATCTCTTTGATTCTCAACTTCAGCAACGAAACGTCTAAATCAATCTAATGTGTGAGATCCCAAATTTTATGAATAAAGATTTAAATTTCTCGAAATATTTTTTTGAATATTATGGTGTGGATTTGATATAATGTTATAGTTGTGGGTAATATTTATAAATTTTTTAAAGTAAGCAAGTTGTTATATAATATTCGATTGGTCGGAGAATATTCATTTTAACAGGGAATATTCGTACGACAGCACAATCATTGGTGGACCCCACAATGGATGTATTATCGTAGGAAGAAAACGATAGAATTATCTTTTTAACGGCGAAAGTGTTACCGTTAAAACTGTTGAACTACCCGGTAGTAAAAGTAGAGTAATACGCGTGGTTGTATAGTAACACACGGTATTGATTATTGATGCTTACGTGAAAAGTCACTCAATTATACTCAATTATTACTTTCGATAATTCTTTGCATCATATCTATCATATTATTGATTCAATTATTTTCACAAAGATCATCTCGTATAATATGTTATATTATTAAATCAATAATTGAGGCGGCAAAAGTTATTCATATTATTATTTGTAATATTGACAATGTCTAGAAGTTCTATCGAAGAGAGGTTTGGTCACCTAATTGCGGCGCCCGATAAGGAGAAATCCTTATCGAAAAGCCCCTCTTTCCTAGAGAACGACACGGGTTGTTAAATATTGTGAATTATAATATTAATGATGAATAAGTTTGTGTTGATTAAAGATGAAATTGATAGTTCCATTGTGTTGGAATTATTAGTGTTAGTGAAAATCGACATTTATTTCGATAATAATTGATGTCTGGAGGTTATATTGACCAATCGGGTAATTAACTGGATAAATGAACAATTAATTGCTATTAGTTCACATATTGATAACTATGTGTTTACATGTGTGTACTATTGATTCACATGATTTACTATTAGGGGAGTTGGTGCAAGATTAATAATACTTGCATGACTAAATTAGAAATAGAGGTATAGTTGAAGGTACTATACTATAATTAATTTTTTTACATGTTTAGAACTATTGAGTCACATGATTTACTATTGATTCACATGATTTACTATTAGGGGAGGTGGTGCAAGTTTGATAATACTTGCAGGACTAAATTAAAAATGAAGAAAAAAATGAAGGTATTATACTGTAATATTTTGAGCCCCAAAACGTGCAATTATCAAAACTATATTTTCCTATAAATAGAAGTTCATTCTTCCTTTATTTCTCACCAATTCACTAAAGCTATAGAGCAATTATTATAGAGAGAAATTATAGAGAGAAAGAAGAAGAAAGTCATTACCTCACTATTCCAAAGATCCAGGTCTTCTTTTTTGAGGTAAGGGTATTATTTCTTTTGTATTCATGAAGAGAGCTATTGTTATTCCATTCTTTATTATTACATTGGAATAACTTTTGTATATCTGAGACTACTAGTATACATGGTGAAATTCTTCCATTATTCCATTCTTTATTATTATGTTAGAATAACATTTTTATGCTGCAAATCTGCATACATGCGAAATTCTTACATTATTCCATTCTTTATTATTATGTTGGAATAACTTTACTATCTGATCTACCGCATACATGGTGAAATTCTTTTGTTATTCCATTCTTTATTATTACATTGGAATAACTTTTATGCATCTGATCTATCGCATGCCAGTGAATTCTGTTGTTATTCGAATCTTTATTATTCTATTTGAATATCTTATGCATGCGGATTACGGCGTGACACAGTTCCATTCTTTATTATTCATTGGAAAAATAACATATGCATGCGATTATCGCATACATGGTGAATTCTTACATTATTCCATTCTTTATTATTACATTGGAATCACACATACATGTGGATTACCAAGATGCATGGTGAATGATCCTTCGTATTCATTCCTTATTAAATTGTGAAAATGATGCATCTACGTGGATTACCGCATGGTGGGTGAAAATCCATTTGCAGTTTCGTATATTCTATTATACTCAGTTGGTTAAAGTTTTGGCATCTATACTCCATGAAATTAGTAGAATATCCTGGATATTTGCATTTTATCCAGTATCTTTTCATGGAAATATTCTTCTGAGCATTCTTGAATTTTACTCCATAAAGATGTATCATGTTGACGATTTGGACGTTATTGATTTCTGGATAAATTAAAATTATAAATCTTTAAAATTTATCCTTGAACTTGTTTTATTGAATTATTATGTCATTGTCATCATCCTCATGCTTATATTGTGATGAAAGTCATGTTTGGCTTACGTGCAGATGGATTTGGTATGATTATGACCAGGGATTATTCGGTATAATCATGACCATAATGTGACGAATGATGTGGTAAAAGTCCTCATTGGCCTGTAGTTCATTGATGGACAGTTGTTGGTGTGATTATGACCAGGGATTATTCGGTATAGTCATGACCATTGATGATTACATGAATATCCTTGGCCTTGATGCAGGGATGATTAGATTTTATTTATTAAGCTGAGTCTCAACGATAAAATTGATGAAAAACTTTTTAAATCATAGAAGATAGTAGATTTTATGCTCTATTTGACTCTTCTAATGGATTGCTTGTTCCGCTGCATTTAAACTTGTTGTCTATTATATTCTATCACTTTAACATTGTTGAAAGCTAATGATAATTTATTCTGCATTATCTTAGTCATAATATTTCTTACTGGGCTAGTTGAGCTCACCCTTTCTTTCACTGTTCTCTTCAGAAAATGAGAATGTAGCCGGGACTAGTCGGGGAACGGAGTGACGGTCCAGATGATAACATTAGTAGTCCTCACTATTCTGTTAAATAGTGTGACAATAAATGTAATGAGGACTCCATTGAGTGTGGATATTATCTAGATGACAATATTCTTATTAAAACTCTTAAATTATGTTTTGTCGTATTTTACACGACTGTTGTATAATTAATTTGTATTTGAATTTTGTACCATGTATTTGGCGACTCAAGATGGGTGATGTATACCTGTTTTGGGGGCGTCACAATATTTCATCTATAAAAGTGATGAAATAGTTACTGCCATGTTGTGCTCTAACATTCATTGGACCATAAATGTCAGAATGAATTAGCTTTAAAGGATTAGTGGCCCTCACTGCCTTCCCTGCTAAACAAGGTTCATATATTGGAAGGTTATCTTTAGCGAGTGACCTAAAAGGCTATCTCGAGCTAGCCTAGTCATTCTTTCTTGGCCAATATGACCTAATCTAGCATGCCATTTCAATTATTCATTAACAGTATCATCATGAGAAGCAATATAACAAAAATGGGATTCACATTTATTCAAAACATAAAAACCATCTGATAAAATACCATGTCCTACAAAATCATTATGAAAATAAATAGATACGCTACTACTGTCGAAGGAAAAAGAATGCCTTATTCTAACTAAAGCTACAACTGATATTAAGTTCCTTCGAATTCCTAGTACATAATGTGTATCCTCAAGGATCAATGTGCGACCATTTTGCAAAGTCAGTTGATAAGTGCCAAAACTTAGCACTTGCTCCTCTGAATTGTTTCCCCTGAACAAACTTTGAGTCCCTTTAGAAACTTATCGGTACTCAATGAATCCCTCCCTATCTCGAGTTACATGCTTGGTTGTTCCTGTGTCAATAATCCACGAAGGATCAGTTTGAGCAAGAAAAATATGTGAACACACAAAGTAATCATCGCAATAAAGAAATTTAGATTGTACCTTTTTCTGCTCAGTACACTCACGAGCAAAATGTCCAACCTTCTGACAATTATAGCAAGTCATCTTCTTCTTTCCTCATCTTTTGCTCCTGCGGTGCTTAGCATTACCCTTCTGTTTTGGTGCATTAGTCTTAACCTGATCATTGCCATTAGCTTGCCTTTTGCGCTTACCTTTTGCATTGCGCGGACCAGCTTGAGCCATGAAAACAAAGATGCCATCTTTAGCACCACGTCGCTCATATTCAAGCTCAAGATGCCTTTTGAAATCAACAAGAGTTTTGATACTGTCATTATGTATCATAGTCATCATGAAAGGATCCCAAACATTAGGTAAAGACATGTGCCAGCTGCACTAAGCTCATGGATCATTGCTGACATTACTCGAAGGTGCTCCACCATAGTGTGTTTGGGCTTCTTCTTGTAACGGTCCAACTTATAATTGAGCTCGTGCAACCTAGTAGCAGTAGTCCCCCCAAAGGAATTTTTAAGAGTATCCCACATTTTCATTGCAGTTTTGCAGGACTCAAATTCGCCAATAAGGTCATTTTGCATGCTGCTTAACATGGTAAAGCGCGCACAATGATCCTTCTTTACCCATTCATCGTAGGTTTGTTTGTCTCGACGGTTCTGAACAGTGGTGCCCTCCTCAGGGGTTTGCATAGTGGTAGTTAAAGTTTCAAGAACATCTAACTCATTAAGCATATATTGAATTTTTTTCGACCAAAGGTAATAATTTTTATCATCCAATTTTTCACCTTTGTTAAGGTCAGCAATCACATTTTTAGAGGCCCACTACAAGAAAAAGGTCTATCAGCGACCGCATATCTGGTCGCTGATATTCGTAATATCGACCGACATCAGCGACCATTCTATAATCCAGTCGCTAAGTTATATCTGCAACCGCATGCGGTCGCAGATCGGTCGCTGGAACAAATTTCCCTCCCAAAATTTGACAGGAAATGTTGGCGCGTAGGTTTTTTGCGACCACTTATAATCAGCGACCGCATGCGATCGCTGACAAGTCCATGTCATTAAAAGTTAGCGACCGCATGCGGTCGCTGATCAAACTTATTGTTATCGATAACCGATGATTAAGCCGACCTGCGAGCAGCAGAAGGAAAAAGAAAAGAGGGAGGTCCGAAATAGAGAGAAGAGGGATAAAGGGGGGAGAGGAGAAGGAGTTCGGTCGCCGCCGCCACTTGCCACCAGCCACTTAGGTTCTCTAAAGAAGAAGAAATTTCTGCCTCTACAAAGGAGATCAAATTTTTTAAATGAGTTTGATTGAATCTTCTAAACAGATATTTATCTTCATTCATTGTAATTTCTTGAATCGTGTTTGAAATTTTATGTGAATTCGTTGGATTTGGCGATTGTGTGCATGAATACACCGTGTATTGGGTAATTCGTTTAGTCACCTATCGAATTGGGTAATTTGTTTTTGTTTTAAAATAGGTTTTTGTCATCAAATCTGATAACCCTAATCCGGGTTAAAAATTTGAACAACTTAAATGGTATTTTCCATCTTGTGCACCTGATAACCCACAAGCCACCGTAAAATTGTTTTAACTAAAAATATTTTCTCATAATACTCATGGAACTCATATATATTAGCTAAGGACCTTACTTGTAGGCTGTAGCACAGATTAAGGAGGATACATATATGATTCTTAGTATCACCAGATTTCTTGGCTGAGAATCGAAGTTAGAGAACTTTTATTATCCATTAGTAGATTTTTCCTCTTTACCTTTTAGCTTTCACAAGGAGCTCACACACCAATTTGGTCTTAGCTTGATAGATAGTTAAGACTTTAAAATTGAGGTTGAGTTAAGAATAAGGTTTGTCCTAGTTCAATTCTCATCAAATATGCTAATTGATGTTAATTATAAAATTCATTTATAATGTATGTTTGTTAATTATAAAATTCATTTATAATTGTATATTGGTAATGTTTTGATTGATATTATATTGGTAATGTATATGGGTCTGAATTTTTTACTGCTTTAATTTGCATTCAATCGTTATTGTTTTGGTCTTATTGTATTGGAAATTTTTATATTTCTCTTGGTTTGTGTCTTGGGTGCCTAGAAATGTCCATATATGCATGCCGTCGTGCATGTGGCTAGTCCATATTGTAGAGGAGACTCTGGCGAATTTTTTTTAAGTATTATAAGTATAAGTTTGAAAAATGTTCATAAGTATTATAAGTATAAGTTTGTAGTTGATTTTTTTTACCTCTTTTATTGTGAACAATTTTAGGTTTAAAATATATAATAGCTTTTGGTTATAAGAAAGCTATGCCCATTATTGAAATAAAATGAGAAATTGAATTGTTTGAATATGTGAGTAGCTTAATTTTAGTAATTCTCAGTAAATTGGGTTCTGTTTATATAGAGAGCCTGGGTGCTGCTTATCAATTGGATATAAATATATTGGTGATCAACTTGAGCCTATTAAGGGGCTATTGTAGTGATGAAATTTGGGCTTGGGTAGTGAGGCCACACGAAACCACCTGACTTAATCGAGCCTCACGGGGCCAAGCCAAGTTTGGTTGTAAACATGGTAAGCTATTGGGGGGCTGTTAAGCCAAAATAGGCAGTGCTAGGGAACTATTAGTGCAACAGAGAAGGTAACTAGACACACTTGGTCAATAAAGAGACTATTTTGGCTATAACAGAAAAACAAGGGTATTTAACACTTATGTATACAAGAATAAAGCTACAAAATGTTATAGAAACTATAAATTGCTCAACCAAGTTGTGACTATCCCAAAACATAAAATATTATAGAAAGGGACCGTGAGGGGTATAATCTTAAAACATGTTAGTCGAGGCCTTAGATGGACTCTTCAAATCTTGGCGTGAAGCCTTAGATGGTGGTAGTTTTCTTAAGAAGAAACATTTCAATGCATCTGAATACCAACCAAATATGTTGGTAGCATGAATGAAATACCTTACATATTCATTTACGATTAACAATAAAAACAAATTAAAATAAAATAACATGATATAATATAACTATTAAACTAAGTAGTATTTACTTAGTTTCTCATACTAAATTTAATAACATTTAAAGTTTCTCATCGCTTTAATTTGCATTCATTCGTTAACATTGAGTATGCTTAAATGTTAATCATATTCTTACAAGTATGCTCTAGTCATATAGGTTACAAGTATGCTCAAAGTCATATGCTTTAAGTATGCTCAAGTCATATGATTAATAAGCTCATGTTATCTGTAGTAGGTGCAGTGGAATCATGGACCTCTATTCGAATCCAAGTAGTTGGATGTACACGACGAAAGTCAAGTGCCCGAGATAGTGTTACAATGGTGAATTTAGAGCTGGTTGCCAAGTGTTTTTGGAGCATGCGTATAGTCACCCGGAATGTATAAATGGTCAGTCGCAGATACGATGTCCATGTTTGAAGTGTAAGAATGTAAATTATATGGACAGAGACGTGGTAAACTATCATTTACTTATTTATGGGTTCATGAAAAATTACGAAAAATGCTGGTGGGCACATGGGCAAAGAAGAGATGGTGGCATCACAGAAGTACACAATTCGGGTAGTAGTACTCATCGTATGAATGAAATGGTTCATGTTATTGTAGGGCCAGATTTTGATTGGGAACAAGGCAGAGAGCAACCTATAAATTCTGATGCCAAAGACTTTTTTAAGTTGTTAGACGAGGGTAGCGAGCCATTGTGGCATGGTTGCACCAAACATACTACATTGTCTGCAGTGGCGACATTACTTAACATCAAGGCTGATCACAATTTGAGCCATGAGTGTTTTGAGTCGCTCTTGAAGGCCATTAAGAGTATGTTGCCTAACGGTGAGAAATTACCTGTAACTATTACTTTTGTAAGAAAATGGTGAAGAAGTTGGGTCTTGGATACCAAAAGATCGATGCATGTCCCAACGATTGCATGTTGTTTTATAAGAAAAATGAACAGATGACAAGGTGCACGTTTTAGAGTCATGATCGGTTTAAGCCTAATAAAGAGGGTGTGACTACAAAAAAATCAAGTATACCGTTTAAGATTCTAAGGTATTTTCTAATAACACATCGGCTAAAAAGATTGTACATGTCTTCAAGAGCAGCTGAACATATGAGTTGGCATGTGAAATCTCCAGCTAAAGATGGAGAACTAAATCATCCCGCAGATGGGCAGGTGTGAGACCCCAAATTTTATGAATAAAGATTTAATTTTCTCGAAATATTTTTTTTAAAATTATGGTGTGGATTTGAGATAATATTATAGTTGTGGGTAATATTTATAAATTTTGAAAAGTATGCAAGTTGTTGTATAATATTCGATTGGTCGGGGAATTTTCTTTTTGTCGGGGAATATCCATACGACGGTACAATCATTGGTGGACCTCACAACGGAATTATTGTCGGATTGAGAAAACGACAAAAATATTTTTATGAAAATAACGGCGGAAGTTTTACCGTTAAAACTGTTGAACTACTCGGTAGTAAAAGTACAGTAATACGCGTGGTTGCATAGTAGCACACGGTATTGATTATTAATGCTTACGTGAGAAATCACTCAGTTTTGTTTAATTATTGCCACAGTAATTGTTGCATAGTATCTCACGTTATTTGATTCAATTATTATCGATATTTTATATGTTATTAAATCATTAATTGAGGTAACAAAGTTATTAATATTATTATCTGCAATATTAACGATGTCTAGAAGTTCTGCCAAGGAGAGGTTTGGTCACCTAATTGCGCGCATGATAGGAGAAATCTTTATTGAAAGCCCCCTTTCTCAGGAGCGACACATTAGATTAATAGTGTGAATTATAATAATGATGATAAAGTTTATTTTATTATTATTATAAATGTAATAAAATAGAAAACTTTTTATATAAAATGAAAAACTTTTATAAAGTTATTTGTTTTATTAGACTATAAATAAAATATATTATATTCTATTATGCATAGTGTTTGCATAGTGCCTGCATAGTGTTTGCATAGTAAAATCTTTTTATATAAAACAGAATATTTTTATAAAGTTATTTGTTTTATTAGATTTTAAATAATATATATATATATAATAAATAGAATATATTATATTTTATTGCATAGTATTCTTTCTATTTTTTCTATAAATAGGATGCTTAGTTAGAATTGAAAATCACACCAGAATTTCAGAGAATTCTTCTTCTATAATCTTGAGCGTATTTCTTTAGAGTTTAAGAAAGCTTTGAGCGTAGAAATAGTGCAAGTTTTCTTCAAGAATATCCTCGCCCTACCAGTCGGAATACTCTTCTTTCTAAGGTAAAAGATATTATTTGTTGTACTCGTAAGGGGTTTTATTTCTTTTGTATTCATGAAGAGAGTTATTGTTATTCCATTCCTTATTATTCTATTGAAATAACCTGTATACACGGACTACCGTATATATGGTGAAATTATTCTGTTATTCTATTCTTTATTATTCTATCGGAATATCCTGTCTGTGCGATTACGCATGACCTAGTTCCATTCTTTATTATTCTTTTGGAATAACTTTTATGCATGCGATTATCGCATGCATGGTGAATTCCGTTGTTATTCCATTCTTTATTATTCTGTTGGGAATAACCTGTCTGTGCGGTCTATCGCATTCATGGTGAATTCTTTTGTTATTCCATTCTTTATTATTCATTTGGAATAACTTTTACATCATGTGGATTCTGCGTGCATGGTGAATGATCCTTCGTATTCATATGAATAGTATTTTCATTCAAAAGGGTTTACGCGAGGCGCTTTAAGTAATTTTTTACCTAAAAAATTCTGAAAAAATTTGAAATGATAATTTGATGAGTTTTCTAGATTGTGTCCAAAAATAGCGATTTTGGATGTATAAATTAGGAGTTATGAATTTTATAGGAAAAGACTATTTTAAAAGTAAAACCTTATAACTCCTTGTGGTTAACTCCAAAATTGGTGAAATTTTTATTGGGAGTACATGTATATAACAAGAGTATATACTGTAAATTTTAGAATTTTTGGATAAAAGTACAATTTATGATAAATGTCTAAATATTCGGCAGTTTTAGCCATATGAAAAATAGTAAATGAATTTTAAAAATTCTAAGAAAAATATATGTTCAATATGGGACTATATTCTGCTAAATTCCAGAAAAGAAATATTTTTGGGACTGATTTGATATTTTTCATGAAAATGAACGAGTTATGAGTAAATGAATTAAATATGTTATGTGAAGTAATAAAATTGGAAAATAGGATTTTATGGCTTGGGAATCCTATATAGGGTATATGCAGAATTTTGATGAGGGATTTGATCATTGATGATGAAATCTTATGAGTATGGCATTTTTGAATGATTAAATGTATTATTTGATAAAGTGTAAACAATTGAAATAAATTGTTTATAAGTTTAAGAAATGATTAAAATATTGTTATAATATTAATGATATTAGATTATGAGATTATTAAGTGATTAATAACATTTGGTTATTATTGAGCGCTAGATAAATTGTATTATAAATGTTTAATATTTATCCTTTATCTCATTTGATTGATTCTTTATATCATTGTCATTATCCTCATGCTTATATTATGATAAAAGTCATATGTGGCCTGTAGTGCATAGATGGACTTGGTATGATTATGACCAGGGATTATTCGGTATAATCATGACCGTAATGTTAAAAATGATGTGGTAAAAGTCCTCATTGGCCTGTAGTGCATTGATGGATAGTTTTTGGTATGATTATGGCTATTGAGGTTTATAGCTATTGAGGTTCTCCCTAAATAGTATGAAAATAATTTTATTGATGACTTTAGATAAGTGTGTCGTATTGTATACGTCATTTGATATTTAATTTTGGTGAACCGAATAGGGTGAGGTGAACCCAACTTTGGAAGGGTGTTTTGCCACTATCATACAAGATGTCTAATGACATACTGACCTCGTGTTATCATAAGATGTGGTTGTGCACATCCACTTCTTTGAGTATATTTACGAGCACTACCTATATGATCTTGGAGTTTATTTGAAATATAATTTTCACTTGGAGACAGTGGAGATAGTTATATGTCGAGAGAAGACTCACCATTGGAAAGAAGATGATAGTAATCTTCTCGTTTTTCTTTAGGGTCTATTAGATCAACCAAGGATAATTACGTGGACATATGATATCTATCATAACCTAGACGCATGACCTCCCATGTACGAAGGTTTCCTTGAGCACTTCCCAA
This sequence comes from Panax quinquefolius, assembly GCA_020205615.1. Classification (NCBI taxonomy): domain Eukaryota; kingdom Viridiplantae; phylum Streptophyta; class Magnoliopsida; order Apiales; family Araliaceae; genus Panax; species Panax quinquefolius. The sequence continues at coordinate 99,563,323 of CM035159.1, forward strand.
AGATTTTAATTTCTAAAACAGTTTTTGACTATACTTTTATGTAAAGTATCATTGTAAGGTTGTGGTCGAGGCACCATGAAAGTTACATACATTTGTATTAAAACTCACAGTTAATTGTGGTCGTATTCTATACGACAGTTCAACAGTTGTATAAATGAAGTTTGTATTTGATTTTTATAGTGTGATATCTGGCGACTCAGAATGGGTCGTGTGGACCTATTTTGGGGGCGTCACAGCAGGCTTGGAAAGATTTCAACTTAGCACATCCTGGGTTTGCATTAGAACCTAGAAATGTGAGGCTTGGATTGTCCACCGATGGTTTCAATCCGTTTGGCCACTCAGCTGTTCCGTACTCATGTTGGCCTGTGATTGTTACTCCGTACAACTTGCCTCCTTGGATGTGTATGAAACAGTCATACTTGTTTCTTTCACTCATGGTTCCTGGTTCTAAGAGTCCTGGAAAGAACTTAGATGTTTACTTGAGACCTCTTATAGACGAGTTGAAGGTATTGTGGGAGGATGGAGTACAAACTTGGGATGTTGCAACAAAAACAAATTTCAACCTTAGAGCAGCGGCGGTTATGTGGACTATAAGTGACTTCCTAGCTTATGGTATGTTAGTTGGATGGAGTACACATGGGAAGTTGGCTTGTCCGTATTGTATGGAGCATCTGAAAGTCGTTTAATCTATCAAAAGGTCAAAAGCCTTCTTTGGTTTGACCATCATCGCTTGGTTCTTCTTAGATAGATCACTGTTTCAAGAAATAGAGAACACTTGAGAAAGGGAAAGTAGACAATGATATGCACCACTATTACGATTATCGAGAGCGGAGATGCGAGATCATGTGATGAGATTGCGGTTATCCCATTTGGTAAGATTGATGCCACAAACATAATCAATGGGTTTGCTGAATCTCATAACTTGGGTTCGGAGAAGCAACTTTTGGGAACCGCGCCTTTATTGGTACACAAATTTGATTAAATCGTAATCTAGATGTGATGCATATTGAGAAGAATGTGTTTGACAATGTGTTTAACAATCGTAATGTATGTTACTGGGGGAAGACAAAAGATAAAGATAAAGGCACGCGTTTGGACATGAAAGATATTTGTAAAAGCGTCACGGATTAGAACATTATGAATCTCCTAATGGTAAGATTGTCAAACCGCATGCAAGGTACACATTGTCCAAAAAGCAAGTTGAAGATGTGTGCACATGGGTTAAGTCTCTGAAACTACCAGGTGTGTTACGGGTGGGAAATTGCAAGGGATGAAGAGTCATGACTGTCATGTGTTCATGGAGAGACTCATGCCTATAGCATTTCTGGATCTGCTTGATAAACCAATATAGGATGCTTTGACGGATCTTAGTCGTTTCTTCAAAGACTTATGTTCAAAATCATTAAATGAGAAGGACATGTCTATACTTGAGAAGAACATCATAGAGATCACGTGTAAACTAGAAAAAATATTCCCACCTGGTTTTTTTGACTCCATGGAGCATTTACAAATCCATCTTCCCTATAAAGTTCGTGTTGGGGGTCCAGTTCAATATAGATGGATGTACCCTTTCGAGAGGGTGATGGGAAACCTTAAGAGGAAGGTGAAGAATAGAGCTTATGTCGAGGGGTCGATATGTGAGGCATACAGTTTCGATGAGATATCTACGTTTGTCTTAAACTATTTTCCGGACGAAGTCTTGACAAAGGCCAATCGAGTATCGAGACATGATGATGGGGGAAATGTTGAAATAAATGGTCAGCTCTCTGTATTTGGTCTATCGGGTCATGCTTATGGAAAATGGAAGCGCATATTCCTCTCTGAGCAAGAATTACATGCTGCACATACTTATATTCTTCTCAATTGCGAGGAGATTGACGAATTTGTAAGGTACACATGTAAACTTGATAATTTATCTTTTAAGTTGAAAATTTATTCCAATATGTTAATGTTTATAACATGGTATAGATTGTACGATGATGAGTTAAAAGTGAAGCATCTCGGCATAACTGATAAAGATATCCAAATCAATCGTGATAAAAAATTTACACTTTGGCTAAAGGACAAAGTAAGTTCAATTTCTTAAGCATATATATATATATATATATATATATATATATATATATATACACTCCATGTTAACTATGACTTCATTTAATAAGATGGAGTTTTTGTAGGCTTTGATTGAGGATCAACGATTACGGCTAATGTGAAGTCCTAGCTATGGGACCGAGATAGGGACCAAGTCATCGTTCTGAATGGTTACAAAATAAATGGTTATGAATTTCATACAAAGGCATATAGGCGCGGTAAAAGAACAACAAACTCGGAGTGTGTGTCCAAGAGATTATTACTGATGAGCTTTGTCGTTGCCTTTTATGGGGAGTTGGAGGAAATCGTAGAGAGTTGTCGTCTGAGGGCATGTCTGGGGGTCATATTCACTTGTTCAAGTGTCGTTGGTTTGATTCAAAAAAGGGATACGTGTTGTGGACATGAAATCGTCGATATTGACCTCCATAGAGTCTGCGTACTCCAACGAACCATTTGTTTTACCAACTCAAGCAATGACAAGTATACTACACTCCTAGTCCTGTTAGGAAAAGGGATGAGCCCGCCACTGATTGGCAAGTTGTAATTCATACTTCCGCGTGGTTGTGTAGAATTAGTTGATAGGGAGATTTACCAAGCGCGGATGCTTCATAGTCAAACTATAATAAATGTGGAGGACGACAATGAAGTAATCCAGTTAGATGGTGGAGATGAACCACATGAATTAAATCCACGAGTTAATATTTGTGTCGGATGACATTGATCTTTGAGGAGGAAGAGTTATTGATCGAATCGACCTTTGAATCAAGCGGAGATGATGGTTATGAATCTGCAACACGTATATCTGAAGATGATTACGAATCGGACATTGACACTTGAACAAATGAAATGTATGTTTAGCATTACATGTTTTTATATCATTGTCATGTTTATGTACTTAACTATTTAAATGCAATTTTTGTTTATTATAATTTTATATTCATATATATACATGTTTATATCAACATCATGTTTATTGTCATTTTATATATTCATATATACATGTAATCAAATATAACTCATATATACATCTTGAAATTTGTAATATCTGAAATGGCTTCTAAAGCAATGAGAAAAATGCGGCTTGGGTGGGGACCTAATCATGTGCCTAAGGCCCTACTAATCCGGGATGATCGGATTCTTATTCGATTCGCCTCTCCTCGAATACGCACGTCGTCCGCATCATTTATATATAAGCATTTTAGATTTCATTTATACTGAGATATATAGAACATAGATATAAATTGTTTTAATATATCTACTTATCGTTGATGTAAATTATTGTATACTATAGTGATTTTTCAGATAATAAGATCATCAAGTGCATTTCACAGTTGTGTTTACAGAATTGGCCTACACTTGTGATTACGTGGTAGAAGTACACTATATCGCCCACAAGGATCTTGTTTAAATTTGAATTCGGTATATTTTTTTTTAATTATGATGAGATAATATAATATTCTAATTAAGGATAATTGTTTAGTAATGTTATTATTGTTATTTTATTTGCGAGAAAATGTATAGATGGGAGGACGCGCAAGCTTCAGTGATTCAGGATAATTTGAACAAAGAACGAACAAAAAGCCCTTCACAATCTTTGAGATCGACCATCCGGGCGGAGAGAGGATTGCATGCCTGAGCATAGCCCACGGTGGTGCACCCAGTCCATATAAATTTGAGATGTGTGCCCAATGGAGAGCCGAGAGTCTGGGTGAAAAGATGAAAACTACGCCGCCACCAATGGATCCTCGGGTGTGCCCGATGGCGAAAAAGGCTAAAGGAACATCTGAGTGCGATAGTATTTCACAGATTCTGACATATCAACGCCAGTATGCGTATTTACAAGTTTTAATATGTTTACAATCATGAATTATAGAAAATATATCACATTTTACTTAGTAATATTGTCTTATTTTGTATAGAGTCTCGATCTCAAGGTTAGTCTATCCATTGGTTTGGATGTATACGTGTAGCCACCGTGATGAGTGCACTTTGATGCTATCCGGATAGCGATAATAAGTTTTAACAACTTGATCTTGTTTATCAATGCTTACGAAATTTATTTTAACTATTTAATTGTTAACATGATGACATGATACTTATAAGCGTTTATTGAATGGCGCTATCCTGAAGGCACTCCACGTCGCTTTATTGATCGAGAGTTGTGGGAGAGGCGTCTATAGTGAAGAAGAACTACATTAAAGGTCGAGGACAACGACGCGCCCATCCTTTAGTGGCTCAGTTTGCTCTTACCCGATCTTCACGGTCATCGAGCCATCTAGGTGTTCATACTCCTCGGACCGTGTGAGAGCTATATATGTCGAGATCGAGATCTTACGAAGATCTTTGGGGCGGGCATCTGGGGGCTCTGAGTCTGAGGAGTTAAATTGAAGCGATATTAAGCGACAACGGCGGAGGATAACATGGGGATGACGACGGTATAAAATCAATTTGTTGTATGTATTGTCGTAATATATGCCAGTATCAACATAGTTACTATATTTGTAACTTGTTTTATTATTTTGTTAATTACAGGGTGATCAAAGAGGCGATGATGCTTGACGTACCTGCTTTAGATCAGTTTTGTAGTTATTTGATAAGTTTGTACTTGTATATTCATTCAATTCATATTGGTTTTCTGTATGTTACTTAAAACAATATTAGATTTGTTTATATTTATTCAATTCATATTGGTTTTTAAAGGTTTATATAGTTTATATACTAGTTTGGTGTATGTGTCGGTGGACGATGGATGTTTATATTGTTGTGCATGTTGTTTATCTTGTTGTGTATGTGTGTTGGGATAAAACAGGTACAAAATAGGTACAGGTTTTTGGGAATTCTGCAAAACAACAAAAATCTGGTTTTCATTTTTTTCAGATCAGCGACCGCATGTGATCGCTGATAGTTATTAGCGACGGCTAAACATTTGAGGGTATCGTGCGTTGCATTCGGTTGACCGATAGCGATCGTCGGCCTCCATCGTGGACCACGTCAGCTTTGGCCCTGGACCATGCTGACTCATCTTAGCGACCGAATTTGTCATTTCGGTCGCTCATATCGATCGCAGATATATCGGTCGCTAATAGTGGTCGTTGATGTGCATCCCAACGACCAGATTTTATGCGACGACTATCAGCGACTGAATGCGGTCGCAGATAGTCGGTCGCTGATAAACCTTTTTCTTGTAGTGGCCATTTCACTACAATAAGTTTGCACGAAATATGAATATTAACACACATAATAATTTTGTCATTAAATCCTAAGTAATCACAATTATTTAGTTTATGGATAGAAATCGAAAAATCGCTAAGCTCATAATCATCATTCCATGTCATAAAATAAATAATTGTGATTAATATTATTTTATATGACAAAATCCAAATAGCCCATTTCAACAAAAATAAGGACGGGTTATGAAACAAAAACCCCTATTGATAATTTAATTGTTCTTTGGGAGATAAAATCAATTAATTAAAGAACAAGTTCAAAATTACATTCCCTTACAAGGTTTCGATATAAATACATCAATACCAAAATTTTACATCAAAGATTCCTACTACATCAATCTAATAATAAAAATGGGATTGTTGCACTTATCTTCTCATAATTATTTTATCTCAAGTCTCTATATCACAAAGTGAGAGCCCGTCTCCAAAAATAATTAGATATCAACCCTTTTTAGTCCATCCAAAGCACCATGCAATAACAAATAAGGGGTATGTGCATGAATGGACCCACCACAGCTCCCACTAGGAAGCCGGATGTATTTGGTCAAGTCCTAAAAGGACGAACGCAAAAAAATGTGCAATAAACATAATATTTACACATAAATATACAATAATAAATGTGAAATAATATCCAATGTTACTCAAAAATGACCAAATATTTTTCTAACAGTATGTATACATGAAAATTTAATACTGTGATTTTTCTAGATTTTTCAAAAATATTTCACTATTTAATGCAATTATTTTTCAAATAAATAATAATTAATAATAAAATAATTTAAGATACTAATACAATCCAATTCTCAACACCAATAAGTGGAGAACTTGTAAACATGCCTCTGAAATCACAGGAAAAAATTTGGCCAAAAAAAAAATTCTAGATAATTTTTAAATCACTTTAAATAGCTACAAACAATTTTCGAAAATATCTTTCATTTATGGAAAAATTCAAAAAAATAATTAAAGTGACCAGAAAATAAAAACAAATTTTTCTGTAAAAAAACATTAAAAAAAATATCCAGAATGTGGCACGTGGACCCCACATACACTGCCCTTTTTCTATTTTTTAAACCGTATAGCGTATTTACATCTTGTATGATAGCATCGATTTAAATCTTTTCCTTAAGAGACCAGAAGCATAATTGCAGTTTAGTATCCTTTTTTCAAAAAATCATAATTAATTCTATAAATGTCCAAAAAATACAAACTTTATATTTCTGGAATCGTGGCGAGAAGCACTATTTTAATATGTAAAGAAAATATACATTTGACTTATGTAGAAAAACATATTTTTATTTAGAAAAACCGTAAATACGAATTAGGGTCCGCGTTTTCTCTCAAAATACAAATCCGATTGCAACGAAATTTTGTAGGTGTCTAAACATGCATATAGACTACATTATACTGTATTTTCAGCCTCTAATATGTACTCTAGCATATTATGCCATTAATGTCATATTATAAGCTTTATATGCAAAAACAAAATAATGACAGAATATTTATATGAGATCAGGCATAGCATGGCTCTGATACCAATATTAGAATTTTACGTGGAAATTAACACATAAATAATACTTACATATGAATCAGTAAGTATCCACGAAGCGGAAGCGGTTGAACCGAATGCCAAATCTACAAGCGACACCACGAACAGATCTACTACGATCCTTCTTACTTCTCGTTAATATATAGTTGTTACAAGTAATCAATGCGAACGAACTATTTAAGTGTTCACACCAAGTACACCCAAGCCTATTGATGAAAGCTTGGAAATACTAGAGAGAGTATTTAGAGAGAAATTGTATAGGAAAAATAATACGTTATTTTTCATTAGCCCTACACACAGTAAGCTTCAGTATTTGACGTAAAACCCAATACGTAAGGGATAAGTCTACAACTGACTAAATTAGGAGAGTTATCTCATATAAATATATCACGTATTATTTAAAATACTTCAAAGTGATATATGGGACTCTTCCAATTCTTATAATTGGGTTATCCAATACCCATACCCAAGTGGATGTTTATGATCCACGGGTCCGGCCCGGATCAATTACTAATAATTCTATTCCTAATTAGAATGAGTCATTTCATACAATCTTTTAAAGAATAAAATTTACACATTTAAAAAGAATGAGAATAATTCATTCTATTCTAATGGAATAACCAAATACAATTTTTTTAATCCTACATAAATGAGTCATTTCATTCCTAACTTGATTCCTGTAATCCAAACATAAACGTAGCATTAGTGCTCGTTGGGCGGAGTTATGTGTTGTGATGTGGTGAGCTAAAACACTTTTAAACATAGAGTTTTTGGTAAAAGTGCTTTTATAAGAAAATTAAAATAATGTTTAGTTACAGAATTATATAAGTGTATTTGAAGGTATTAAGATAAATTTAAAGTACTTTATGATATTTTCAAAAGTGTTAGATTCAAAAAACACAAATTTTATACTTCAACTAAAAATACTTTTAAACTCAAATTTATACTCTTTAAAAATGTTTTCATAAAATTATAAAAATTAAAATATTTTTATATTTAATTTAAAAATATTTTTAATCCACCCAAAAACTCCTCCAAATGAGCTTTAAGTAGAACCAAGCCACATGATTTAGAATGTACATTTAGCTGAGATATGAAGGAAGCTGGAATTTTGTACATGGATGGCACCTTAGAGTAAGAGTGTAAATAAATCGAGTCGAGTCGAGTATATAGTTGTTGCTCAAATTTGGTTTACAAAATTTAGAGTATAAAATAAGGTTTAATTGAGGCTACCGAGTCGAACATTATCTTGGATTGAATATAAGCAATTTAAATTTTTCTAACAAATATGATCCGAGTATATTTAATAACCCATAATTTCTATAACTGACGTGTGGCCTATGCTGCTTAAGAAATAAGCCATAAGCCATGCCCCGATGCGTGCGCCTCCATTCTTATTCCCTTCCACACTGCTGCCATACGCCTACACCAAAAGTTCCTCTCCAACTATATACCATTTGTACATATATATATATATATATATATATATATATATATATATATAAGTCCCGGATCTTAAATTTCACCTCTTATTCAACTCATCTCAGTTTTAGCTTTTTAGCTGACGGATTCGACAACGATTCGGTCATATACAACCGTCGTCTATACTTTTAATGACGCTATATGTTGTCAGATTCTTCAAAAGTATAGACGACGATTTGTATAATCGAACCGTCACGGTCCGTTCTTCTTTAAAGATGAACTAATAAGTAGATTCACTCTACAATTGTGGTATGTACCTCCTCCATTAACTCCGGTGTGAGGTGATATAAGGTTAACATGGAGAACTTATCTTTCTAGTCTTTGGAAAGTAAATTGCATGTATCTTAAAATCAATGAAGTGCCTTATATTTATAATGCTCTCACCGCCTTGTAAGCAATCCTTCTCCGAATCAGATTAAGGTTCTCTGTCAATGACCATTCCATAACAGGATTGTATCAAATCTCCTATAATTAAGGAAGTGGATCCAAAGTCCAACACTTCCTTCCAAAATCAGAATCCAAATATAATTAGGAACCTCAACCCATAAATCCCCCATCCACTAAATTCACTTCTAGTTCAAACCCAATTAATTCCACATAATTAATGGTTCATTATACTCAAAGGCCCAAATAATCATGGCCCAATATATATATATATATATATATATATATATATATATATATATATATATAAATTTTATTACACTATTAACATGCTTAAGTTTATTTAAGCAAGCTTAAACATGAACTAGAAAGAGTAAAATGTTAATGAGTCTCATTTTGGTTAGAATGGAGTATATTGTTAAGCATCATGCATGTTGATGACCTGCCTTAATATATATATATATATATATATATATATATATATATATATATATATATTATCTCCATTTGACTCTTGTACTTTTTGTTAGTGGCCCTGGGTCATTAGCATGCGAGAGAAATAAAAATTGCGAAAGAAAACAATTAAGTCAATGAAAATTAAAAATGCTTAAACACCTTCTTTAACGGAGTTGTTGTATTTGGCTTTGTATTAGTATATTACTAATATATACATGTTATATTAATTAATAAGAATAAACTTTTGTAACTTGTAGAAACATGGTTGAACTAAACAAACTTATCCTATGAATAATTATTTAATTAATTCATGTCAAAAAAGGGAATATATATATATACACACACACTGGACATGATTCATAACCACTGCTGACTATGTCTCATGTTCTAGCTAACTCATCATATGCCGTCCATTCTAATCATGAGAGATTTTGAATTATTATCCTCAAAAAAATTTTACTTACGAATAGTAACTGTCATATGAAATTTCTTATTTGCCCCTCATGGCAGAAGGTTTCTTAAGAAATTTTTGCGGATAGTATACATAAAATACTTTGTTAACTATCTGCAAGAAATTCTTGATCATGTCCCTATATATATACTCCCTCCGTCCCATAGTTATAGGCTGATTTTCCATTTTGAGATGTCCCAATATATAGGCTACTTACTATTTATATAATTTAGTTGGTTCATTATTTTATTTGTATGCCCTTATAATAAATATTCAATCATTATTCTTTTTTTGAAGAAACAACCTTCAATGTCATTATTTTTATCACCACATTTAATATTGTTGTATTCTCAATAAAATAATTCAACTTTTTAGGCTTTTACTAGTTTAACATATTTTGTGTATAAAAAGCAATTGTCTGAAGTAATCAATGAAGTTAAGAGTTTCAATGTGATAAGTAAGGAGTAATTAATTTATTCATTAATTCTATATTAAAAGGGTATATGTGAAAAATTTATGTTAAAATTAACTTAAATCCCATTTTCTTAAACTATGTCTTAAAAAAAAGTAAATTTATAACTATGGGGACGGAGGGAATATATATATATATATATATATATATATATATATATATATATATATATATATATACGGTTTGTAATACTGTGATAAGTGTTATAACAATGATTTTTTGAATTATAAATGACGATTCAACCATCGTAATAGACTAGAATATCTATAACGACGTTTAAACTGTAAATAAGTAAATGATCGATATTATAAAATTGTGTATATACATTTATATATATATATATATATATATATATATATATTTTCAACACAGCTAGCTAGCTAGCTCTCTATATATATACAAACGTATATATAAATAATAGATTTTAAATTTAAGCTCAAAGTCATGATTAATTAATGGGAAAAGATTAATTAGTGGCCATTCATCTATAAGTCGCATACATATGGTGACACTTGGAACTGCCTTATTTGTCAGCCGACTTTTTTTTAGTTATTGTTCTTTTTGACATTTGCTTTTTCTTTTTTTAATTAATTATATGTAACCGGGGATTTAAGTAATTAATTTGGTTCTTCCACTAGAAATAATAATTATACTAGTAATTTATACAAGGTTTAAATATATTTTACTATCTTAAATTATTATTTTTTTCACTTCGATAATTGACCTTTCAATTTTATCAATTAGATGAGTAAACTATTAATTTTTTTTATTTTTGTCTAATTTCTATTGACACGTTAGAAATTGTTAATGCGACCTTCTGAGTGGGGCCATGTATGTGCAACTGATGTCTCTTAAAAAAAATCATTTTTTCGCCATTTTGTTAAATTAAATTGTTTTTCCAAGAGTAAAGTTGGCAAACCAACTTTTCTTTCATATAAAAACAAATCACAAAAATATTGATAGATAATCATATTTTGTTAAAAAAATAAGCCAAAACCGCAACCCTAAGTAATGTTGGTGGAAGTGATGATGATGGTATATATTGATCATCTACTGATGATGAGGAGATGCATGGGCAAGTACTACTTCGTTTTCAAAGGACAAGATAAGATTTTCTAATCAATCTTCAGAAAAGGGTTTGGTGAATTAATGTCTATGTATGTATATCCGATGAAGATGAATATGTGTGTGTAGGGATGCACAAAAGGTCCGACGCCTGCGGTCTGACTTTGGTTCAGTCTAGTCAATGTCTTGTCCGATCAGGTCTGGCTTGAAAGACTTGTAAAAACCATCATTTTAGACAAAAATCTGACATGACCGGCAAAAAAGCCTGAATGTAAGGATTTTACCCTACTAAGTCAAATAAAAGTTAGAATTTATGGTAAAAATAACTATATTGGATCTTATATTATTCATTGTAAGATTTAGCGTCAATAATTTAAAAATACATGGAGTTCATAAACACGAAATATATATATATATATATATATATATATATATATATATATATATATATATAATGAAAGAAATATAAAGCCAAAGTGGTTAGTTGGAGAATTACTTATTTAATTAGTGCAAAGATAAAAGTGGGTGCACCAGACAACAAAACAGTTGCTTGGTGACTTTAATTTATGTTTAATTAAGCTGCTAAAAAGAATATTAGTCAATAATTATTATTAATTGTTGTTTTATTGTAGTAGTATCCTTAATTAATTGAAAGACTCTGCGGCCTGTGGGTGATTGTGAAAGTTGACGAGGTTGGCAAGCCTCTCCAAGAAGTTACTCTCTCCGTTCTTAAAAGATTGTCGTTTTAGAAGAAAAAATTTGTTCTAAAATATTTGTCGTTTACAACTTTCAAGGAGAATAAATTATTTACTTTCTTATATTACCCCTACCTTCTCTTATTGTCCTAAAAAATTTTCTTCCTTGTATTAATAGTTTTCAACTTTCTATAAAGAGGTAGTGATAGAATTTCAAATAAATTTTAATTGTTAAATGTTAGTATTAAATGACTTTCTTAATCCATGTGCAAAAATCTTAAACGATAATCTTTTAAGAAATATAACTGTAAATATTTTGGCGGTGGTATTAATGTAATTAATGACATGTTAATCTATTATACTTTGATGATAAGATCATTATTAGGGTTGGAGTTGGACTAGTATATATCTCTCTAATTACGGCTTGTCGTCTATTTATTAATTATAATATCATTAGGGGTTGAGTTGGAGTATTTCTTAATTCATGTACATGGAGTCAAAACGACTATTATTATAAAATGGAGGTAGTAATATTTAATAAAATAATGATACAAATATAAACTATTTTATAAATATTTTACAAATTGTTGACGTGACATACTCGATCAACCTCAACATATTAATCAACAAATTGTTTCAATATAGTCTTCGGCCCCACATAAAAAGTTGAGGTGGAGTATGCCACATCAACAATTTATAAAATATTTATAGAATAATTTATGTCTGTAGCATTAGTCTAACGGGACTATTTTAGAACCCATGCCACTTTTTATTGTAAAATTTTAATATGACACCCTCGGTATAAAACTTACAATACCTTTGATTTATAAAATAGTCAAAATAAATATTGAAAAAATAATGTTAAAAATATAATTAGCACCTCACTTTTCAAAATAAATGTAAAAATTAATTACTAATGATGACTTCTTTAAAGAAGATTTTTTCATTGTTGAAATTTTTAATCTAGAGTTTGAAAATGTATTAATTAAATTGATTTTAAAAAGTTAATAATTAATAATATTAATTATATATATATTTTGAAAGTGAGGTAGTATCGATCGATCATAATTTTCTATCTATGTATAGCCAGACATGATCATGTTCACTCGGCTCTCTCTCCACCGAGTCAAGGAATTTTCACACGTCGAATCCTTCTCTTTATGTACAATTAAAGTAGTTTTATTTATTCTTTGGATCTGTTTTCTTGTGTTTGAGATAGGAATACTATTAAAGAACAGTGTTTGACAAGGAAAGCAAACTAAGCAAATTAAGAAGCTTTAATTTAATCGAGAAACTCATGCTCTCATGCATGTCCCCGCCCTTCTTTTAACTAATCACGTACTCCAATAATTAATTAACATATATATATATATATATATACTGCTTTAGCAATTACAATGCTTAGGCAGCATCATGCCATCATGTGCATGCTACTTCGATCTCATTAATTATCCAACATTGCTTAAAAAAACTGCACATGACCATTGAAATAACTTAATTGGAAATTGGTCATATATATATATACATATATATAATAACTTGTACTCACAAAAATAAAGTATAATTTTATTTTTCTTTTAATTATTATTATTATTATTATTATTATTATTATTATTATTATTATTATTATTTCCAGCTCTTTATGATAAATTAATCCGATGTATTATTATAATTAGTATATATGATGATAAATATATCTAGTTTTGGAACAGATAAAAAAATTAAATATATATACCACTTAAAAATTAAATATATATATATATATATATATATATATATATATATATATAATTGGTGTATTCTTTAAATTGTAGTACTTACCACAGTAGAGGTAGCTTAAGAAGACTGCAAACAGACATGACTACCAACAATGGAAAACTAATCATTTGCGGCTCAAATTTGGAGGTGGCAACTTTGTAGCTAGACATTTTCGATCAATTAATTAAGTTGATGAATTGGTAAAGTGTCTCCAAGCCCATCTCAAAGGACAAATTAACGTATAGATTTAGAGATGCCAGAAATAAAGCCAAATATTGTATACCCGTGGCTGTTTGTTCTTGGACTAGCTAGCTAGCTAGGAAGGACCATTTACTTATTATTATTATTATTATTATCATTATATACATCTAGAAAAGACAGCCATGATTTCCTCATACTTGTGTAACAAAATTTGTTTTCAATTAATATATATATATATAAAACTTTATCAAGGCCCTTTTTTTAATCCCTTTCGTTTAAAGCTAATCACAATGTTAATGATATAGATAATATTGATAATTAGGGTGTGCTAACTGCATTAGTACTGTGCATGTGGGGTTTTTAATCAGTATTAATTATTATATGGCCATCTACCCTTAGTTAGTCAAAAGACTATACATTTTTCCTTATTAATTATGATGATGTATATACTTTAATTAAACACAAACATAATTAACGAAAAGAAAACTAAAAAGAGAGGCAATTAAGTTATTGTATATGAATAAATTATAGTAGTACTATATATATATAGTTCTTATAACTAATAATTAAATATATAATCACCTAGCTAATAATGCCAACAGACGAATAAAAAGAGAGAGATAGAAGTAAAGTTAGGGTTAATTAATTTGAGGTCATTGAAGTCACTGTCTTGAAAGAATATACTTACATACATACATCTTGCCAACCCTACAAGACAGGGAAAACCAAGGCGAAACGATGAGGTGTCACGTTTCTATTGGCCACCCAAAGAATGGGAAGCACGAATTCATATGGTAATATAAATATATATATATATATATATATGGTTATACACAGCAGCAGTATACTACATGATTGTCTATGACGACGATTTTTTTAGACTAGGGACAAGTGAACGGATAATAGTTATAATAGTCCAAAAAAAAAATCATCGCCATAAACGACTGTATATTATTCAGCTGTGTATATATATTTTTCTCATAAAAACCGTCGCTATATGTTGTCCGCTAAAAGTATAGACGACGGTTGTATGACCGAAAAGCCGTCCGAATCTAAAATCATTTAAAAGGGGATGGCGGATGATGAAGTAAGATAAAGGGTATCTGACTTAATCCTATATATATATATATATATATATATATATATATATATATATTGTTTGTGCTAGGTGAGCTTTTAATCTTCGGAACGAACAATCAGATCTTACTTGGACTATAATTTACGTGGTCATTTTAAATTTTAACACAAATTAAAGTGGTGCCCTTTCATTTTTATAATAAGGTCCCCAACCCCAAAGATAAAGATACCTTATGTGACATCACAATGTGTTAGCTAGGTTGCCAGTACTATATATAAAAATAAAGCAAGCGAGCAACCAACCAACCAAAGCAAGCTGTATATTAATTAGTGCAGTCATTTTGCATCAGTAGTACTCTCATTTCCTTCCTCTCTTTCTCAGTAATTAATCCTCTCTTTCCTTCATGGAGAATCAGTTTCCTAAAATGGAAACCTTTCTCCACAAGGAATTACTGCCTTGTGGTTTTCAAGAAATAGTTCAGGCTGGATCACAAATTTTATCCGAATATCCCAGCTGTGTTTGGAACATCCTTTCTAGTGCTGATTCACAAGAAAGATTGTTTTCTTCGAGTTCAGATTCTACTTCTTCTGCAGAAGACGATCATAATAAATCTTGCTCTGCTAAAACCCCAGAATTAGCAAAAAAAGAAATGTTTTTTTCGGGGTTGAGTTTTTTTAGTCCGAAAAATGAATCTTTAGGGAGTTGCATTCCTCTTGGTCATTTTCTTGAATCTTTTCCAGAACCTCATTCATCCGAATCGCCTTCTTTATCTTCCCCTAAGCTAAGCATGTTTTTAAACAAGCCCTCGATCTTAGATATATCTAAACAAGCATCTGAATTTCATTCCAAGATCCCATTACTCCCAAATTCTCATACTGATTATATTATTCAATGGCTCAAAATCTAACAAGTTATCCCTCAAAAGGCTTTAGTGACTACTGGCTCAGCACTACAAAAACTCAGCCTATGAAATACACTGCGAGCCGAATCCAGAAACCCTCCTTCTCGTCACCTACAAAGCTGTTTAGGGGAGTAAGGCAAAGGCACTGGGGAAAATGGGTTGCGGAAATAAGGTTACCAAGAAACAGAACAAGGGTCTGGCTAGGCACTTTCGACACAGCAGAAGAGGCCGCTTTTGCTTATGATACGGCTGCTTATATGTTAAGGGGAGATTACGCGCATTTGAATTTTCCAGACATGAAGCATCAACTTAAGGCCAGTTCTTTGAATGGCACCACCGCGGCACTTCTTGAAGCTAAACTGCAGGGGATTCCCGCAAATAAAAAGTCTAATGAATTGATACAAACATCACCAAAGAATAACAAGAAACCCCAAGAAGTTTCAACAAAAGAGGAGCTGAATAGCAAAGGTGGAAGAATGATGGTGTGTAACGAGGGAATTGAGAACAACAAGAAGCACCAAGAAGTTTCATTAGATATTGATGATGTTCAGTTGAGTAGGATGCCATCTTTGGATATGGATATGATCTGGGATGCACTACTTGTCTCTGATTCTTGATATCATGAACGTGGCCTTTTTCTCTAATTTGCAGGATCGAAATGATCCGGATTATGATGTGAGAAAAGCCGGAGGATTTGATTTTCATCTTCATATGATGTTTCTGCATTTTTATTCAAACTACATTTAACTTTATTTCAGTTATTTCCTACTTAAACCCATTTTAAAAGATATTTTTTTCTTCTTTTCTTCGCCTCTTTTTATTTTTGTTTTAATGACTAATGTACCTTGTTTTGTTCATCCCTGCATCTTTTATATATTTCTACATGGAAAATACTACAAAATTCTGTGTTCTAGTATCCGAGACTTCACATACCTATATATAAATTTACAGCATAACCATGAGTTCAATACAGTACGAAATTGTGTGGATTTGACTTGTGCTATTTTGGACCTTGTCCAAAAAAAAAATGTTGCTCAATCTCCAGTTGGGTACTAGTGTCCATCAGGGAAATGCTCAATTGATAAAAGTCTTCCAGTCTTCCTCAGGGAAATGGTGATCTTTTAGCTATATGATTCTGATTCTAATGGATATGCTCAAACACATCAATTAGAATTTCCATTTGTGGTGGAAGATAACCATGAATCCTTTGCTGCTTATGAGCATTTATTCCATTCATCAGCTGTGCAAGGTGGAGTAGATGACAAGTCAAAAGTTGAGGATCAATTTAAAGGGGCATAAAAAGCATATTGTGATAATAGAAATAGAAATCTCATCTTGTTTAGACTTGTCGTAGTAGCTATCTTAAAGAACAGAACTAAGAATCTCTTTTGTGGCCATGTTATCAAAATTACATGTGTTTGGATAAGGGGATATCTCAATTTCTTTAGCCAATTAAATTCTATAATTTTGCACCAAGAATCTATTTAATTTCTTCTACCCCAGAAAGGCTAAAGCCTTCTTGTTCCCACATTCCCACTCAAAACAGCTTAAATCTGTGATTTTTACTCCATCGATATCCTACCAGAGTCGAGAAAATCACAAATAGAGTTTGCAACAATTTCCCGTCTCAGTCGTGCAAAATTAGTCAAATTTCTGCACTGCATAACAAAGTTTATAAGCAGAGAAAACCATTTCCACCAACCCAAAGATTAGAGCCAAAATATGCAGGGGGTATTTTTACCAATATATATCAAGGTAAATGAGAGATATAGGCAGTCAGAAAAGTGCCTGTTTTTAGTCGAAAGTAAAACATAAGCCTAAGTTAACATGAGCAGATTGTATACTGTATGATTCAGATGTATGGAATTCACAGCTTAAATGCTACCTATTTCCAAAAGAAATTCTCAAATTTTACTCATCAAAGGCCCTGTACCATTGCTCTAACCTTAAACGAAGTTGCAACGCTACACAAACAGACGGTTTTAAATAGGAATGACCCAATTATACTAGTATTTTTGATATTTTCACAAGCATCGTCTCACATAAATAGTAACTAGTCGTACAATTAGAAATAATAATTTCTTTCAAATAGTAGTTTAAATCAGGACCGAGTATTCTTGCCATGAACTTGTTGAACTTGACTCGTTTATATCAAATGGTACTTGCAAGCTACTCAACTCAGCTCAATTGTTTGACAATCGAGCTTTAAGGAGTATATTATTAATTATAAGTCAACATTCATAACGTATAAGCTAAAACTGAATTAATGACCCTACCAAATCCTTAAATGAGTCTGCATAAACTTTACAAATACTCATGTCGAGTACACCCTACTTGAACTCGAATCGATTAATGAATCTTGTCTAAAATTGAACTCCAACTCGGCTCCTTAATCTAGCCTATTGAGTTGAGTAAGCATTCAAGTACACATAGTCACATTGTCACAATGTGCCATAAGCATCAGCAATTACCAAGATATATTTCTCGGAGAGGCCACAAAAAATAACTAGAAATTAGGTACTCAACCTTGATAATCTCAACCATCCAATGGATTATGCAATCCATAATATATTAATGTCAATTTAGCTGAAGAATCAAATTTTCCACTGCAAAATGTTCAATGCTGGTCCAAACTAACCAGACCCACAACAGTACAAAAAACACCACTTCAACAGCCTTTAGATTGTTCAAACAACAAACAACATACATAAAGGAAATGAGCATGTATAAGATAACAAATGCAGAAACTATATGAAACTATCCTAGAGCAAGCTATGATTAACTACAAAGCCTACCTTCTTGCACTGTAGGGAATCTTATTTATCTTCACGCGGCACTGAATCTTTAACTTCGCCACAGACTTGCTCTTCAATAGGCACTGCTGATTCTTTCTCAATTCTCGCTTTTTTAGCTACTGATTCTTCCTCTTCCAGTGGTGCTGATTCTTTCCCCTCACTAGGAAATGGTTCTTTCTGCGACTCCATTTGACCATCCTTTAAGCATTCTTCACCTTCCTGTCCATTCTTGACTACTCGTCCGTTTTCCTCAGCTGAAGTCTCCATACCAACACTTTCAGCTTCAATCTCTACTCCAAGATTATTTTCCATATCTATGTCCTTATCTGCAGTGTTATTGTCTTCAAAGTTGCTCTTATCACTCTTCCCGGAACTCAAATCATTTTCCGGAGTTTTTGGAGAATCGCCACCTTCTGTTTCAATTTTCTCATCCATTTCCATCACATGGACATCTGGCTCAAGAGGCTGCTGGTTTATTGGTAAAACATCGCTGGTAATTTGACCCAGCTTTAGCCTCTCCCTATATTCTTCCATCTCTAGCCTGTATCTTTCTTTGTCTATCACAGCTTTTTCCTGATAGACCTGAACCCCAGCCAATGAGAAAGTATATAACAAAACAATCCTGCAAGTTACAATTCTAATGGACTCAAAATAATTATCATTTTGGGTGCTTACTGCTCTGTCAGATTCGTTTAATTTGTTCCACGATTCGCCAATCATCCTACTGATGTCTCTGTCCTTCCCTGGATAAAGCGGTTTCAGCCTAGCATGCTGCTCAGCAAAGAAGAAATTATACCCACTTCTGTTAGGTTTTGGATGCAGGGATCCCTCTTTTCATCTCACATTTCTTCCCTCGTCTGCGTCCGGACCACACCTGTTGATGTAGTCGCGTTCTCATTAATGTTGGAAACTACACTTTGACTTGGTTGAATTTGATCAGCTGGGTTTTCTGGAGCCTGATAAAGGACCCCTTTTAGCTGCTCCGAGCCAATTGTGACAGTAACAAGATACCCATTATCAAATTTTCCATCAATAACACCCACCACGGAAGAACCTGTTAATGGTGCTGAAGTTACTGCAACCATCAGATAAAAAGGGAAGGCATACATTACTGCTATGCATTGAATACACGAACCATTAAGAGAGAATGCAAGTAAATAGATATTTGGGAACATAACCCTGTAAAAGGCTGGTAACAAGCAGGATTTCTATTGAAAAATGAGGACAGAAAAATAATTAAATGCATGGAAAACTTGAAGTTTTTAATGCTAGCGCAAAAGCACCATAAACTAGCCAGACGATAAAAGCAAGGTAAAGAAACTTGGAGAATCACGGGATCAAGTTTCCAGTAAGTCATGCCATTGTCTTTTTAGTTCTTAATTTAACGTTTTAGACAAAGAAATACACCTCCATGGAATGAATTTGCTATGTTAATCCGGGATTGTAGTGGAGCCTCATGAACCTTTGACGATGGCAACGCAGGTTCATCCAACCCATTATTTGAAGTTGGTATTGTAGACACATTCTGTGAAGCATCTGCAGAAGATATTTGGTTCTATAATTGAGAAATCCACACAAAATCTAATGACTATAATGTTAAGTATCTGTACGCACCAGCAGATGGAGTCCACCCTTTGGCCTTGAAATAGTAAATTTGCTCGTAGTGTTGAAGCAATGACGCATAATATTTTTTCAGAATGAAAGAAGCATTTGTAGCAGATGAAGGAAAGCTGAAAATAGCGGTTACTTCTTTCCACCTTTTCTCACTACGAACCTGCAGATTCATTTCGACCATAAGAAGTACTAGTAAGCAAAAAATCTACACTTAGTAAGCTAAACAAGAATATACATGTAATACAGTTAGAAAATCCACATTTAGTAAACTAAACAAGAATATATATATATATATATATATATATATATATATATATATGTAATATAGTTACACATCCAAATACTTCACCCATTGCATATCCCCAAAAGAAACAGGAAAAGAAAGATATACAGAGACTAAAGGAAGAGAACAGTAATCATAGCTTTTTTGTGCTCCAAATACATTTCCGAAACAATAAAATTGACAAGTTTGACAAGTAAACTTTGTTCGAATAGATGAAACATAATACCAGTAATTCTATACCCAAGAAACATGGGAAATTATATCTACTGAAAAAACAGAAAATCTCCACAAAATGCTTTGATTTCCCAGAGCAAATTGGTAGCAATTAAGGAAGCACTTGGTTCATTATTGAAATTTGGGGCAAAGAGCTTGAGGAATAACCTTGACTACTTGGGGGTCAAACTTACCTATCGAAAAACAAAGGGGCACTGTAGGGGAGTGGAAGAAGGTTGACTGAAAGAGAAATTAGCTGAAATCTCACACATAAAGACCGAAAATAGAAGGTCATTTAGTTCAAGAAACGTGATGGCTAAAGTTCTTCTCTTGGGTCATTTACAGAAGGGAGTAGAACTCAACAAGATTCTATTAGGATGTGATTGTGCTCCCCAGAAGAAAGTATAGTTATGCATGTCAATGATCATAAAGTCAGTACCAAAGTGGAGGAGGCCTCCTTACAGATTCAACAATGTCTTGAACTATAGTGCTTTTTTTTTATCTTGTTGAGAGATTCTCCCTCAACCCAACCAGGGAACCTAAAATAAACAATAAATAAAAAAATCCAGCTCTCTCTGGTACTAGGATCTGGATATAATTTTCCCATTATTATCTAAAATTTCAAAAATTAATGCATATTTGATATTCTGAATTTTACTAAGCGGCACTAACTAGTAAAACAAATTGTTTTATGTTGAAACAAACTAAGAGCAAGACTTCAAGTATATACTCATTAATCTAGTACTATTTAATCCAGTCATCCAGCAAAGCATTTCAGAAGCACAAAATTGGAGCTATTTAAAGTAGGGAAAGCTGATGTATAAACTTAAGAAAACTCAAGAGACTCTAAATCTAATCGAAATCAGAAGAGAACATCAAATTTTTTTTTGACAAGTCAGAAGAGAACATCAACATTACCCTCCCAAAACCACCACGAGAAGTGACCTCCACAAAAAGGCGATGCAAGTTCAGGTCCTTTCCTCCTATGACAGGGATCCTACAAGAAGTATGTATCAACAAAACAATTAAGAGTAAAGCATGAGAAAATAAAAAATAATATACGATGAGTGGTCATGTTTACATGGTTTCCTACACCAAAAAGCACAAGTTATTTGTTAGCTCCATCATGATAACAAACAATTTCAAGCCACACCATTCAAAATATTTTATTATTTTTGCACAGTTACCCCTCGACACAAGCGTGGCCACCAACTGAGAGTCTAACATATACTATTAACCTAATTAAGCAATGCTGAAGTTAATTATTTAGAATTAATGACTAAGAGTTGGGGATACCAGCATCAAGCAAAGCAAGGTAAGTATATTTTCAATGGCCATCCTTAGGTTCCAGAAAAGAGATAAATTATAATAACATGTCATTGACAAGTAATACTGTGGAAATAAAGGCAATTATCTAACCCAAAGCACACTGTAACAGATATAATTGAACTCTTTAGATACAACAGTTAGCAGGCAGGCAATGGTCAAACTGGAAATAGCTACCTAATTTTGAATTGGTCATGACTTGCAACCATGACAAAGAACAAGTAACAACAAAAAATGATGAGCTGCAAAGCTGTGATATAGTCTGATTAAAACTGAAAGATTAAAATTTAAGTTACTATGCAGTCAAAGTTAGAAAACCGCTTTTCATTCTAAGTGGGTCCATCGGATCTTCATAACAAAATAATTAAACATTATGGAAATATTTACAGAGAAATTAATGCAAAAATGTCCATGCTCCGGACTTTTTTTGTTGCATTTATAGAGGTATCTCTATGTCAACAATATTTATATTTAAAGCAAAATTATAATCAAACTCTATAGGGTGTGCGTGGGTGTGTGTGTGTGTATATATATACATATGTATATGTGTGTGTATGCATTTGGATGTATGCGCAAAGACTTCAATAATAAATACTCCATCTGTTCCAAATTTCAATACTGACTTTTAAAATGTCAATTTCAAATATTTTCAAACTTAAAATTGACATGAATTCATTTAGTTTATGTCATTATAATTATGAATATTATAAACTATCTAAACAGTACTACTAGTTATAAGATTTTTTGTTTTCAAAATTTAAATAATTCATGCCGATTTTTAATTTGAAAATGTTTGAAATTGACTTTTAGAAAGTTATCTTATAATTTGGAACGGAAAGAGTACAAAGTATGTGTGTCTCCTACATAAATGTGAGAAACAATATGAAAATATCATATTTCCGCGTGGAAATAACACTTTCATTATCCCAATATAAACCAATATTGATGAATCAAGAGGCTATTGGACAATAGTAATAAGTTGCACATAAAGGGTATATAGTAAGCTTACTTGAATTTGGTCCCCATAGTACCATGTAGCTTCCCCAAAGTATCCATGAAGAGCTTTGAAGATGCTACCACATCCTCATATCTAGCCAAAGGAAGGGGGTATGAACGGTAATTCACAGGCATTGGGCTTTGCCTAGCAGCAGAAGATGATGATGCCATTGCCAACTTCCCGTGCTCAACTTCACTAGACAAAAGCAATAAACAAATAAATCAAGCACAAGACTTGAAAATAAATTTCAGAGACAAAATCAAACAGAAACACCTTAAAAATTACCGAGAATAATAAATTCGTTATTAAGTTCACTCTAATCCCATGCACAAATCAAAAATGGGTTGTGATAGAAGCCAAACAGGGAGTAGAATCAAACAGGAAATTATGAGATCAGAACACCCATTTGATGAAGTACCTCCAAGAATCAAGTAAAATAACCAAAACCCAAGAAAATAATAATGGGTACATACAGCTACAGAGTGCAGAATAGCTGTAATAGCCATGAATTCCTTTATCAGTGTACCATAGATGGAACTGAAAGACTCCATCAGATAAAAGCTTAGACATCCCTAAACACACAGGGCTAAAAAGGAAACAGAACCCTTTAGGCTCTAGTAATAAAGAACCTAAATTAACAGTCTATTTGGGCTATATATAATCTTTGCCTGACATTCCAAAGATACTATATCAGATTGGGTACAAAATGCATTAAAATAGAGGTTTTTTGGTTTGTGGGGTTTGATGTTTCCATCATCATCAAAAAGTGTCTCATAAAAATTTAATCTTTGCATTGATACCCACATTGAAACATCAACATCAAATTGTACTTCCTCTTCAATGAAAGACAAAAGGATGGAATAATAATAATAATAATAATAATAATAATTTTAAAACAACCACACCCTCAATTTTAATCATATAATATTAATAGAAAATAGTGACAGTACAATAAGAATATATAAGGAATATTGTATACTGTCAAAAACTCAGATGAAGAAATATGAGAAATGCTGTCATTTCTTTAATCATAAAAAAAAAAACTTACCATTAGTGAGAAAGAAAGAGAGAACTGTTTATACAATCAATATGATACTATAACATATATCATACTGATATTGGAAATGAAGATGTCAAATGGCAATGGCCCTTAAAACGGATGGTTTGGTATTTATATTCATTTACTTTATTTTGTGAAGCAACTTTTATTGATGATGATTGAATCAGATTAACCCTAGTTTATTACTGCTTATCCTTTAAAATACCATTATGCCCCCACTAGCCTATTTCACATGTTATGAATCCATGGGTAGAGTTGGAATTTCACTGCATTTTTTTCCCCCAAGACCCCCTTGTATTTATACAGTTGTAATTAAGATTATTAATAGCGAATACATAAATTTTAATACATCTATCGTATATATTTCATTACTTTGATTATATCTAACCACGTGTATATGAATATGAATGTGAATATAAATATAATTATAGTAATACGTTACTTATTTAATTACTTATTTAACGTCCTCGATAATATAAATTCAAATGTATGTTATATGGAACATTTAGCAAATATTTTCTCCACACTATCCATATTAAATACTTGCACAAGATTAATGCACTCTCTAATTTTCAATATAATTGTAGTATACGGATTCAATTTATTGTTATCTTAAAATTTAAATGTCGCGTTTTGAGTCAAACAGTATGCTCAATAATACAATACGCTAAAGTGTTTAATAACATATTAAATGCATTCAATAATAGAGATTGAGTGTAAACGTATCAAATTTGATTTTGAAATCATATTAACAATTAAAGTTTCATTTCTCAAATTTAAAACTTGAAAATACATTTTGTATCGTGCTATTTATAAAACCACTTCATCTTTGTCAACATGACAATAAAAATCTAATGTCAATTTAGCTATTCTTTTTATTTTATTTTTAATATTTAATTAAGGAGATTATAGCACATCAACTCCATGAGACTATACAATAATTTTACAAATAATGATATATACTATCCATTATCAATAAGATAAATGTGATTTAATAATACACAAATAGATGCATAATACTCCCTATAATTATGGGACAGATGGAGTATATGGTAAAAGTAGTGGCCCAAAAAGTAAGGGAGTTGGATGCAATAAAATATGAAAACATGTCTCCCCCTCTCTCTCCTTTTCTTAGGAGCCTATTGTATTAATGGAGACATTTAAAATTTGGAAAAAGTCTTCTCAAATATAAAGTCAACCTCCCCTATTTATCTCCTCATCTTTGGCTATTATTTTTCTGATAATTGATGAGATACGCATACCCCATTATATGCTAATAAATTAAAAATATATCTTCACTTATATCTATATTAATAAGATAGAATCTATTTTGAATTTAGACATAAAAGCACAAGAACGATTCAGATTTATTTTAATTTATTTGGGCGGAAAAACACAAATACTGTTCAGATTCATTCTAAGTAATTTAGATGGAAAAGAGCGGTGGGAGAGGAAGAAGGAGAGAGAATAAAAGTGGGATTGTTGAAACGGAGAGAGGGAGAATTTCGTTACGTCGTGCCTTTAGGCACGGGTAATTATTAGTTTATATATATATATATATATATATATATTATTAAGTGAGATGGAGAGTTGACAGTTATTTTTGGTGTTAATAATTGTGTGAATTTTTTTAAATTTTCAAATTTACCCTTTAATTTAGTGTAACAAAAAAAAGACTAAAAAAGTGAAGCCTTTTTTATTTTTATATTTTACCCTTTAAGCTTTCTTTACTTTACATTGGACTCTTTATTCACTTTTTCACTATTTTCTATCTAATTATCTACTCTCATATATTTTAGAATCATATATTCTCATTTTTAACACACACGTAAAGCCTGACATGTAAATTTGATAGTTCCACAAAATTTCTCTCATAAATTCCACATATTATTATTTATGTGAGGAGAAGCTTGTAAAAATATTAATTCTCTAAATAAAATGTGATGAGTTTATAATGTTGCCTCGTTGATTGGTTAAAGAGTAGTTGAATCATATTTAAGGATCAAGTACAGAAAATAACTAAGGGCGTGTTGGGTATTTGCTTATTTATTTTGTTTTATTTTGGCTTTGTGAGTGCAGATACAGGATACTAGGGAAATGGGCATAGTAATGTTGGCTCTATTTTCTGGTTTTAATTTCAGTATTGGTACTGTTCATAGTTGTTAGTTTTTATTTTCTTATAAAAATTTAAA
Organism: Panax quinquefolius; assembly: GCA_020205615.1. Taxonomy (NCBI): domain Eukaryota; kingdom Viridiplantae; phylum Streptophyta; class Magnoliopsida; order Apiales; family Araliaceae; genus Panax; species Panax quinquefolius. The sequence continues at coordinate 99,589,610 of CM035159.1, forward strand.
ATTTGGACTTGTAATATTAATTCAAAATAAAGTTTAGAGTGTAAATCGATTTTAAAGTTAAAATTTAGGGTATAATTTGGAATTTAGTAGTTCAGGGTCAAATTTTAACTTTGACTATTCTCTTTGTTTCTTTATGTTTCCATATTCATTTTAATTTCTAGTACTTCAAATTTAAAAATTGCACATGCATTCAATCATCTTCTAGAAACATTCTCAATAAAATAAAAATCTTAATGAAACTATGGAAATATAGAAAAAGCTATGTAATTCCTTACCATTTAGTGTTTATTCTTTAATCAACAAAGCAAAGAATTATTAACTTTATATCAAAGAGTGTTTTTGAAACATTATATTAAAGATTGTTAATTACTCCCTACATTCCTTAATATAAGTCGTTTTAGAGAAATTGTTTTGTTCCTTAATATAAGTCGTTTGAGAAATTCAAGTAAACATTAATTGTTTAGTTTCCAATATTACCCCAAGTATTAAATATAACTTTAGTTCTCTCACTATTATCTGTCCAATAAATAACACTATTTTTTTTCAATACAAGGTGATATAGATAATTGATATTATATTTAATATTTTACATCACTTTTATTACTAAAGAATGATAATTATTTATAATTTATTTCTTACTTTCCATACCATTTTACCAACTTCAACTCATATGTTAAAATGAGTTCTAAATTTCAGTATTCAAATTTCCAAACTTATGAAGGTTGGCACTAAAAATAATTAGACATTGTAGGAAATTTATGAGTCATTTATAGGGAATTAGGACCCGACTCTTATTTTTTTTACTCCATCCGTCTCATAATATATGACGTTTTAGATAATTTTATTTTTTAAAATTATTTAACGTTTTATATAATATAAAAAAATTAGTCACAATGTTTTCAAAAGTACTCTTCTTGAAAAAATGTTACAAATAAGAGAGTATGTGATACGCATATGGTAAATGGTATTATAGACAATTAATACTATATTTAATGATATACATCATTTCCTTAATTTTTGTGCATAACTCTAAAAGGTCATATATTATGGGACGAGAGGAGTACTATGTAAATGTTAAAATAGCAACCTAAATTTATAAACTTTTTTTTCTTTTATAAATAATATAAAGATAAAAATATAAATTTGTATTCTTCTATTGTCTTTCATATCCAACAATAAACATCCCCTTTTGTTTCTTATTTTTAAAAAACTCGGAAACGTATTGCAAAGATCAAAATTCTTTTTATCAACTTGACTACATAAATAATTCATATTGTTTGCCGGTATTATAATCTGGTGATGAGATTATAATCTCAAGACTATTATAATCGCGGGATTATAATTATAATATCAAGACTATTAAACTATTTTATAATTCTGAGACTAATAGTCCCAAATATAAATTTAAAAATAAACAAGACGCTTGGAATTAATAAATATATCTAAAATATAATCTTTAAAAACAAACATATCCCAAAAGTAAAAAACATTTAATACTATGAAAATATTAAGCATATAAAATCATAAAAGGCTGAAGGTAAAGTGGTCAACACAAACAACCTTAAAGTCCTCTAGGTTTCAACATTCCCCACCATAACTTGCCGCTTTCTAAGCTCATCCAAAGGCAAAAATATCACCTCCCCGCTAAATTACTTTTTATTACCTCTCAATTCTCATTTCTCATTTCTCAAATCTAAGTTTTCTTTTTCTTCTCAAAGTCTCGAGTCCTCTTAAATAAATTCATTGCATTTCAATTCTTTTATTCAAGTCGAACATCAAAATGGCCCTACGCTTTATTCTACAAGGATGCAGAGTGAAAAGCGGCGCCAATCCCATAGTGGGTTTGTGGGGTACATTCAATAAGAATCTTTGTAACCCTTCTTCAATTTCTTCTTCTTTACACAATACTGGGTCTTCAATTCCTAATCTCACGGGTGATTTTATCAAAACCCCAGATGTTACAGCCTTGTGTGGAGGCATCAGCATCTACCAGGGTGCCCAGAAGGACGAGTGGATCAGCAGCCTTGCCAAATTTGCAGTCACCAAGCACAATGAGAATCAGGTTTTTATATTTCCCCTTTTCTTTTTTATGTTCATATACATATGGAAAGGGAATATGTATATATGTTTCTGTAATTATAAGCGCACACCCAGAAAATAATTCTCTGTATGCAGTATGTATATAATTAATGTATTTGGTAAATTTTAATTAAAAATAAATGATGTTGGTGGTGATATTTTGTGTTGTATTATAAAGTAGCAGTTGAATATGTATAGTGCAGGGGTATTAAGGTTTGAAATAAAAATGCAGTCTTTGATGGTGTGGTTGGCATACACAATTTTTGAAAATTTGGACCTTGAGTGCTATCCAAATTGTTCATAAGGAGAATGGGAAGGCTGTACAGGTTATTATGTCGTGCAAGAGGGCTCTAAGGGCTATTATAATATGATGCCAATTGGACCTGCAACAATATGTGAATTTTGAAAGTCACCTTGAGTGCATCTCCTAAATTCTCTAAATTTCCCCCTTTTCTCGCATTTAGAACTAGAAGATCTATATTACAATATCAGAAATAATTCCTATCAGGTGTTCCTAGGACCTACCTAATGCTTCCCAATTTTCTCATTTTACTCCTGAAATAGAAGTGATTAGGTGAAACTAGCTTGCCATAACCACCATGAATGGAATGTCTCATGATTTTGTTACATGTCCCTAGTAAGGACAATGCCAGCCTAATTTTTGATGTAGGACGAGAATGGAGGAAGGAAGAAAGGTAATTCAAAAAAGATAATTAGGCTAAAAGCCACAAGCACAAGGCTTAAAATTTAATAATATCAACCATTCAATAATTTCCCATGATGGATTACAACTGTTTATATAGGAATAGGAAAAACCCTAATAAATATTAAGTAACCTAATTAAATAAGGAGATAAATCCTAGTAATTACCTACTACCTTTAATAATTAATATTCTAGAGTATTCTTCTAATATAATTAAATATATCCTAATATTATCTACTAAATAGACTAATTACATTAAAATCATCCATAAATAATAATATATAATAATAACTCAATAATATTAAATTTCTCTTTCTTCCATCCTCATTGTTCTCCTCTCCGTTGAAAAAAACTTGTCCTTGAGTTTTGAAGTATAGAAGAATCCATATTCCACGAACCTGACTCCAAACATGCAAGAAAATTTTATCCTCCTTGTAACCATATTGATTAGTAGAAAACAATAAGGAGTGAACTTCTTTGTATTGCTTCTGGTTAGAGCTCTCGTTGATAACGAAATAGATGACTTGATGGTAGGTTTCTTCATATGGATTATCAAGTTGCTTTGAGGAATACATCATTAACTTTCTGCTCAATTTTGCTCGTTCTATCCTCAAATTCAACTTCATCTTCATCTTCTTCTTACTTGTTATTGAGTTGCAAAATTTCTTTCCAATTAGTGTCATTAACATTGAGCGTCTCAGTCAATTGTTGTTCGTTAGTCATCACCGTTGAAACAGTGGAAGATTCACCCTTTTTTTATTAGACTTGTGTTGTTGGAGCAAAACATTTATTGATTCCGTTAAGGATTTCATTTGGGCCTCTAAAAAATCAATTCTTGCACCATAAGTTTTGGACATCTCTTCCGTCTTGAATCATAAGCTCAAAGATTAAGAACCATGACTCCTAAAACAAGGCTCTTTTTTTCCCTTTTTTTTGGGTCTAGGGCGCAAGTCTGAGAACATACAAATGAAACAGGGGACCCATTTGAACTTGTCTAAAACTTTGGGGGCAAATTTGAAAATTTCAGAAACTTAGGGGCTAAGTTGAAAGTTTTAGAAACCTTGGGGTACCGATCTGTAATTTTGCCACGGATGAACAGTGACAATATAGCACATACTGTAGCATTTTTTTTTTATATATAAAATAAATTGGGATAGATTGTTGTCGTCTCAGATATTGATGTCGACTAGCGAACTTCGACAATTGATGGAGGCTAGAAAATTATGATAGAAAGGAATTAGGTGAAATCAAAATATATCAGGAACTTTTGACTCTTTTATACCATTATGCTGTAGGACAAGGATGGAGGAAGGAAGAAAGGATATTCAAAGGAGATAAAAGAGGCTAAAAGCCACAAGCACAAGGCTTAAAATTCAATAATATCAATCATTCAATAATTTTTCATGATAGATTACAATTGTTTATATAGGAATAGGAAAAACCCTAAAACTTGGAGGCTAAGTAAAATATTAAGTAGCCTAATTAAATAAGGAAATAAAAATCTAGTAATTACCATAGTTGTCATGGCGTCGCCTAGGCGACCACGCGATGGAGAAACTGTCGTGCAACTTGAGGTGGAGCTGTTGAGGCGTGCGCCTTGGCAACTCTGGCCCAACTTAACAACTCTGGCCCATCTTTTGACCCATTGACCCATGAACATTAACCCATGACCCATCAATTTAAAAACAAGGAGACAATGAATAAAATCCTAAAACACTTATCTGTAATCACGATTCACGACATCTTTGGACTTGATCGTGCCTTCTTTCAACTATATTGCGACTTCTTCAACTTATCGTAGCTTCGACCACGACCACTCCATCGCAGCCCATCGGAACCATCATAGCAGGCAACTCTATAGTTGGCGGCGATTGTGAGTCTCTTGAAAGAATCTAATAACTGAGTCAACCTAATTGTGAGTCTCTCTTTTTCAGCTACCCAACCTTGACCTTCTCTCACACAGGTTCTTCTTCCTCGACTGAAACTACTATGCTTCTCTCCTTGCTTTGCTTTCTCTGTTTCTCTATTTGCTTTCTCCTTCTTAACTTTTATAAGGACTGGTGGTGACTTAATAAAATAGGTTGGGACTTAGGAACTCAGGATGCTTCCACTAAATTAAATTTTGATTTTGTTGATTTTATATCTTTGTGGTGTACTAGTGGGGGCTTAATAAAATAGGTTGGGACTTGGAACTCGTGATGCTTCCACTAAATTAAGACTTAATGACTTAGGATTTAGGAATATATTTTATCCTTGCCAATACATAAAGCTTAATTAAATATATAGAGAACAATCAACCACTTAGGTTAGTACATTTAATGTGTTTTGTGAATTGAAATTATACTTTAAAGTTTAACGAGTACAAAATTATGTGAGGGGTGATTTGACTTTTTAATAAGTTATATTTATTGTTTACTTTTTTTTTGTACAATTTACCAAGTGTAAACACTACTATTAAGTGTTGAGTGTGAAACTAAACGAGTAATATACTAATACATTCACAAGTAAAATAAAAATATGTCAGTTGTCTCTTACATTTTTTGTTTGATTGTAACCTGTTCGGGAATGACATCATTTGTTACTATTCACCTGTTCGGGAATGACATAATTTTCTACTTATAAGTTGAGTTTTAAGTCAAAAAAAAGTATTGGTAACTTATTTTAAAATGAGTTATAAGTAATTTTAAAATAAGTTAGTTTTACCAAATGTAATGTCTGTTTTGCCCCTCTTTTTATTAAGAATAAGTCTTGGCAGACCGGAAAAATGGACAGAAAAATTGGACATTTTTAATTTTTTTTTTGCTTGTGAGTCCCAAAAAATGTATAGTATTTATTTCAACAGAAATTTTTACAAAATATAGTGTTTTAGGTGTAATTTAGATACATATATAATGTAAGACCCCAACTTATTATTAATGAAATTTAATTTTCTCTATTTATTATTTTGAAATAGTAAGGGTTGATGTGATTAATGTGGATAGTTAGGGGTAAAATACGCAAATATTTCAAAATAAGCAAGTGGTTATAAAATATTCATTGTTGTTTGGGAATATTCGTTTGGTCGTGGAATATTAAATCGCTTGGGAATATTCGTATGACTGACCAAGCCATGACCATGTGTGGGACCCATAACTGAAAGCGATTGGATGAAGAAAACGACAAATATAAGTTGGTTAAAAATAACTACGTAGTTGTTACCATTAATACCGTTAAAATACTTTTAGTTAAAACACGATAGACACCAGATTGCACTAATTATTGATTCTTACGTAAGAAGGCACTTACTCAATAATGGTTACAGATAATTCTTGCTCAAAGATTTTATTGATTCAATAATTGTTTGCGTTGATATTTTATATTCTTTGTTGTTTCAATAATTGTCATTACACAATATTTTTCATTATCGAAGCTAATAATTCATATTATCCGAATAATATTATTAGATAACATTATTGGCAATGTCTAGAAAGTTCTGCCAAGGAGAGGTTTGGTCACCTAATTGCGGCTACCAAGAAGGAGAAAAATTCTTATTGGAAAGCCTCCTTCTCCTGAAACCGCACTCGTTGTCAATATTGTGATTCTCAGTAATATTATTTGTGAATAATTAATTATTGATTCATATGATGAGGAAAATATTGATTTTATGTGGATATAGATGGAGAAAAATTTTAATGTGACAATTGTTGAAAATTGAAATTTTATCTTTTTCTCGATAAGATAATGTATTATTATATTTTAATAATATAATAATGGTGATATTTTTACAAATGAATGTGGGATATATGAGTATACTGAGGAGGAAGAGTATTTTTGTTGCAATAAATGTTTAAAACATGTTAAACATGCTCGGTGGACCCCATTTATCGATCGAAATTTGATTATACCGTAAAATCACCCGTTTGTGGATTTCGGTCAATTTTTGTTTGGAATTTGGAAAAATTTTCTTCGCAAAGTTGTAGAGAATTGAATTTCCTATAAAAACTCGCGAGATTCAATTTTCCGATAAAAGGGCTATTTATTATGAATTATTGATGTTCAAATTCTGAATAATTGATTTTTGGAAGTTTTAATTATTTTAAATAATAAAAACTTTTTTGATTTGTTTAGTAGACTTATTTGTTGTCAAGCATGGTCAATTCGGATCATAGATTGTGTGCGTAAGAATTTATATATAATATATTAATATTATATTAAATTTTTTTTTTTTAGTCTTCTAAGCAATTTCCTATAAATAGGGTGCTTAGGTTAGAATTGAAAATCACACCGTAAACTAAAGTTTTCTCTCTACTATATTATCGAGTGTATTCTTGTGAGTATTTTGAGTATAATTTGAGTATTGCTATTCTATTCTCTGCAAGTTCAAGTCATAATTTATATCCTGTTTTCAAATAAAGTCTTGATCTTTCGAGGTAAGGAATATTTTTTTTTCAGAATGATATTATTTCTTCAATATCATTATGTTGAAATATTGATCTGAAGTTTTATCAAATTTGGAACTTTTGGTGTCTGAGTTACTATTCACGTATACGACCTTATTCACGAATCATGAAGACTATTCATCGAAAATGAAAATTTTTCTTTTCGTCTCAAAATATCTATTCGGATACTAGCTTTGATTGTATCCATGTTTTGATCATTCTTGAATTTTACACCACTACGATTATTTTTGAGGTATTTTTGACGTGAATAAAACAAAGTACTTAATCCTTAATCCTTAATCCTTGTCATTTTGTTTCACCGGGATTCGCTTTTTTAAAAATATTTTTCATCATCTTCATCTTAAATGATGATATTATGGAATATCTTTGGCCAGTAGTGCAAAGATGAATGATTTCTCAAGAATATCTTTGGCCCATGAAAGTGCAAAGATGAACAGTGTTTAGATGAATGACACGATTAATCGATGAATATCTTCGCCTATAGTGCAAAGATGAATATGTGATTCCGTATATATATTGATTGATGTTACAGGGATAAAAGATGAGACGATGAACTTTTAAATTCATACATGGAAGATAGTAGTTTGCATTCTCTACTTAACTCTTCTAATGAATTATTATTTCACATGCGAATATTGATTTAAAATTTGTTGTTTATCAGATTCTATTAGATTTTTTCCTTGTTGAAGACTAACGGTAATTTGTTGTATATTATCTTAGTCATAATATTTTTTATTGAGCTAGTTGAGCTCACCCTTTTCCTTTTTGTTCCATTTTTCTCGTGGAGGCAAGAATATAAATGAAAACGTAGCCTGGTATGGAATGAAGGTTCTAGAGAGAGTTGTTTAGTAGTCCTCACCATTTTTGTAAAATAATGTATCAATAAATGTGATGAAGATTTATTTGAGTATAGATATTGTACAGAAGATAATATTTGTATTTAAACTCACGCTTTCTTGTTGTAATAATAAAGTTGTAGTTGTTTACATCACGTATTGACAACTCGTAATGGGTGATGTATACCTATTTTGGGGCGCCACACATATGGTATCGAGCTTAGGATATGATTTCCATGAGATCGGGGAATAGAACTAGGAGGAGAGACGAGTAAATCCTTCACAGTGTGTCCTACCTAAGCTTATTTGTTAGTTGGTCAAGATATAGAGATATTATGTGATATATTGATTTCCTTAATTAACCCTTGTTTTATGACGGTGATTTGAGAATGTCGATCGAGAATATTAACAATGGAAATGAGACCGTGGAGACGCCTCAGACTCACCAACGAGGAGAACGTGCAACAGTCGGCAATGTTCCTCCCGTGAACAACACCATTGAAAGCGATGATGAACGAGGGATGTTTAGAAGTTTTTTGCGCTTCATGCAAAATCGCATTTAGGAGACTCGTGTTCAAAATACGAGGAGGAAATGATAGCAATTCACGGGTTGTCACAAACCAAGCGCTTCAAAGAGTCGGGACCACCAGAATTTAAAGGAAAGCCGATCCGATCACCAAGAAAACACGGGTCAAGCAAATTACCAAGATATTCGATGTCTTGGGATGCACGGAGAATGAAGGTTCCATTCGCCATCTTTATGTTCCGTGGCGAAAGCGTATCATCGGTGGGAGTCTCAGGAAGCGCACTCCATCCAATCCGCTCAAAGCATGTCTTGGGAGACGTTTGAAGCTATTTAATGACAAATACTTTCTCGAAAGTGTTCGGCTATATGAAGGAAGTGGAGTTCATCGATTGGAACAAAACAATACGACGGTGTCTCAAAGACGAGACAAAGTTTGCAGAGTTATCCGTGTTTGCACCTCATTTGGTGGAGAATGAGGAACGTATGACGCGGATGTTTCGAGAGGTTTGAAACCCCAAGATACGACAATATCTCATTTCTCATAAATTTTCTCTCTATTCAGGATGTTGTTAATGGGCTCAATTGTTAGAAGCGAGATAACGAGTATATTCAACCAGGACCCATAACCAAGATCGTATTGTAGATAAGATCAACAAAATAATGATAACCAAAGCAGAGAAAGAAACAGACGGACAAAAATGGTAACCACTCTGGTGGTAATCACGACCATGAAAATAGAAGAAGCGAGTCGAGGAGATTTTAAAAGAGGAGATTTAACAACGACCATATGAAGACGACAGCGGTCTTAAAAGAATCGGTTCTAAGGAAGGAGAACGACCACCCATTATATGCTACTAATGCGAAAAGAGGGACATATCACCAAAACCGCCCACAACAGCTCAAGGTATGCTATAATTGTGGAAAGGAAGGACATATCGCCGAGATCAGACGATAAATAAACCTAGTTCAATGGGGACGGTGACTCAAAAGATCGTCCCGTAAAAGTCAAAGTCAACGATTCCGGAAGAGTGTTTGTTGTGATCGGTCAAAATGCGAGAAACCCAAACGAGGTGATCACGGGTAAGCTATTTATAAATTCTTGCGAAGTTTATACCTTACTTGATCTGGGGTGTTACCCATTCATTTATCTCTCCGCACGTGTGCTCAACGCTTAAACTTGACTCGGAGAAATTAGACTTTGACTATCTGTGGAAACTCTGCGTTAGGAGAAACTTTCATCACATCCAATCGCTTATAAATCTTGTTTGATTCAAGTTGGCACCATCACCTTACATTGACCTTTTATCTCTTTAAAGATACTTGCTTTTGATGTGATTTTAGGGATTGATTGGTTAACTACTCATCATGCCAAAATTGATTGTTTTCGTAAGGTTGTTAGTTTTCATATTCCTAACCAACCCGTTGTATGTGAATTCAAGCAACTAAACCATTAAAATCAATCACTATCATATCTAATCATAAAGCTATTCGCTTATTGAAAAACGGATGTCGAGCTTCTTAGCCCATGTTATGGATTTGAATAAAGACACGCCAAATATGAATAATATTCCTGTTGTTATTGACTTTCCCGACGATTTCAAAGAACTTCCCGCCTACCCCGTAACGTGAAGTTGAATTCTTTATTGATCTTGAACTCCGGTACAAAGCCCATTTCTAAAACCCCATATCGAATGGCTCCTATTGAACTTCAGAGTTAAAGGTCCAACTACGAGAATTGTTGGACATCGGCTTCATTCTGGCCCCAAGACATCTCCTCGGGGTGCTCCTGCTTATTCAGAAAGAAGAAAGACGGAGTATGCGACTTTGTATTGACTATCTGAATTGAACCATGTCACCATCAAGAATAGGTATCCTCTACCTCGTATTGATGACTTGTTTGACCAACCGCAAGAAGGCACAATTCTTTTCAAAATCGATCTTCGCTCGGATATCATCAAATTGAAGATTAGAACCGAGGATATTCCAAAGACCGCCTTGAAATCCCAGATGGGCATTATGAATTCTTAGTCATGTCTTTCGACTAACTAATGCTCCTGCGGCTTTCATGGATATGATGAACCGAGTATTCAAGGAATATTTGGATCAATTCGTTGTTGTCTTTATTGATGACATCCTCATATATTCCAAAAGCCGTGAAGATCATGAGCACCATTTGAAGTCGGTACTCCAAAGGCTTCGTGAAAACCAACTATATGCCAAATTGAAGAAATGCGAGTTCGCTCGAGGAAGTAGCATTTCTTGGGCACGTCGGTGTCAAAACATGGAGTATCTGCTGATCCGACGAAGATCAAGCAATACAAAGTTGGGAGCAACCAAGCTCGGTGGATCAAGTACGTAGTTTTTTGGGCTTAATGGTTATTATCGGAGATTCGTGGAAGGGTTTTCTCGAATCGCTACTCCATTAACCCAAATAACTCCTAAGGATACAAAATTCGCTTGGAGTGAAGAATGCGAGAAGAGTTTCCAAGAGCTTAAGAGGAGACTTATTTCTAAGACTGTTCTCTAACAATACCATCCGGTTCGGATGGATTTGTTATCTACAAATGATGCTTCGGTAAAGGGTTATGATGTGTTCTCATGCAACGTGGGAAAGTCATAGTCTATGCCTCATGACAACTTAAAGAGTATGAGAGGAATTATCCTACTCATGATCTAGAGTTAGCGATGATGCGTTTCAGCGCTTAAAGATATGGAGGCACTATCTATATGGGGAGAAAGTGGAGATATATTCATACCATAAAAGCCTTAAATATTTCTTCACTCAAAAGAACTCAACATGCGGCAAATGACGTTGGCTCGAGCTATTGAAAGACTACGACCACACTATTCAATACCATCCCGAAAAAGCGAACGTGGTAGGTGACGCGTTGAGTAGAAGATCATATCTTTGGAACGAAAAGTGCGATGATGTCAAGTATACGACAGAGCCAACTTTAATAGAAAAGTTAAGGTCAGCTTGCCACCGAAACGGAAATGATGATGCGATATGAAGAAGAAAGTACAAGAAGGGCTATTCCGGCGAGAATCGATGAAGAAGGAATACTTGAGTCTACTCTGACTTTGTGTTCCTAACGACTTTGATTTGAAGTACAAGATTATGATGGAGGCACACAATACACCATTTGCAATCCATCCTCGAAGTACTAAAATGTATCGTGATCTTCGACATACATTTTGGTGGAATAATACGAAGAGAGAGATTGCAAAGTTTATCTCGATGTGTTTAACTTGCCAACGTGTAAAGCGCGAGCATCTAGTACCTAAGGGTCCGTTGCAACCACTTGAGATTCCGAAATGGAAGTGGGAACACATTACCATGGATTTCAAGTTCACGGGTCTTCTACTGCTTTCTCAAGGCATCAATGCTATTTGGGTTATTGTTGATAGATTAACCAAGTCCGCTTCATTTCTTGCCGACACGGAGACTTATTCCTCGAACGCCTTGCTAGTATGTGACGTGAATGAAATTGTGAGGTTCAGCATGGCATGCTCAGATCCATAGTTTCGGATCGTGACCCAAGATTCACTTCAAGATTTTGGGTTAGCTTGCAAAAAAAGCTATGGGCACGGATTTGCGATTTAGTTCAAAGATACCATCCCCAAACAGACGGACAATCGAGAGAGGACTATTCAAACTCTTGAAGATTTATTAAGACTCATGTCCCTGAGACTTCAAGGACAATTAGGGATAAGTATTTACCATCGGTGGAATTCTCCTACAACAACAGCTTATCGTGCAAGTATAGGTGTGGCTCCATTCAAGCATTATATGGACGAAAATGTCGTTCTCCAATATGTTGGGATGAGGTGGGTGAAGCAACATTGTTGGGACCCGAAGTTAAGACGTATGACTCACCGAAAAGATTCAAATGATTCGACAACGATATACAAACCAGCACAAGATCGACAAAAGAGTTATGCGGATCTTCATCGAAAGGACGTGGAATTTAGTGTAGGGGATCATGTATTGTTGCGAGTTGCTCCACGGAAGGGAGTTACAAGATTTGGGAAGAGAGGAAAGCTCAATCCACGATTTATCGGTCCATTTCAAATTCTTGACCGAGTAGGAAATGTAGCTATAGACTTGCACTTCCTCCAGTATATGTCTCGTGTTCATAATGTGTTTCACATATCCGTATTTCAGAATATGTGAAAACCCGAACCACGTTATAGAATTAGAACCCCACGAAATAGCCAAGACTTAACGTATGAGGAGGTACTGTCAAAGATCTTGGATAGGGAAGGAGCATGTCCCCACGCCAAGAAAGGTCATACCACAAGTTAAAGTTTTGTGGAGGAATCATGCTATAGAGAAAATGACCTCGGGAATTGAAACGCGAAATGAAAGCGAGGTATCCTCACCTTTTCAAACACCAGTATGCGTCGTCCAATTTCGAGGACGAAATTTCATAAGGAGGGAGGTTGTAAGACCCCAACTTATTATTAATGAAATTTAATTTTCTATTTATTATTTTGAAATAGTAAGGGTTGATGTGATTAATGTGGATAGTTAGGGGTAAAATACGCAAATATTTCAAAATAAGCAAGTGGTTATAAAATATTCATTGTTGTTTGGGAATATTCGTTTGGTCGTGGAATATTCGATCGCTTCGGGAATATTCGTATTTACTACAAATGGTGTGTGGGCCCCATAACTGAAAAAGCGATTGGATGAAGAAAACAACAAATATAAGTTGGTTAAAAATAACTACAGAGTTGTTACCATTAATCTTCGTTAAAATACTCTAGTGGTTAAAACACAAGAAGATTACCAGTATTGCACCAATTATTGATTCTTACGTAAGAAGGCACTACTCAATAATGGTTACGTAATTACTTATCAAAGATTTTATCGATTCAATAATTGTTGCGTTGATATTTTATATTCATTGTTGTTTCAATAATTGTCATTACACAATATTTTTCATTATCGGCAATAATTCATATTATCTCAATAATATTATTAGATAACATTATTGGCAATGTCTAGAAAGTTCTGCTCAAGGAGAGGTTTGGTCACCTAATCAATTGCGCCAAGAAGGAGAAATTCTTATCGGAAAGTCCCTCTTTCCTGCAGAACCTGCCTCGTTGTCAATATTGTGATTCTGTAATATTATTTGTGAATAATTAATTATTGATTCATATGATGAGGAAAATATTGATTTTATGTGGATATAGATGGAGAAAATTTTTAATGTGACAATTGTTGAAAATTAAAATTTTATCTTTTTCTCGATAAGATAATGTATTATTATATTTTAATAATATAATAATGGTGATATTTTTACAACGAATGTGGGATATATGAGTATACTGAGGAGGAAGAGTATTTTGTTGCAATAAATGTTTAAAACATGTTAAACATGCTCGGTGGACCCCATTTATCGACCGAAATTTGATTATACCACCATAAAATCACCCGTTTGTGGATTTCTTGGCCAATTTTGTTTGGAATTTGGAAAAACTTTCTTCTGCAAAGTTGTAGAGAATTGAATTTCCTATAAAAACTCGCGAGATTCAAATTTTCTGATAAAAGGGCTATTTATTATGAATTATTGATGTTCTGAAATTCCTGAATAATTGATTTTTGGAAGTTTTAATTATTTTAAATAATAAAAACGTTTTTGATTTGTTTGGTAGACTTATTTGTTGTCAAGCATGGCTGAATTCAGATCATAGATTGTGTGCGTAGGAATTTATATATAATATATTAATATTATATTAAATTTTCTGCTTTGGTGTTCTAAGCAATTTCCTATAAATAGGGTGCTTAGGTTAGAATTGAAAATCACACCGTAAATCAAGTTTTCTCTTTATATTATCGAGTGTATTCTTGTGAGTATTTTGAGTATAATTTGAGTATTGCTATTCTAAGGCAAGTTCAAGTCATAGCTTATATATCCTGTTTCAAATTAAGACCGATCTTCGAGGTAAGGAATATTTTTTTTTCAGTAATGATATTATTTCTTCAATATCATTATGTTGAAATATTGATCTGAAGTTTTTATCAAATTTGGAACTTTTGGTGTCTGAGTTACTATTCACGATACGACATTTATTCACGAATCATGACTATTCATCGAAAAATGAAAATTTTTCTTTTCGTCTCAAAATATCTATTCGGATACTAGCTTTGATTGTATCCATGTTTTGATCATTCTTGAATTTTACACCACCGCGATTATTTTTGAGGTATTTTTGACGACGTGAATAAAACAAAGTACGAATCCTTAATCCTTAATCCTTGTCATTTTGTTTCACCGGATTCGCTTTCTTTAAAAATATTTTTCATCATCTTCATCTTAAATGATGATATTATGGAATATCTTTGGCCAGTAGTGCAAAGATGAATGATTTTTCTCAGAATATCTTTGGCCCGTAGAATACAAAGATGAACAGTGTTTAGATGAACACGACTAATCGATGAATATCTTTGGCCTCAGAGTGCAAAGATGAATATGTGATTCCGATATATATATTGATTGATGTTACAGGGGATAAAAGATAGATTTATGAACTTTTAAATTCATACATGGAAGATAGTAGTTTGCATTCTCTACTTAACTCTTCTAATGAATTATTATTTCACTGCGAATATTGATTTAAAATTTGTTGTCTATCAGTATTCTATTAGATTTTTTCCCGTTGAAGACTAACGGTAATTTGTTGTATATTATCTTAGTCATAATATTCTTTTATTGAGCTAGTTGAGCTCACCCTTTTCCTTTTTGTTCCATTTTTCTCGTGAGGGCGAGAATATAAATGCGAGTACGCAGCCTGGGGTATGGAATGAAGGTTCTAGAGAGAGTTGTTTAGTAGTCCTCACCATTTTTGTAAAATAATGTATCAATAAATGTGATGAGGATTTATTTGAGTATAGATATTGCCTGAAGATAATATTTGTATTTAAACTCACAGCTTTCTTGTTGTAATAATAAAGTTGTTGTTGTTTTACATGCATCATGTATCGACAACTCGTAATGGGTGATGTATACCTATTTTGGGGGCGTCACATATAAGAACAGGGTTTTACAGTCTGTACAACCCTGTTCTTGTATATGTATCTAAATTACACATAAAACACTATATTTTGTAAAAATTCCTGTTGGAATAAATACTATACATTTTTAGGGACTCACAAGCAAAAAAAAAATTAATTAAAATTAAAAAATGTCCAAGTTTTCTGTCCATTTTTTCTGTCTGTGTAGAAGTACTCTTTTATTAATGCCCTTTTTAATAATCTTTATATTTATTTTAACTTATAAGTCATTATGAGCCGAACACCTTCATAACTTGTTTTAACTTAATTTTTAACTTATAAGTCAAATTGATGTCGAACGCTTTTTGTCAGGAATAAACATGTGAATGATATTCCTATTTATATATATGATTTGATTATGATGTACATGTGAATGAATATGCAAGTATGCTTGCATTAAGAAAAGCTGTAAAGTCCTCTTATAGATTATAGAAACATATGTACAAGGACTTAGAATGAATAGATCAAATATGTTAGGTTGATCCTACATAAGTAAAACAGCTTTGTAAAGTTCTTAAAAAGAAATGATGTACAAGGATTATAAATATAGAAAGATCAAGCATGTTGGGTTGATCTTATAATGTAATAGATAAGCTTGTCTGATCGTCGAACACTACACCAAAAATCGTAGTCTGCCAGGAGAGTCAAGGATAACTCGAGAGCTATCTAAGCAGAATCGTAGTCTACAAGATAGTAGATCTCGGATTTCGTAGATTGTCAGGAGAAACGAAGAAGGATCGTAGTGTGTCTAAGAGCACTTCCTGAGCCGTAATCACCGGGAAAGTCATGTTCGTAATCGTGAGAGACAAATTTTGCCTAAGAGCTAGCCGAATCGAGTATCTCGTCAAAAAGGAGTCAAGAATCGTAGACTACACTTTGAGTCGTAGAGTCTACCGATCGTTACAAAGCCGTAGATCGTAGTCGAGTAAAGATCGATGAAGACCACAAGCACAACGACGTGTAAATCGTAGTGTCAAGATCTCGATCTCGTAGTCGAGTGTTCCGCACAAACCGTCAATCGTAGAAAGTGCAGAGCTAAGACTAAAACAGATGTATTCACAAAGCCAAGGTAGAATCGTAGAGCAAACACGATTCTCAACAATTGAACACTCTCAGAATATCCAAAGGAATGAAGTCTCTGGTTGGTAATGCAAAGATACATCTCACCAAAGGAAGCCAGCTAGAGAGCACTCAACGAATGGCATGCAAGCTAACAGAAGATCTAAGCATCAACTCAATAAGCATCCAGATTGAGTTGAGAAGCCATTCAAGATGAAGTCTTCCACAAAATAGTCATAAGAAGACTTCAGTAGTTGACTAAGGAAAGTCAAAGATATGCAAGAGTCATTGTCAAGTGGAAAGATGACAACGATCTTGGAAGTAACCAGATCGTAGTGTTTGCCAAACAAAGAAGAAAACCGATGGAGTATACACAAAGATATTGGTCACCTCCAATAACAAGGCTAAAGTGATTAAGCATCGGGTCACCCATCAATGATAAGTGAACGGGAGATCACAAGGAGAAAGCGAAATGACACGCCACAAATCAAGTGTCTTGTTTATTCGAAAGGGCCCAGATCAAGAAGTCGAAGCCATCAAGATCTCGAGAATAATCGAGGCAAATAGAAGTGTCAAGCAATCGACTAGAGAAGGAAGATGTGTTGCACATCAAGATCTAATGAACACTCTTCAAGATCGTAGTGTTAACTCTACAAGTCAAGAAGCAACAACAACAAGACACTACGATCAAGTCCAAGAAGATATGCATCGTAATCGTAGAGTTCAACAAACTCAAGATCGAGGTATTGGCAACTACTCAATCAATATCGATATTCGAATAGAGCTTATTGAGAGCATCGATGTAAAAGGACAACCTCGATTCGTAAATCGAAGCAAGAAATAAAGTCGACTACCCCGCCTCGAGACATGAAAGTGACATCTCCGATGGG
Organism: Panax quinquefolius; assembly: GCA_020205615.1. Taxonomy (NCBI): domain Eukaryota; kingdom Viridiplantae; phylum Streptophyta; class Magnoliopsida; order Apiales; family Araliaceae; genus Panax; species Panax quinquefolius. The sequence goes on from CM035159.1 coordinate 99,607,202, forward strand.
GTAGGTGAAACAAGAGATCGCAGTGGTCGAAAAGTCGTAAAAAGATGTCATGTCACATTTGCAAGTCGCACTCAAATAACTCGAGATCCGTGAAGTCATTTGAATAACTTTCTAACGGCTACTTTCCAACGGAAGATCGAAAGCGATAGATAAATCAACAGAGCCCCAAAGATCAAGAGTCATTTGATGATTGCTAAGTTGCGAGAATCGCTGAGTTGTTGGTGAATGCTATAGTCGACTTCTACGAGTTCCACCAAAGATCAACAACACAAGTCTCAAAGGATGGTGAGACTACCAAAGTGGAAGTGAAGCGGCTTTGAAGAAGAACTCAAACAGATCAAAGCATCATTCAACAAAGATGAGAATGCCACTAATGATGACAGTTAAGCTGAAAGTCGAGAAGGCCAAGATGATAGCATTCAGAAAAGTGGCTGAGTACGAAGAAGATCAAGAGAGCCACTCTACGAATCACCATGAACCAAAAGCTGAGACTGAACAAATGCAGAACCATATCTGCAAAGTATTCAAGAAGGGTTCAGGGATTGCTAAGTGTCGACAAAAGTCTACTAAAAGCACAGGAGACTTAGCAAACCCAGATGGTGATGGTGCAAAGCTAATACCGATGAAGATGAGCAGAAAATAGTGAAGATCAATCAGACTAAAAGAAGATGTGGTCCGCACTCAAGCAGAATGCATAGAGGACCACACCAAGTCGCTAAGTACAAAAGATGTTCGAGCTTAATGACATCTTAGCAAATTTCAAGACCACCACCACCAACAACAACAACAACTACTACAACAACAAGTCGTATCTGAGGGTCCTCGTCCGGGGGACTAAATGAGATTCCAAGCTCATTGGCTTGAAGAGTTCCTAGAAATAGAGAAGTTCCAAGGTCACCGCCTCAAGAGTTCTTAGTGAATCAAGTCCCAAGGTCACCGGGCTCAAGGAATCGTAGTGATTCAGTGGTGCCGCCTTCCTTAGTGGAAATCTCGCTAGTTGAAAGCAGGAAAGAGTGGATTAGAGCTTGAGTCTCCGAACCACTTAAAACCCTCGTGTCTTTTTTATTTTATGTCATTTACATTATATACATTAACTGCTATAATCATGTATGTATGTTTTAACTACTTACCATCAACTAACTCTACTTAACAATGTATGTATGATTATGAATATATCAATGAAGGGGATTTTTTACTTATTCCGATGTGCTTGAATAGATTCTTAAGTTTGTCATATGCTAAATTATTAGCAATACAAAATAAACCAGAAAAGTATTTGAATTAAAAAGGATCTATTCACCCCCCCCCCCTTCTAGATCTATCAGGCTTCACCGAATTAACAATTAGTATCACAGCCGGCTCTCATGCTATATTCCAAAGCTAATCGCTTTGAGTCTAATCCTAGGCACAAACATTGTTCTAAACTTAGTTTAGTAGTAAGTCTCTTTTTATATGCAGATGAGCTCACACGTTAGAAATATTGTGTACAAGTAAATGTGTATATACACCTGAAGCTGCTCTTGATTGTCACATCTACAAGACCAATTCTTGCCCATGATCAATCTTCTTGTAGTCTCAAGACCCTGCTAGAAAGCACTAGAGACATCAACAGAAAAGAGTCAAACATCCACCATGTGAAAAAAAGATGAAAAGGCCATACATGCAAAGAAATGCTCATCTAGAGAAGAAAGAAATACTTCTCAAACATATGTCTGGCCAACCAGCAGCTGGATGTAAACCTTGTGAACTCAAGGATGTCGAAGAACTGAAGATGTTGAGATTCTCTTAGCTTGCATCCTCAAGACCACGATCGATTGATCAAGGTCAACTGGAGCAACAAGTCGTCGGGAGCAAATGAGAAACTATGCACATCAATGCCTAATCTCAAGATGTCAAAGTTAAATGATCATAAGAAACTAACAATGAGAAAGGTACTGTTCCTCTCTAGTATAACTGTGTACATCATGTCGCACCTCCTTATGAACTATAACAAGATTCTTTCAAGGAATCATAATCTACCTAAAAAGGTGAAGAGAGAAAGTACACCGAGAGTGGAAACTCAAATGCTTATAAACTTTCTCTCCATCCAAGTTTTAGGTCAAGAGATGACATCTTGAAAGAAATCAAATGGGTCATAAGAGCATCACAAAGTTAAATTAATTTTATGTGAAGTAATCTTTGTTGATGGGTTAAGACAGATGTATATACCTATGTTCTAAGTGTTTAATAACACATGTAGTAAGATCGCCTACAAGAGTATCGTGAAGATTCAGTAGAAACCGATCACCTCCATGAATCAACCAGACACGTATAAATCGTAGAGTTGATTCTCACTGTGAACATTTAAACCTTGAGAACATAACCTAGCAAATGATGAAATCATCAAAGGAAAAGAGTGCTTTATTAAAATAGCAAATGTTACACACACACACCATCACGCATCTCAAAATGTATTATCTAAATTAGCTACATGCATGAATATGACCGACGGTGATCAATATAATGATTATCCAACTATACGAGGAATAGGGGTTTAGAAAACTAACTCAAGAGACCCATCTAACCATGGGTACCAAAAATAGAAATTCATAACCCTGTAGTACTTGGTCATTTGGCCACACTATGGAATGTCAAGGTAAGACTTAAGTCAAGAAGATTCAACCAAAGCGTAAGGCTTAAGACCGTTCGTAAATGAGTCCGATAAAACTCCTATATGTCAAAGCTCATCCTCAAGACTTCACTGAGTCGATCTGAATAAAGCTCAAGTGGTCACTAACCTTTATATGAAAGCGCACTCAATCAACTAAAGATGAAAAAAGGGTCTTATTCGCTTTCAATCATGCAAAGCATGTCATAAGAGAAGAATCCTCAAGGAAGCTGACTACAGAGGATCATCGAGCATCAAACAGAGGAACTCATTATGGAACCAAAACCTAGCAAACACAAATCGACAAGAAAGACTACGTCAGAGTAATCACCAAAGGATCGATAATGATCAACCCCGAAAATGCCCATTTCTACGATACAAGAAGGTTTAATAACTTCACCAAAATGAGATATGCAGGGTCGCCTCTACGCTACACACGAAGAAGAAAACTTATGTCTCTTTGAGAAGACAAGATTAACTATGGGGAGCAAAGAATCGCTAACAGCTCGTAAACCTTAAATCATCGTAGATATACTATGAAGCAAAGATACCAAACCACAGAGTCCAAAAACTTTGTGGCTGATGAACCAAATGAAGATCCATAGTAAGTAGTAACGCCTTAAAACGTATTTCATCGATAACCTTTCAGCCACCCAACTCAAAATCACGGAGTGTCTACGATCAAACATCCGATCACCGAAAGCAGAGGACACCACAATTATAGCCAATGCAAATGTCTAGTTGAAAGAGGACTCCCCAATGTAAAAGGTCAAATGAGATATCGCAAAATCATTTCTAAAAGTACTTCATCCGAAAAGCGCCTCGTGACAAACTCGACCCTTTAGCTCACTCTAAGAGGTTTGCCCTTCCTGAGCTACCTTAACCCAGAAGGATTGCTTAGTTAAGTTCATCTCAAGGACCAAGACAGTCAACGATCGAAGAATAGAGTTTGAGAGAACTCAATGATCGTGATACAACCTCAACGATCGTAGTGCTTCCTTAACAATCATAGAAACAGACTCGACGATCTCAGTCTTACAAGAGGCTACCCTTAACTCTTGAAGAGCTAGAAGAATAAGACAATTGCTCATCCATTCAGATTATGAGAAGATAAGTTCAAATGCTGGTTAGAAAGATGTCCTACTAAAGAAAAATGCCCAAGGCTTCATGAAGAACATCAGTGGCTGATGCATGCAGTTTCAAAGTGAGAAGTAATATAAAAAAAAAAATACCGTCCACTGCATCATCTCTCAAAGGTTAATCGATGAGTCAACAAAGGAAAACGTAGAGTCAATAATTGTCCTATCATACTACTCTACGAACTCAAGAGGTCAAAGGTCAATCCACGTCAATCAAACGTCCACCCTTCTAAAAGAGACAGTTAACTGACAAGTTACCGGGAGTTACAACTTATTTATCGGGTATCGTGGCAACCAATGACTCGGGTGACACATCACAAACGTTAGAGGAATAAGAAAGCGCCATAAAGACAAATTCAAAATCTACAAACAAATTGTTAGAAATTATCGAAACTCTTTCCCTCTCGTTTTCAAACCCTAAAAGCCTGTTTACATCCTGAATCCATTAACCCTCCAAATCCTTACCTAAATCACAGTCAACTATCTCTCACAAGACTCCCTAAAACCAACACCCATATTCTTCGAACTCCTCAAATGGCAGATCATGAGTAATCACCGGCATTCACCAGAACCAAGACGCTCAAAATCCGAGAAGAAGTTCAGGGATATTCTTGAACTTGTGAAGAAGGCCGGGTTCTCAGAATGTCTTGAGGAAAACACACGAATATATGGTGACCTGGTCAAGGAGTTTCATTCAAACGCAACCATTAATTCTAGAATCCTCTCCACCAAGGTTAAGGGTCAGATTCTAAAGCTAAACTCTTCTGACAACAATCAATGCTTAGGCCTTCCTGACCGAAATCTGAAAAGCTTGGAAGAGATCGACACAGAAAAAGCTAAGAAGATTATGCAGTACAGAAGAAACCCTAGTCTGAAGGACATGAAGAAAAAAGAGTTTCTTGAAGAATTCGAGTTTTTTGCTGAAATCGTGGGGAAATGTATCTTATGCAAAGACACTGCACATGATACTGTGATTGACCAACAGCTAAAGATCATGTCTGCCATAGTCCTGAAGGAATACATCAACTTTGGAGCTACCCTGCTCGATCATATGTCTAAGTGGCTGGATAAGGAAGAAAAGAAAAGATTAACTGAAAAACCACTCACAAAGGTTTTTCATGGGAGATTCTTAAGTATCATCTTGAAGAAAAAGTTGAAGAATAAAATTAAGGATGATGATGGCGAAATTCTTAATGTTCACAAGGTAATGTCTCCACAACTGTTCGTAAATTGGAAGAAAACCCCAAAGGAGAATAGAAGGTTAACTACAGCAGGAAGCAGCAGAAAGATTTCTGCAAAGAAGAGAAAGGCAAAGGAGGAAGAAAGCTCTGAGTCTGGTGACTCTACATCAATTGTTGCCACACCAGCAAGCAAGAAGCCTAAGAATATGAAGAATGTTAAGGCTTCGTCAAGCTATGTCTTCACTGATAAGAAGAAACAAGAAGCAGAAGAAAAACTAGCATCAACTGCTGAAAACCTAAAAAGAAAAAGAAGCAACAGACTGCTTCAAGGGTCATCAAGAAAGAGAGCTAAGATGGAAAACAAACCAGTCACAGTTTCCCAAGAAAGTACATTTGACGAATAGGAGAACGTAGTGTCAGAGGAAGAAAAGGGAACTGACGATCTCAAAACTGAGTCCTCAAAGAACAAATCCAGCAATGATGTTGAAGCTGGATTCATGGAAGAAAATGTAGAATCTGCTGATGAAGAAGAATGCACAAGACCTGTGGCTAACTCTCAGAGCATTCACTCTGATGATGAAGAAAAGCTGCAAGATGACCCAACTGCATCTCCAAATACAAATGCTCTAACAAGCTTATATGATGGGTCAAATGATGGTGATTCTGATGAAGGACATGCCTCTGCAAATGCTAAGAGTCAAGGAAGTTCGTCTGATGATTCAAAGGCCTTAGAGTCTGAAGAGGAAGAAGAGTCTGTCTCTCCAATTGCTGAACCTCTAAGGAGAAGGAAGAGCTACAGATTACTTGCCCAATTTGCCTCCAAGAAGAGAAATGATCACTCAACTACAGTCATTGAATTAAGTGATGATGAATCACAGGAAGAAGATGCTGGGACTAGCAATGAAGAAGATGAATCCAAGGAAGATCTTTCTGAAGAAGGTTCTGGGAATGAAATTCAGCAAAAAGAATTCACTGATGAATCTGAAGAAAGAAGCCAACAAGATTTAGGCTCAAAAAGAGAAGAAATAGAGAAGGATTCTGATTCTGCACATCAGGAATCAGAGAAACCAAAAGACCATCCTGTCTCTTCTCCAACAAGGATTAACAGGAAAATAGCAGAGGAAGCCTCAAATGAAACACCAGAAGTAATTCCAGAAATTCCAAGCCTAGAGCTGGTGGCTCAGAACTTCCCAAGGGTGAAGAGCTATGCAACAATGATGATCAGAGACCAGCCTCACTACAAAGTCTACTGACATGCTGAAAATCACTATATTCCCTACGATCGTAGAGTGGATTCTGAAGGCAGAAGAATTATAGCCAAAGAGATAAATGAAGAGTCTGTTCACTCTAACACTGATGGCACTCAAGTCCAAAATGAGAAGCCTTCATCTGCTCAAGCACAATTGTCCAACATTTCTTCATCCATAACTAGCGATTGGTACTCAACGATTTTTCAGATTATTAACACTTTCAAAAATCACAAAAGATGAAAATCGTAGAGTCCAACTGAGGTTCAACAAGAGGCTACCCAACCAAACAACCAAACTCCTATGGGGAAGGAGCTGATGAGAAATTCTGATGATCTGATTGAGAAGATGTCTCAAATCACAGAAGAATCTAAAAGGTCGACAAAGAATAACAGATAATTCAATTCAAAATGAATTCAAGCTACTATGGTGATATATCTCTCTCAAAATCAAAGAGAGAGATCACATCTATCCGAAGGCCATACATGATCGAAGTCAAAGTTCTCACGAGCACAAGAGGCAAATGAAGAGAAACTCAAAGTCCTCTCTGACAAGATTGACAACATGAATCGGTCTTTCTCTATGCAACTTGAGCTAAGTCAACAAGAAATCAAGATTGAAGTTGGAAATTCCTCCTACCTGATGGAGCAGCTTATGTCCAATATGGAACAACTCTCTCAAGTGATTAATGACAAAAAGGGGGAGAAAGAGAGGCATAGAAAGAGGCATTCAAGAAAGGGCAAGAAGAGCAGAAGGAAAAAAAACAAGAAAGAGGCAAAGAAGATAGCAGAAGAAGAAGCTGGGTCATCATCTAAGGGGGAGCCAAAGGATGATGAACCTGTATTTGCAAAGGCTGAAGGGGAGTCAGAAGAGGAGCATACATCTGAGGGGGAGCAGATAAAAGAAATATAGTCAACGTCCCAAGGTGAGCAGATGCAAGAAGATCAAACAGATGAATAGCACATCAACAAAAATCCTGGAAGCATACATGGAGCCAAAGAGGTACATCTCTAACTAGTTAGGTATGTTCTGGATCCAAGATGTAAAATGTCAGTGTATTAAATTTCATATTATCATAAATGACATTCATGATTATCTGTTTTTAGAAATACATCAGCTCACTGTATATAAGATTCATTCATAACATGCATGTGCACTTATTGTTTTTGTCATAATCAAATAGGGGGAGATTGTCAGGAATAAACATGTGAATGATATTCCTATTTATATATATGATTTGATTATGATGTACATGTGAATGAATATGCAAGTATGCTTGCATTAAGAAAAGCTGTAAAGTCCTCTTATAGATTATAGAAACATATGTACAAGGACTTAGAATGAATAGATCAAATATGTTAGGTTGATCCTACATAAGCAAAACAGCTTTGTAAAGTCCTTAAAAAGAAATGATGTACAAGGACTATAAATATAAAAAGATCAAGCATGTTGGGTTGATCTTATAATGTAATAGATAAGCTTGTCTGATCGTCGAACACTACACCAAAAATCGTAGTCTGCCAGGAGAGTCAAGGATAACTCGAGAGCTATCTAAGCAGAATCGTAGTCTGCAAGATAGTAGATTTCGGAGTTCGTAGATTGCCAGAAGAAACGAAGAAGGATCGTAGTGTGTCTAGGAGCACTTCCTCGGAGCCGTAATCTGCTGGGGAAGTCATGTTCAGAATCGTAGAGATAGCCTGCCTAAGAGCTAGCCGACCGAGTATCTGTCAAAGGCAAGTCAAGAATCGTAGACTACACTCGAAGTCGTAGAGTCTACTGATCGTTACAAAGGCAAAGATCGTAGTCGAGCAAAGATCAGATGAAGACCACAAGCACAACGACAGAAATCGTAGTGTCAAGATCTGATCTCAGAGTCGTAGTGTCTACACAGCCGAAGCTGAATCGTAGAGTGCAGAGCTAAGACTTCAACAGATGTGTTCACAAAGCCAAGGTAGAATCGTAAAGCAAACGCGATTCTCAACAATTGAGCACTCCCAGAATATCCAAAGGAATGAAGTCTCTAGTTGGTAATGCAAAGATATATCTCACCTGAAGGAAGCCATAGAGCACTCAACGAATGACATGCAAGCTAACAGAAGATCTAAGCATCAACTCAATAAGCATCCAGATTTTTTTAAGTAGTCATTCAAGATGAAGTCTTCCACAAAATGGTCATAAGAAGACTTCAGTAGTTGACTAAGGAAAGTCAGAATATGCAATAGCTGTCAAGTGGAAAGATGACAACGATCTTGGAAGTAACTAGGATCGTAGTGTTTGCCAAACAAAGAAGAAACTGATGGAGTATACAGAAAGATACTGGCCAGCCTCTGAATAACAAGGCTAAAGTGATTAAGCATTGGGTCAGTCCATTGATGATAAGTGAACGGGAGATCACAAGGAGAAAGTGAGCTGGACACGCCACAAATCTGAAGTGTCTTGTTATTCAGAAGGAGCCAGAGCAAGAAGTCAAGCCATCAGTATCTGAGAACAGTTGAGGCAAACAGAAATGATGAAGCACTACACTAGAGAATGAAGAGGTGTTGCACATTGAAGATCTAATGAACACTCTTCAAGATCGTAGTGTTAACTCTGCAAGTCAAGAAGCAACAGTCAACAAGACACTACGATCAAGTCCAAGAAGATATGCATTAGAATCGTAGAGTTCGAACAACTGAAGATTGAGGCATTAGCAACGGCTCAATCTGAAGATTGATATTCGAATAGAGCTTATTGAGAGCATCGATGTAAAAGGACAACCTCTGATTCAGAAATCCGAAGGAAGAAATAAAGTTAACTACCTGCCCGAGACATGAAAGTGACATCTCTGATGGGGTAGGTGAAACAATGAGATGGCAGGTTTAGAAAGTCAGAAAAAGATGTCATGTCACATCTGCTGTCTGCACCAAATAACTCGAGATCTGTGAAGTCATTTGAATAGCTTCCAACGGCTACTTTCCAACGGGAAGATCAGAAAGCATTATAAATCAACAGAGCCCCAAAGATCAAGAGTTGTTGATGATTGCTAAGTTGCAGAATCGTTGAGTTGTTGGTGAATGCTATAGTTAACTCTACGAGTTCCACCAAAGATCAACAACACAAGTCTCAGTGACAGTGAGACTACCAAAGTGGAAGTGAAGCGGCTTTGAAGAAGAACTCAAACAGATCAAAGCTTCACTCAACAAAGATGAAAATGCCACTAAAGATGGCAGCTAAGCTGAGAGTCGAGAAGGCCAAGAAGATAGCATTCAGAAAAGTGGCTGAGTACAAAGAAGATCAAGAGAGCCACTCTATGAATCACTATGAACAAAAGCTGAGACTGAACAAGTGCAGAACCACATCTGCAAAGTATTCAAGAAGGGTTCAGGGATTGCTAAGTGTCAGACAATGTCTACTAAAAGCACAGAGACTTAGCAAACCCAGATGGTGATGGTGCAAAGCTGATACCAGATGAAGATGAGTAGAAAAGAGTGAAGATCAACTGCACCAAAAGAAGATTTGGTCCAGACTCGAAGCAGAATGCATAGAGGACCACACCAAGCTGCTAAGTACAAAAGATGTTCAGAGCTTAATGACATCTTAGCAGCTCAGCACCAACAACAACAACAACAACAACAACAACTACAACAACAAGAAGTCAGGGCCTGAGGGGTCCTTGTCCGGAGGGACTAAATGAGATTCCAAGTCTGCTGGGCTTGAAGAGTTCCTAGGGAAATAGAGAAGTTCCAAAGGTCACCGGCCTCAAGAGTTCTTAGTGAATCAAGTCCCAAGGTCACCGGCCTCAAGGAATCGTAGAGTGATTCTGTGTCTTGCCGCCTTCCTTAGTGGAAATCTCGCTAGTTGAAAGCAGAAGAGTGGATTAGAAGCTTGAGTCTCCGAACCACTTAAAACCCTCAGTCTTTTATTTTATGTCATTTACATTATATATATTAACTGCTATAACTGTTATGTATGTTTTAACTACTTACCATTGAACTAACTCTACGAACAATGTATGTATGATTATGAATATATCAATGAAGGGATCTTTTACTTATTCCGCTGTGTTTGAATAGATTCTTAAGTTTGTCATATGCTAAATTATTAGCAATACAAAATAAACCAGAAAAGTATTTGAATTAAAAAAGATCTATTCAACCCCCCCTTCTAGATCTATTGTGCCTACTGGGAACTAACACTTTTATTTATAAGTCGCAACTTAAAACAACTTATATTTTAACTTATAAGTCATTTAAAATAAGTCATTCCCGAACAGGCATGTAGAAACTAAAAAACTAAATGGCGAAAAGTTCGAGAGCCGATGGTAATGAATATACACTAAGGACCCGAAAAGAAAGGTTAATTCAAATGATCCGAGTTGAAAATATGGGTATTGGTCGGATATGAGTAATAAAAATGTAGTGCAATATATCTTTTGTGGAAAGAAATGTCGTTCGGGAATCAAAAGGCTGAAGCAACATCTAGCAGGAAATTTTGGAGATGTAGCGAAGTGCCCTAAAACATCCATCGGAATTATAAGGGAGATGCAATTGGCTTTGAATAGTAAAAAGAGGAACAAACCAGTTGAGCTGGATGATGATGGTAGTAGAAATGCAAGAAGAACAATCATTTACTCCTCTAAGCATGGCTTCAAATGCTTCCTCTAACATTATCCCAAGTTCTAGGATCGCTTCCAAAAGGAAGAAGGCTGCTTTTCAATTCCAAAAGGCACGACCAAAAGCTCCAACAAAGACGGTTGAAGCACTTCTAAGGAAGACTCCCGAATAAGTTATAGAGGAGAGACATTGCAAACATTAGAGCAAAACGACTATTGATACGACGAAAAGGGATAGATTGGAATACAAAACGATTGAGTGACTTGGTGTATATCCAATACAATCGAAATATCGTTTCAAGTTTTCAAAAAAAGAGTGAACTTGGATTTTTTTTTATCATTAGCCATTGATGACTTTGAATGGGGTAATGAATGGATCAATAATGAGGCCGATGTTGTCCATCCTGGGAAGGATCTTACATGGAATGACGTGGATCGAGCAACCGGTGCATCCAACACGTTTGAAGGTCGCAATCCTTCAAGGAGGGCTCGTGATAATATTAGTGATAATGTCATTACGTACTCTCGATGTGGACGTGGTGGTGGTTCAACTTCAAGAGAATCAAGGTTGATGGATTCCGACTCCGATGATGAAGTTGATGAAGAAGAGAGAATTCCAAATGATGATGAAGATGTGGAGGATGATTTTTGAGAAAGATGACCTACGCCTTTGAATGAGAGTAGTTTTCGTGGAGGAGATAGAGATGACCTTATTCTTGATGAGTTTGCTTGAACGATGTTTAGAGACTAGTGTAGAGAATCTAGACATTATTTTGGCTTGCTATGTGGTGTTTGTTGAATTCTTCATTTCTTCTACTAGTTTTTAATAGCAAGTGTTTTATTTTTGGATTGTTATTGCTAAGTATTTACATAATTGTGTTTTTAATATTATTCAATAGTGTTATGTTTTGGGTTTTAATGTACATAAAATTTTATTGTCAATATACTTGTTAAGTAAAATAAATAATATATAAATTGCATATTGTAAATGACTTGTCGCCATACAGACGTCATGGCGGCGGCTACCGCTATGACTCGCCTATGACTCGCTGTGGTGTCGTAATAACTATGGTGATTACCTACTACCTTTAACAATTAATATTGTAGAGTATTCTACTAATATAATTAAATATATCCTAATATTATCTACTAAATAAACTAAATACATTAAAATCATTAATAAATAATATATAATAATAACTCAATAATATTAAATTTCTCTTACTTTAATCCTCATCAATTTCAATACTTGTTGACTCACCGAGCTAATTGTTATCAATATTGAACATATCATTTTTGATATTAGTTGCGATGGAGAACATGAAAAGTAGTGAAGAAACTTAACAACAAAAGCAACTTTATAACATTGACTCAAAACTTTATGCAAGTCGGATTGGGGTTGGGGTGTTTGAGTTCAATATTCAGCTTTTAATGGCATGAAGGGGTTGGGGTGTTTGAGTTCCTAAAAGGAGCCCTGCGCAAGTCGGATATGATTCCTTATTTCCTTTGGGCCATGCTAGGTGGGGTGGGGTGGGGTGGGGTGGGGTGGGGTGGGGTGGGGGGGAGAATGGTAGATAGTTTAGAGGAGAAAGAGCGGCCACTTGTGGACATTAAATATGTATTTGTGAGCCTTATTTATGTGTTTAATAATTAGATTTTTCTTCTTGTTTAGGATGCTCGTCTCCAATTTGTGAGGGTGGTAGGGGCAAGCCACACAGGGTTGTCTAGCTTCTTGTACCATATTACGCTAGAGGCAGTTACTGATGGTCGGAAGCAAAAGATTTTCCATGCAGTGGTTTGGTTGAAGCTATGGAAGAACTTGATGGAATTACTAGTGTGGAAGTCTGTTCATGATGCTTTATCAGCTGTTGGCATCAAGCGAGGTCAGATTACATCCATCCACTTATATGGACGGACCTTCTTTTGTTTATAAGCTTTGTATCTGAAGCGCGATAACTTTTGTTCTTGCAGGAGATTTAAAACTACACGAAGCTGTTATGCTCTTTATGAATCAAACAAAGGAGGATCTCCCTCGAATATGAACATCACATAGTTAGCTAATGAATTAACGATGTTTCTCAATTGTAAAACTTGCTTTTATAGAAACTAACATGGATGACTTTAGTACATATATTAGAACTCTTTGCCCTGCACTGATTTATATATTCCAACACTAATCTGTTTGGAACATAGACACTGACCCCAGAAATCTGTCCCCAGTGCTTACCTGTAAAAATTCAGGAAATCAACTATCAATCTTTATTATCAAGCAAATGTTTCTTAGTATCGGGAATAAATCAAGCAGCTCATAAATACGAATACATTTCATACCTCAAGAGCTCTTGTTTGAAGATGCAGTTCGACACCTCCTTTTCTTTGACATAACCTAAAACATAATCTTGGTGATCAGTACTTCAAGCGGCGGTAGACTATAACATGTCAAGAGGCCCAAGAGCATTATTAATTTCTATTATTAATGAAGAACGTCCCAAGAGCATCATTACGTAATAACTAAAATTATATGCTCGATTTTCATTTTTTGCTATTTAAAGTACTTAAACTCACCAAAATTACTGTTTGGACCCACAAAATGTCTTCATGCATAAATGTATCGCCAATGCATGAAACAACAACCATGTTTAGACCAAGTTTAGTAACTATGTGTGTTAAACATAACAAATTGAGTAATGTGCTGTGGTGTCGCAGTGCACATGGATAACTAAAAGTTGATTGAGATAAGCCTATATAAAAAATGTAATAAAGCAAATTTTATGAATAATCAATGGTATGACACACAGCGCTGCCTACACGGGAATGAGCTTCCGAGATCCAAGTGATTTTGGAAGTTATTCAATGGAAATTGTAGGAATGATTTCTTTCCAATCATTTGCCAATGTCTATTTGGTAACTATATGATTAAAAAGTATTGAATAGACTGTGTTCTGAGGCCAAACCTTAGAGGATGGAGGTCGCAAAGACACCTGACGTACAGCCTTTTCCGGCTCTCTCAGCTACCGAATCTCCCGAAGCTGGCAGACTATATCCTCCAACCGTTGCAACTGCAACTTCTCTCTTTCCCGATGTTCCACAGAAAGGTTGAGCTTCTCCCTTCCCTCTTGCACTGTCCTTAACTTTTTTCTAAGCCACTCAACTTGTTTATCAATTTTTATCCTTTCAGTATCTAATGCAGACATGGAACTTCTTCGCATATCAGATAGTAAGAATCTGCCCACTGAGCCCGATGATGGTAGCCGAATGGCCATGTCTGAACTGCTCCTGTTAATGTCTGTCACGGAATCCAACCTGCTAGTACTTGAGGAATCGCTTTTAGTGCCAATTTTCTGGATTATGGAAGCTTCATGTGGGAGATCACCAATATTAACCTCTGTAGTATCAGTTTCTGACAGCAGCTCGCTCTTCTTTTTGTTGACCTCATTACAACATTTGGAGCTGTCATCAATGATATGAACATCCAGCTCCTTGTCAAACATTATGTTTAACGGAACTTTGCTTCCCAGAGATACATCTTTTCCACGTCCCTCCAAATCTTGACCATCATTTAGAATATATATCCCACTTTCATTTTGAGTCTTAACATTGTTTGCTGCTCCTTCACATGAATTCACAGAACCATTCTTTTCTTCTTTCCCTACAATGGGAATGGTTTTCTCAAGGAAAGTATATTCTTGAGATCTACTTACCTCATAAGACTGCAAGTATGTCTTCAATTTCTGCCCTTCCTTTGGTTGAGCATGTTGACTATTGTTTGAGGTTACCATCTCCTTCTCCTGAAGCTCCTTGTTGCCGTCATTCATGCATTTTGAAGAAAACTGTTTGCCTTGGTCCCACTGTTGTGAAAAGTCAGCATTTTCGTCCAACTCTTGAATTCCCAATTGAACAAGAGAATATTTTTGCATATCAATAGATGTCACCTCAAGATTTGAACTTCTACCTTTTACCATTTCCTTCTTTTCAATGGATTCGCTAAGCTCATGTAGCATCGGATCTGTATACTCAGTCAGGTGAACTGAAGAAGCGTGCTCTCGTCTCTGGTTGTCCTCCATATCCTGAACATGACCTTCTAATTGCTCATTAGCAGGATTTATCATCTGCCTATATTCCTCAACTTCCTTTTCCAAGAAATGATTTTCCCTCTCCCTCCTCAAAAGGATTTCTTTAAGAATGTTCATTTCTTCTGCATCGTAAGCAGATTTTTCTTCTATTATCCTTTGATATTGTCGTGCTTGCATTTCTATGGATGCTTTCTCCTCCTGCAAACGCAGAATCATAGCCATAGCTTCATCCGCAGCAGTAGCAGCAGCATTTCTCTCCTTCTCAAGCTCGAGGTAGAGGGAAGCACGAGCAGTATGCTCCTCTTCAAGTGCTTGCTCTAAAACTCTAATTGTATTTATGTCATCACCATCAACAAGAGTCCCTCGAGCATCACTTAACTCTACATCAAATGATTCATTCATCTCTCTGGCTTTGTTTTCATCAATAGTTTGATTCAAGTCAATGTCATGCAAACCTCTATTCCCTATAAACATGACATTATGAGCCTCCCCGTCATCTAAATTTAGATACCACCCACAGAAACATTAGCACTGTTTTATTAAAACAATAAGGTACACAAAATTTCAGCTATATATTGATTTATACATATATTATCCGTGTCCTATATGCTTTTAACCGTAAGGATTTCAACTATACATCGTGAATTCAAGTTTAAAACATGATTCTGACAGTTCACATTGTGAGTTTACCGAAGGAATAACCATGAGGATCGGTGCATGACGACTTAAAGTAGAAGGCAAAAGGAGGGCCAACAATTACTTACCATTTACCAACAACTTTCAGATGTACAGGTCGAAGTTTATTTATAGAAACACGGGTTTGCTCTTCAAGTTTTTGTATATCCCCTCCTTTATTTAGTTCTGTTGTCCCACATTGTTGTTACAGTTTCTCCTTGTGTTAAATGAATAAACAGTTTTTCTAAATTATTTTGAGGCATCTTTTCACCAGAAAGATACTTTGGAATTTGGAGGCATTGATATCAACAGACAAGTAGTTTACTTTGTAGCTTTTAATGCATTGGAGAATCATTTATTGTAAGGCCACAGTATTTTGAGCATTTTACCATAATCGTATTTATTTTTACAACTCATACACTGTAACATTTTCTATAAATGAACCTAACACCTCTCTGTCTTTTCTCTCAGCTTAAAGCAGAACTTAACTATATATTAGACTAACAATCGTGGAACAATGATATTGAACTCAAAACACATATTTAAAATGCAATTTACACTCACCAAGAAAGCAGTTAGCTCCACCTCCGAAATCAGCAGGAACTGACCTGCCTCCAACTGTCTCATTCTGCCCCTTATTAATGCTATAGGGAGACCAAGGAACACCTAGCTTGTCATAAGACGACGCTGAAGAAAATTTTCCATAACCAAATCCAACTTTTCTACGATGACGGATACCAATCGTCGGTTTGTGAATTGGGATCCCCTTACCCTTCATATCAACCTTCCGCCAACTAGTCAGACCAAACTCAACACCATCTTCATTACTTGGAATCGACTCTTGATCAACCACATTTTGTGAGTTTTTTGCATCTGAAATCGAACTACAGGATGCCTCACCTTCCAATTCATCAAACCCATTACCATAACAATTTCCATCCTCAACCATCTTCATACTCGAATCCAAGTTTTGATCTTTTGCCAAAACCGAATCAAAAGGGAGCTTACTTCTAACAGACATTTGAACGGAAGAGGCTTTCTCAGTCGGAAAATCAACTAATAGCCTCTGCAAGTAGTAATTGCTATTGGGGTTGACAAATAGTCCATCACAAGGACAAGCTAAGCTCAATCCAAACAAAGCCAGAAATTTTGAGGCAAAAAATACAATACTAGATGCACAGAGTAAGAAATAAGCTATAGCAAGATCAAGAAAAGCACCCACTAGCCCATTAAAAGTCCAAAAGTCCATAGCCTTGCAAGCCATTTTCCCTGATATCACTAATTTCTGTTTAATCCCCAAGAAACTAATCAGAAAAGGAAATCAACTAAACCCTTTTCTGTTTATTTTTTTATAAGAAAAATCCCCCCCAAAAAAAACTGGACTTTAATTAAAAGGGGTGTAGTTTACCGAATTTCTTTCCTTATTGGCACCCAAAAATGTGTACAAAATGATTTGTGAGAGAGAGAAAGGGAGAATTACCCACTGTGAAAAACAGAGAATTCGAGAGATTCTGGTAAGAGATTTTCTTCTTCTTGATTGCTGTTTTTGAATTTAGAAACCCTAAAATTGAAATGATAATGGGTATATTTTGAAATTTGCTGAGAAAAATTCATACGAGTGCTTCGTACAACAATTGTTCTTGATAGTTCATGGGAAATTGTGCATGTTTTGACTAAAAGTTTAAACACGGTACGACGTCGTCGCTGGCTGGTTTTTCCGTTATTAGATTGCAAATTTGTCTGTGCTGAGCCCACAGAATTTCTATGGCGGTGCCACGTAGGTATGGTGGTTTATATCACTTTTTAAATCATGTAACTAGATATGATTAGGATTATTTCAAAAATAAAAGAAAAGAAGCTATGGTTTGGATTTTTTTTTTGGGAACTAATATTTTCGTATCAATTTTTTTTTAATATTTTCGTACGTGAGGTTAACTTTTTAATCATATATTAATGAGTTTTTTTATATGAATATAAAAATTAGATTACGAGTGTTTTATAATTTTATCTATTTATATTTAATTAGAATTTTTCTATATTAATATTAGTTTGGTTAAAAAATAGGTTTTACATGCAAAAATATCAAAACGTGTTACGAAAATATCAAATTTTTTTTTTTTCTTTCCACGAATATCAATTTTCTTTTTTTTTTCTTCCCACAAACAGTTTTTTTAAAGTGGTCATTCATATCAGTATCGGAACAAATTCAGTAATTACATAAAAAAATTAAGATGAGATATTAAAAATAATAAATTATTTATAAAATAGCTCATTAATGTTAATTTAAACTTCAATTTTATTAGCATGAAGAGTGACGTATGCCAAACATTTTAAGTAAGTTACTTGAAATTATATTTTTTGAGCACAGTAGTCAATCTCAGTAATACTGTATATTTTAATATGGGCTTGATCGAAAAAATCTGAAGCTCTTAATTTTATTCGTAATTAAGGGTGTTAGTCGAGCAGAGTAGCTCGATACTCGATTCAAGATCGACTCGAATTCGAAGTTGATTCGAGTTAAATATGATACATACTCGTTTTCTGTTTAATAATACACGAGTTGAATTCGAGTATAAGTATTCGCTCAGATTAAGGTTCGAGTATTTCATTTTTTTTCTCGAACCATACTCGATACATGCTCGATGAATCATATTCGAATACTGGTCTGATCCATACTAACAAGCTAATTAATATATGATATTTGTATCAATCTTTATAATTTATAAAGTGTAATATTAAATTGTGTAAGCTTGTATTTGAATAAATTAGTGAATTGATTGTCAATTCGTATTACATTCTTTGTAATTTCTTTACATAAATAAAAGTAAAAGACTTATATACATTAGTTCAATAATCAATTTAGTATGTAGTGGTTCAGTATTAAATGAAATGGTTCATATTTGAAACTCGATTTGAAAGCTTGTGAGTAACTCGTTTTGTAAACGAGTCGAGTAGGTCCTAGTAATGATCCGAGTCGAATCTGGCGTAAAATAAAAAATTCCTTATCAAATTCGAGTCGAATTCGATCTCAATTTTTTCGAGTCGAGCCGAATCTGAGCATTAGAGTGTTCGCTGAGATTCGACTTATTTTCACCCCTATTCGTAATTTTATTTCGATCAAATTTGGACAAACTTATCATAACCCAAATTGGTCAAGTCCGATAATTTTAAATTGGACCAAATTTAGATAACCTTAAACTCAGTTCACATGCCTAAGTATAATTAGTGTATGCCCTAGATCTTGTTCCTTTGGCTTTTTTTTATGTTGATAATATGGAGTTTTTTGATTGCATCCGAACTAATCTCCTCATTTCGAATCAGACTTTTTATACAGGCTTGCGCCTGCGTTTTCGTGGCCCCGTGACCTTTTCGGGCTTGATACTTTGCAATTAGTGGGATTTGATCCCAGGACGTCCGATTTTACGACTCGCCCCGAGGTCTTATTTAAACCACTGCGACAAATGTTGAAAATTCTTTGATTTCTTTCAATATACTCTAAATTTAACAAAATAAAATAAAATAAATAAATAAACCAAATTTATTTTCCAGATCTCATGAAGAGTGCACGTGATAACATTTATGATCATATATCAATCTTTCTATTAAATTGTTAATTAAGTATTTTTTTTTCTAATAGACTTTTAGCCTTATATATCTAATAAATTCTCCGGTAACACATTTCCGAGAGTTAAATCAGGAAAACAAATCAATTTAAATCTTTCAAACTAATCAATAAACAAATAATACATTTACATTCAAACAGTTAGTATTCAGGTTGAGATGCTACCATCGATATTTTCACAATAGAAAATGACAAGTGTCATTATAGATCTTATAACGACGATTTTCTCTATCGCTATATATATATAGCAATACTTTTCATATAGAAATATCAAAAAGTATTGTGAAAATATCAATTTTTTTTATTAGTATTCATTATATTACTAATTGGGTTGAGCTTATTTAGATCTGTTGTTCACTTCAGATTAAGGTCAAACATTTATAAAATAAACAACACCTCTTGTCTATTTAAGCGTCACGCAATTTGTTCTAAAAAAAAAGTGTCACATAAATTTAGAAGACTTTTTAGAGGCTGTTTGACAACAACTTAATGGGTCTGAATGAGTTAATTTCTGATTGAATAAGCTATTCATACTGTTTGGTGTAAACACGAAATGACTTAAATGATTAGTCTGTAAGCAGCAGACGAAAAAAGTAAAATTTTTCTGGCTGATTTGGTAAGTGACACTACTGAATGAATTACTACCTAAACACCCTTGAATATCCCCACGTTTTATCTTGATTGTTTACAAATAGTTTATTTCAAACACAATTTATTTAATTCGCAAACGTCATCTTTAAAAATGGAGCAGTGCGGTGCGTTTGAATCTCCAAACGTATCAAAGTCAAAATTGATCAGATTACACACTCATATGCAAAAAGTCAAAATTTGGTGACAAAGGTTTTGGGTCTTCGAATTTAGCGCTACAACGAGATAATGATAATTTATCTCAGTATATTGTGTGGGACCGAAGACTATATTAAAATAATTTATCGATCAATATGCTGAGATGGAGTATGTCACGTCAGCAATTTGTAAAATATTTGTAGAATAGTTTGTCTTTAACATTATTTTATTTCTATATCTTAAACATGAAATTTAATAATAATTAGATGTAACACCACAACTTGTTACTCGTGTACATATTATTTCAAAAAAAAAAACCTGATATTTTCACATTATTTTTGATATTTTCATATGTATGACGATGACCCACATATTAGCCAATAAAAATTAGACACGTCAGCTTATATATGGGTCCTAAGTGTGGAAATATCAAAAAATAATATGAAAATATAAATTTCCTCTCAAAAATAGTGGGAGCATATACATAATTCAACATGCAACCAATCCAAAGTTGAATAAAAGCACCAATGTCACCCACTCTAAGCCTTTAAAATAAGATTCTCCAAGGAAAAAATGCTACTGATTTTTGACAAATTTAAGCTATTTATCTAATCTTAACCAAATCTAATAATTAATCACTAATTAGAAAATGTCCACCCACCACTCCCACCTAAATCAAGATAGTTCATTAGCTCGTCACTAGAAAATATTAATTAGTTGCATGATTAAGACCCTTTTTAGTCATTCATAATGCAAATAGAAGTTGGTGATGAATAAGTCATAATTCCACTTTTTGATTTTAATATTCCTCCTGTTTCGAAACAAAAATATGTTAATTTGACATTTTCCCGATAATTTTACATTTTCCCATAATTAGTTGCAAAAACATAATCATTGAAAAAATAATCATATATAAATATGATTACCTTAATAAATATAAAAACTATAGTTAAAATACTCTTTAAAAGATGGTGGGAGTGATATATAAGAATTTAATTGAAATACTTGCATATATATATATATAGAGAGAGAGAGAGTTCGGATTCTATACGGATCCCGGACGTTTTTAAAATGCAGATCAATTTTTTTATTTTTTTTGCTTTTTTTTAAAACAACTAATTTTTTTTTTAATATTTTATGGAATTGTAATTTTTCCATATCTGAGTGTTTTTTAGGCGTGATTTGGATACATATAACAAAAACATGCATGCACTGCTTTGTTATATGTATCTAAATCACGCCCAAAACACTATTATTATAAAAAATTCCAGGTTTAATAAAATATTAAACTTTTTTTTAGATATTTTTTTGAAAAAAGAAAAAAAAGTCCGTATTTTAACAAAATGCGGACTCCCGCACCTGATCCAACTTTTATATATATATATATATATATATATATATATGTCCTTAATATAGTTCTCAATTTTTATTTTTATTTTGATTCCTACATATCACAATCAAATTGATGCTAATTAAGAAAAAAAAAAAAAAAAAAAAAAGGCAGGAGGAGGAGTAGGCAAACTAGTGACCCAACTCAACCAAACAGCACCCACTTCCTTATTTCTACACCATCTTATTCTTAAACAAAAATTATATATCAACATAAAAATTAAATTCGAGTGTATTTAAATTTCACCTATTTATATTTTGACCCCTCAATAGAGAGTCAAAATATAAATAGATAAAATTCAAATATACTCAATCCGTTTTTATGTCTGCATAGAAGAGTTCATTCTTAAGTTATATACATGCAACTATGTATTTAGTTTTTATTGGGAAAATCTAATCCCTAGATTTGGAATACTAATATGGTTGAAAATTTTGGGGTCCCAAAAGTTGGACTTGAATCACCTGCATAATGGACTTTATTGGTCCCCTTAATTTGGCCTCAGCTCCACGTGCTTTTGTTAGGTAATTAATCACTTTCAAACTGCAAGGTATAGAGTGAGGTTTCAAATATGATTCATGCAAGGGTCATATTAAAGTTTAAAATTAGTATGATCTATATAAATTTAAAATTAAATAAATATTATAATTAATAGTTTTTGTTATATATTTTATAATTATAATAATTATATCAATTAAAATTAAATAATTTTATATCAATTTAAAGTTTAATATGCTATTGTTTGATTTTAAAAATTAAATTATATCTCTAATTTTAAAACAAAGGAGGATTATATAACAATGTTTCGTTTTTTTAGTTTCATGCAAGGAGGAGTATACCTACTTTCTTAAGACTCTTTACTGATCTTGATAGGGTAGCTCTAATGCCTTTGCACCTTAGAGCTTTATTAGTAATTGTGTGTGTCTGAAGGCACAACGAAATTCTTTTTCTCTCTTCATTTCAACAATCCCATTTTTATTTTCTGTTTCTCCTCTCTCATCACTCTTTGTGGCCTAAATTAATTAGAATAAATCTGAATCATTATTGTGCTTTTCCGCCTAAATTCAAAATGAATTCTATCTTATTAATATAGATGGTCACTCTAATGTCTTTGCACCCCTACCTTAGATCGTTGGAGCGACTGCGGGGGGTCATTAGTTCAAATCCAATAATAAATAAATTTTTGGTGTAAACTAAAAATAATAACTCATACATTAGTCAAAGTATTTATCATGACGCTGCTACGGTTGAAGTAACACCTTGAACTTGAACAAATAAACAAAATGATATATATTGTGAATGTGTTATGTTGAATTTTTGATTATCAGTTATGTGGATAAGTATCAGTGATAATTTTTTTAGAGAGATATCTAATAAGTGAGATTCTCCTATAATTATTACCAATCTCATATATTAATAAGTTTCATAATTGTAATTCGACATAAATTTATCATAATACATAGCGAAACTCAACAAATAAAAAAAATGTGTTGATAAAGTCTTAACCTAATGGTTAAGATTGAAGTATTGTGATATTTAACTCTCAAATTTAATTCTAAAATTAGGTGAGTTTTTGTGAGCCTTTGTTTGTGGGTTTGTTTAACAATGATGATGTAATTAATTAAAAAATTATATTACTATATTTGATATCAATACTCTGAAGACACATTATTTTAAGGAAACTCATGATATTTTCACAACAGAAAATGATATTCTATATAAAAAATGTCGCACAGATCCTATAGCGACGGTTTTTCTCGTCGGTATACATCTGTAACGACACTTTTATATATAGAAATATCAAAAAATATTGTGAAAATATCAATTTTCTATTTTAAAATTACTCTAAATTTTGATAAAGAATGTGAAATTCCTAACATTACTTTTACCAATATGAGATCCAAGGTCATATTCCTAACATTACTTTTGTTTAATTTATTAGTATTTTTTCTTTTTAACAACTCAGCTTATTTTTGTTAGGTTCTTGGAACTAATCATCAGGGGAATGAAAAGAAAAGAAAGGAAAAAGAAGGGAAAATGAAAATACTAACCGAATAAATAGATGAAAATAACTACAGCCTGATATTCCAGAACCAAATAGTCGTCATCATACACGCATTTAACCCCAATTGACTTTTGTTTTTTTTTTCTTATTAAAATTCCGTTGACTTGGATTTTATAAGTATGTGACAAAAATAATATTGATTCATGGGAGAATAATATTGATTCTAGAAAAGAAAAAAAACTTAAAATGTATATAGAAAAGTAAAAGTAAACGGAGTTGTGATATCTGGACCTGAAGAGTACCTATATTTATATCTATTTATATATTATAAAACGGTTCTCCAGAGCTGCTTATATCTATTTATTTCTTTTTTTCTCTTTCTCTTTCGCTTTTACAATTTTAATTATTTTGTTCTTTTTATATTTATTTTTATTTAATCTTTAAAATTTTATAATCTTTTATTTTACTCCCACTAAAATAAAATGCATTAAAATTTTATTTATTTTTATTTTTAAATTTTTTATTTTTTCCCGATACACTGTTAAAATGCATTAAGCTTCACAAAAGTGAGACTCTAATTTGAGATTTAAAGGCTTAAGATTATGTCTTCGAGTTTATCATCATAATTTTATTATTGTATGAATAAATTACTGTTTTTAAGGGTATATACGTAACAAAGCACAACAGAAATCTTCTATTTCTGTGGGACAAAGGGAATACGCAAGGAAAGAAAGAGAGATTGGCCTGGAGCAGGAGGAGCCATAGACTTGCCAACAAAAGCTTCCAAGAAGACTGAAAGTTCCACAGGGAAGCACAAGATTGATTTGATTGATTGATGTGAAAAAATGGTTGGTTTTTCCAACTGCACAAAGAAGGAATCATTCTACGGAGTATTATCTAATCTAGTAATTCATTCATGGCTTACATCACGGAAATAAAGGTGCCAGACATGTGGTTGGTTGGCCGATTATCACCTTTCTCATACAATTCAACCATGCAACCTAACCGCGTTTGAATATAACCATAACCCACCAAATAATCCTACCAACATATATACATATCTACACCCACACCTATATTATTATCATAATATATTAAACCTCTCTCTCTCTCTCTCTATATATATATATATATACACACAACTTCTACTTTCATATTTTCATTTCAAACCATTAATTCCTAATGCCATTTAAGCCACCAACAGCACCACCACTATAATGCAGTTGAACTGTTTCGTTTTACCTGCAGATTTTGATGAAGTCGAGCAGAAAGATCATACCCAACTTCATAAACCAAACAAAAAAGAGTCGCAACATCGCCGCCGTGCTGCCCATATTCTTGAAATTCTAAGACATTCGCTTTATAGGTTCTTTGAGTCAAAATGGGCTACTTTTCGCCATCTTCATGGGCCAAGAAAGAAACCCTCCGGTCTGTTTCATGATACGGATGGGGTTCAGCTTTTAGAAAAGGTTGGCGGCAATAATCCAAGAACTTTCAGCTATGCGGAGCTGTATATAGGGTCGAATGGGTTTAGCAAGGACGAGATTCTTGGGAGTGGAGGGTTTGGTAGGGTTTATAGAGCTGTTTTGCCTAGTGATGGAACGGTGGTTGCTGTGAAGTGTTTGGCGGAGAGAGGGGAGCGGTTTGAGAAGACGTTTGCGGCGGAGCTGGTGGCGGTGGCTCATCTACGCCACCGTAATCTTGTCAGCCTCCGTGGGTGGTGTGTTCATGATGATCAGTTGCTTCTTGTGTATGACTACATGCCCAACCGCAGCCTTGACCGGATACTTTTCAGGCGGCCGGAAAATGTGGGAGCTGCGGTGACCCTTGATTGGGAGCGGCGAGTAAAG
Organism: Panax quinquefolius; assembly: GCA_020205615.1. Lineage (NCBI taxonomy): Eukaryota > Viridiplantae > Streptophyta > Magnoliopsida > Apiales > Araliaceae > Panax > Panax quinquefolius. The sequence goes on from CM035159.1 coordinate 99,632,405, forward strand.
ATAATGAATGGTTTGGCGGCTGCACTGTTCTATCTCCATGAACAGTTGGAGACTCAGATCATTCATAGGGATGTGAAGACGAGTAATGTGATGCTTGATTCCAAGTATAATGCAAGGCTAGGTGACTTTGGATTAGCTAGGTGGATAGAACATGAACTTGATGAGTACCAAATAAGGACACCATCAATAAACAATCACCAGTTTCGACTGGGACAAACTACTAGAATTGGTGGAACAATTGGGTACTTACCGCCAGAGAGCTTCCAAAGACGCAGCTCTGCCACAGCAAAATCTGATGTTTTCAGTTTTGGGATTGTTGTGCTGGAGATTGTTTCAGGCCGGCGGGCGGTGGATCTCACATACCAAGATGATCAAATTATTTTACTCGACTGGATACGAGGGCTCTACGATGAAGGAATGGCTTTGCAAGCAGGGGATAGTCGACTTTCTGATGGGTCTTACAAGCTTTCTGACATGGAGCGCTTGATCCATCTTGGGCTCTTATGCACTCTTCACGACCCCCAGTCACGGCCTAACATGAAATGGGTTCTGGAAGTACTTTCTGGCAATCTTTGTGCAAAATTGCCAGATCTTCCATCATTTAAACACCACCCAAACTATATCTCTCTGTCTTCCACAAGCAATAGTAGTAATAGCAACATATCCACCACCACAAACACCTCCACCACTGAAACAATCGCTTCTAATTCATCTATGTTTTTCACAGCCCCTCAGACAACAGCTGCCACAGCCGCCCAAACGCTTTCCCCATGATCGAGACTCCACGTGAAATAAGCTTCAAAGAAATCATTTCTGCCACAAACAACTTCGCAGATTCCCGGAGGGTGGCTGAAGTAGACTTTGGAACTGCTTACCATGGCATTCTTGACAACCAGCACCACGTCCTAGTGAAAAGACTAGGCATGAAAACATGCCCTGCACTGCGGGCGCGCTTCACAAATGAACTCCAGAACTTGGGAAATCTGCGCCACCGGAACTTGGTGCAACTTCGTGGATGGTGTACTGAGCAAGGAGAAATGCTAGTTGTGTACGATTACTCAGCAACCCGTCTTTTACGGCACCCCCTATTTCATCAAGACCATAGGAGTGGGCATCTACAATGGCATCACCGATACAACATAGTCAAATCACTTGCTTCTGCAATTCGTTATCTCCATGAGGAATGGGATGAGCAAGTAATTCACAAAAACATTACTTCTTCATCGATCATTCTCGACTCAGACATGAACCCGAGGCTCGGTTGCTTTGCCCTTGCTGAGTTTTTAACAAGAAATGAGCAAGATCATCATCATGTTGCTGACAAAAACTATTCTGTTCGTGGAATTTTCGGTTACATGTCACCGGAGTATATGGAAAGTGGTGAACCAACACCAATGGCTGATGTTTATAGCTTTGGTGTAGTCATACTTGAGGTGGTTAGTGGACAGATGGCGGTTGATTTCAGCCGGCCTGAGGTACTATTGGTTAAGAGAGTTCATGAATTTGAGGCACAACAGAGGAGATATGAGGAATTGGCAGACTGGAGGATGGATGGGGAGTTCAATCATAAGGAACTGGTGAGGATGGTGAAATTAGGGATGGCATGCACGCGCTCTGACCCAAAGCTAAGACCAAGTATCAGGCAGATTGTCAACATACTCGATGGCTATGACAAATGCTTCATTGAACAAGGGCAAAGGAAGGAGAGCGCGGAAGAATGGAAGCGAAAAAACCACTCCTCATTGTCACTGATAAAGAGGATCCAAGCTCTAGGGATACAATGATAGATAATAAAACTAGATGTCTTTTCGGAATTGGAGTTTTCTTTTTGGGGTTTGTTATTATCTTTGTTTAAAATTTGTAAAGTGTTTCGGGTTTGTGCAGTAAACATCAATTGAAATCTATGCCATCGGGATTCAGATGTACACAACTAACATCATTATTTGTTGAATATTGGCTTCATATTTGGTCAAATGGGTGGTGCATCATTAATTTCCTGTTCTTTTATGCTACGTTTGAATTGAAGGAATAGAATAGATGAGGGAATGGAATGGAATGATTTTTTAATATTCCATGTACATGTTTGGTTGATGTTAGGAATACATTTAAGAATGAAATAAATAATTAAAAAGTGACCTAAATGTTCAAATTTAACTTGAATTTAATTTATATTAAAAATTTAACACATATTTCTCTAGATTTTTTTTTATAATTATATTCTTCTTTTTTTTACTATACTTTTTCATATAATTTTTCTTTTATAATTTTTTTTCTTACTTGTAAGTTATCTTTTTTTATATATATATTTTTATTTCTCTAGAATTAACTTTACTTTAATTGATGATCAAAATAATATATGTTTTTTAATAGATTAAATAATAATAATATTTTTAATTATTTACCAACATATTTTTTTAACGTCAAATATTTGACGTCAAATAATAATAATATATGTTTGGTGATAGATTATATGAGTTCGGAATATGTTCGTTAATTTTTTTAATATTTGAACGTCAAATAATAATAATATATGTTTTTTCATATATTTTTTTATTTTAATTGTGGGGTGGGGTGAGGGTAGGTTGATAGGGGGTGGGGTAGGTGCTTAGGGGTGGATGCATTCATAATTTGAAGAGAGAAATAGAAACAGCCTTCTTCTTCTACTTTTTGGTACTTGCGTTCAATTCTCAACTCTTGAAGATTTATACAAACATTCAACGGAAAAGAAAGGAGGCGGGGGATGAGTAAGTAAACTATCTAAGTATTCAAATGGCTTTATCGGGCAGTAATAGATTGCAAACAAAAAGTGTTCAAATCAAGGCAAGCTTGTAATGGTTATTGAATGAATTTTATAGTAATTTATTTCATATTATATAGTAATTGATAGTCCGTTTCATGCACCTATATTAGTTACATTACATAAACACATGCATACTGTTTTGCACATCAAATTGGATGAACAGACTTGGAAGTTAAATTAATTTAACCCATAATTATTAATTGTGAATTCCCAGGTTAAGGAATCCTATTTAAAAATTATAAATTGAGGTAATTTATAGTTAAATGTGTAAATATATATATGTATATAACCATTAGCAGAATTTTATTTTGAACGGAGGGTCTTGGATTGCAAAGTGAGATTATAATTATAGTATTTTGCCAGATTATGAACTTTTACTTATATTGATTAATACAGAGGTGGCGACAATGGATGTGTAGAATCTGAAACTTTAAAAGTTTACTTATATTATGGTAATAATATAACACTAATAAAAAGAGTAATATAAAAAGGTAATTTAGGATTAATGATTTAACCTTCAATTTATACATTATTTATTTATTTATTTATTTATTTTGGTTATTAGTTTGGATGAAAGGAGTATAAAGAACTATATTTGGAATACTTTGAGTATTGTATTGCTTAATTTAGGTACGGATTCCATACTTATTCAGCGATGCTCTTTAATTTTACTTTGTTCGTTTTGCTTCTTGTTTTAAATTCAGATATTGTCTTGATACTTTGATCATAGTGGAATTCATATGATAGTTTATTTTGATCTTCGAAATTTCATAAATTATACTCTTTGAACTAGCTAATCATGTCTAGTATTTATTTTGATATTTATAGACATGTACATATTAGAACCTCTTGTGTTGATATTGTGTCGCATGTGTTGTGACATGTTATCTTTGTTAGAATATGCCGTAGGGTATACCTAAGCTATAAACACTTGTGGGGGCAAGCATGTCCTCTTGGCACCGAGACATGACACCTTTCGTGGTGGTGTGATCCACGGCGTCTCCATTTTGTGCTCTGATGCGAGTTGGCCATATGGTGATTTTGTTGTGGGAGGCGAACGAGTCAATCCTAGTTTTCTGTTATGTTATGTTATGCGGATTGATGATGTTTATGCCAAACACGCCTTCCGATTTTACATGTATTTGAATTCGTGGTCCAATGTGACTTGCCTGTGTGACATTATTTGACTTGTCTGTGTGGCAAGATATATTTTTGTTTTGAGCTCGGTATAAAACAATACCCAACTATTTGATTCAGCCTACTATTTCTTTGTGTTAGTTTTGTTCATTTCAGTTCAGTTAATTGAGTTATTTATTTCAACTCATTATTTTTGCATTCTATATCCGGGTATTTGGCTCATGCTGTGTTTTTCCTTCTGGCAAGTAATTAGGGGGATCAAGGGCAAGTGTGATGAGAGCTCTCCTCTATCCTATGGTTACCATAGATATTTTGTTTAGGCTGTAATACATTGTTTTATTTGGAGATATATTATATTGTGGTTTGAGCCGGTTTGAGATTTATTATGGTTTGTCTTGTAACATTTATTGGTTATTAGACTATTCTTTTGTGGCTTAAAGTCTTGTTATAATTTCGTCAGTTATGTTGTATTTTTGTGTAACCTTTTTTTATTTTGGAAAGGAGATGTTACATACTGTGATACTACAATAGATAAGATTAACCGAATCGACGTGTTTTTCACTACTGGTGAGATCTCATTATAGTCGATTCTCTCTCTCTGAGAGAATCACTTTTCCCACTAACTTGGCCTTGAATCTTTCATTTCACCTTCTTTATCAGACTGAGCTTCCTTTTTCCTAAACACCTACTTGTATCATATAGCCTTCGATCCTTTTGAAAGTTGAACCAACTACCAAGTTTAATTCTTTTGTAAAGACTCCATTTCTTCTGTCATCATTATCGCCCATTTATCATTATCCTCGGACTGAATAACATCCCGATAGCTAGTTAGATCTCTATTACCAACAATAAAGGCAAATTCAACCATGTCATCAAACCCATATTTCTGCGCTGGTTTGCTGATTCGCATTTCCCGATTTTTAACAAGATTATAAGACCTCTCATAGGGATCTGAAAGATGATCAACTTAAATATCTTTAGATTCTCTTGTCTCTTCAGGAAGCTCCATCTCAAATGGGTGTTTCTGCAACTCACTTGCTGCAAATTCTTCATTCTCAGACTTGTTCAGCATTTGATTCTCATTAAACACCACATCTATGCTGACAATATTTTTCTTGGATATTGGATCGCATAACATGTATCCATTGATTCCATCTTCATATTTAAAGAAAATACACTCCTTTGACCTTGGATTAAGTTTAGACTGTTGCTCCTCAACTGGCAGATGCACATAAGCTGAGCAATCAAAGATTTTTATCACAAAAAATTCAACCGGTTTTCCAGATCATACCTCCTCAAGAATTTTGTAATCAATTTCAACTTAAAGAGATTGATTTATCAGATAACAGGCTATGTTGACTGCCTAAACCCAGAAACTCTTGGGCAAACCTGCATTCAATCTCATACATTTGGCTCATTCCAACAAAGTTCTATTCATTCTCTCTGCATCCCCATTCTGCTCTGGAGTTCTTTTAACTGAGAAGTGTCTGGTCATACCTTCATCCTGACAGAACTGTAGGAATGACCTATTCTTATACTTCATGTTATTATTAGATCTGAAATACTTCAGCTTCTTTCCGATCTGGTTTTCTACTTTAGCTTTTCACTGCTTAAAGATTCTAAAAACCTCGGACTTTTGTTTCATAAAATACACCCACACCTTTCTGGAGTAGTCATTTATGAAGCTGACAAAATAATGGGCTCCACCCATTGAGTTAGGCCCTACACATGTGAATGTACACAATGTTAATTGCACCTTTTCTTATATGAGTTTTGATCAATTTTGGGATTAATTTAGACCCATTAATTGATTGAATTTATATTAAATTAAATGTGCATTTGATAGTCTATTACAAGGAGATTAATAGAGAGCAATATATGGTTCAAGTAGGAATTATATATTGTGTTTTAATTGTATCCAAAGTGGAATATATGAAAAGCTTCATTGTTGTTTAAGAAAATTATTTTCTTTAAGTCCCACATTGAGAAGGAATAAAACTATTTAATACTTTATAAGTATAAGTGAAATATTTTAATTCACTAGTGGTACTAAAGGAAATGCTTGGATTTGGTCACAATGACGTGGTGCAAAGCACCACCCGCTCGCGACCCAGGGGCGGGTGGCGGGTGCGGGTTCGCATCTTAAAGTCGCATTGGCGCTTTAGGCGCACTTTGCACTTCGCACGTGCACATCGTCGCTAGGAGCCTCGCCCGAGCCAAGAGCCAATTTTTTTTAGCTTGAACCAGATTAATAGACCTCATTCATGGTTAAAAAGTTTTGTTTTTAATCATTATGGATACAAAAGAATTTTAAAACTGTCATAAACTGATATGTGATCATTCCATCATTTACTTTGTAAACTGATGCTTTACTCACAATTCAGTTTTATCAGTTTTGAAACTGAGCAGTCTTTTATCTTCTTCTTTCTCATCAACCTTTATAAAGTAACATATATTGAGATTTATCAGTGAGTTGCTATCACTGAGAATTGGTATAGGCTTGACATGCAAGACCCCAACTTTTTTTAATAAAGATGATTTTTCATTAAATATCATTTTTAAATATTATGGAATGAATTCGATATAATGCTATAGTTGTGGGTAATATTTATAAATTTTGCAAAGTACGCAAGTTGTTATATAATATTCGATTGGTCGGGAAATATTCGTTTTAACAGGGAATATTCGTATGCGACAAGACAATCATTAGTGGACCCTATTAACGAAATTATTGTCGGATTGAGAAAACGACAAAAATATTTTATGAAAATAACGGCGAAAGTTTTACCGTTAACTGTTGAAACACCCGGTGTTAAAAGTACAGGAATACGCGTGGTTGCATAGTAGCACACAGTATTGATTATTGATGCTTACGTGAGAAGTCACTCAATTTTGTTCAATTATTGCTTTAGTAATTGTTGCATAGTATTTCACGTTATTTGATTCAATTATTGTTGATATTTTATATATTATTAAATCAATAATTGAGATGACAGAGTTATTAATATTATTACTTGCAATATTAACGATGTCTCAGAAGTTCCTTGAAGAGAGGTTTGGTCACCAATTAATCATGCGATAATAGGAGAAATCCTTATTGAAAAGCCCCTCTTTCACGAGAACGACTTGATCGATTAATATTGTGAATTATAATAATGATGATAAATGTTGTTAAAAATATTGAGGTAATTTTTATGAAATTTTGTTTATTTTATGAACCCCCCATTTATCCATTTTTCAAAATATTCGGTAAAAAGTTATCTCAAATTTATATATATATATATATATATATATAAATAAAGGTGCTGGGTTTATATTATATATATATATATATTTATTTATTTATATTAGGTTACGGGTGGGTGGGTGGGTGGGTGGGGGTGAATAAGGTTTATAAATATATTTTATATATATGTGACATGTGGTCACGCGTGGTGTTAGTGGAATGATGAAAGTTATCCTGGGAGAGTTTTTTTTTTCCAAAGATGATTCACGGGTGGTTGAAGTTTTTCTTTTCAAGCATGTGTTATATAATACATTTATATATTATATTTCTTTGATTTTGTTTTATTAAAGAATTCAATCGGCAAATGAATTCCGTGACTTACATTTTGAATCCGTGAGTTTTTTTCTTCTTCACAGTACTCCTTCCATTCTCCTATAAATAGGATGCTTAGTTAGAATTGAAATCACACCAGAAATTTAGAGAATTCTCTTCTATAATCTTGAGCGTATTTCTTTAGAGTTTTAAGAAGCTTTGAGCGTGGTGCAAGTTTTTCTTCAAGAATATCCTCGCTCTACCAGTCGGAATACTCTTCTTTTACGGTAAGGAATATTATTTGTTGCACTCGTAAGGGGTATTATTTCTTTTGTATTCATGAAGAGAACAATGTTATTCCATTCTTTATTATTTTGTTGAAATAACCTGTATACGCGGAATACCCTATACTTGGTGAAATTCTTCTGTTATTCCATTCTTTATTAATATGTTGGAATAACCTGTATATGCGAAGTACCACATACTGTTAGGTTTGTAATATTCAAGAACGCAATCAAATTGCAAAAATAATGCGGAAGCGTGTAAAAATCAGAGTTTTAAAATTTTACAAACCATATACCCGGATCACCCTTTATGCACAATTATTAATTAAACGAAAAGATAAAGAATAAAATCATACCCTTGAAGATCGAGCTTCCTCAGGTACAAGTTCACCTCCAAATCCTTTCGCGTTCATCTTGAATCCACCGGGTTTGGTTCCTTCCTTTGATCAATGTTAGCCACCCAAGTGTTTGGCCTCTAGAGGTGATCCACCAAGGAATAATAAAGATTCAAGAAAATGGGTGGTTGGCTAAACCCTAGTTTTTCTATCTCTATAGAAAAAGAGCGTACTCTCCAACAAATTGGAATTATTACGTATATCCCTGATATCTGATATAAGACTCCTCTTATAAAATATCAAGTAACCCTATTAAAATAAGGTATTATTTAATTAAACTCTTTTAATTAAATGGGCTCCCTAATCTTATTAGGGATAATTAATTAAACTACTTTAACTAATTTTCCCTCCTAATCCTATTAGGAATAAATGAGAGTACTTATATTTAACTAATTTCTAAACTCTTTAGAAATTAAAATAATAATAATAATTGTAATAATATTAATAAGACTCTCTTATTAATTTATATTTAATATTTCTAAAATATTAAATAATAAATATTAAGCTATTTAATTTATTCTATCACCATAGATTAAATTAAATATACTTAACATATTATTACGATTATGCCATTAACTTCTTAAATAATTATTCTTCCTTTTATGGTGTGACCCTTTAGGTTCTCCATATTAAACCGGTTGTGAATAAATCAATTAGAATAATTCTAATCTTATTTAAATAAATAAATTAAATAATTTATTTATTTAAATAAATAATATTTATTCTACAATAGGGATAAGCCTCTCTAGCGATCAACGACTTTTCAGATAATATAGATTTCAACATTAATCATAAAAGAACCTTTGAGTAAATAGTTACCGTACAATTCAATCCTTCCACCATACAATGTCCCAATTAAATATAAGACATGGAATTACTGTCAAGTCTTATTTTATTTAATTATATGTATTTCGATCCTTAAATGCACAACTCCAAATAATGCAAATTAGAAACTCCTTTCTAATTTTATTCGCCGCCGCCAAGGACTCACTGGGGTTGTCATTTATCGAATCACATAGACATTTCTCTTCTTTTAATAAGTGGTAGATTCTTTATTGATCATACATTATCTCCATGTATAACTTATTATACCCAAGCATACCCTTTGATATACTCTAAGGGTCTTAAGGAATAAGTCAAAGTATAACTCATCATACACAAGATACTATGATGATCTCAAGTCCAAGGATCACTTGACTACTATCACTACTGAATTCCTATCGACAAAAAGTAAAACTCCATTAGGTATTCCTTAGCGAGCCAATGCTCAAATGAACTTATTCTCTAATAAGCACCTACATACTTGCTTTAGTGTCTCCACACAAAATGATCATGAGATCAATCATCCTCATCCAATGAAAGCAAGCAACGTATGTACCAATCTATCCGGATTCACTAATCCCCAATTTAGTAATCCAATGATTGAGAACTATTTTAGTTTTAAGCTTTTTAAGAATTTAGATCTCATTAGAATGATCATCATCATTATTCTAAAAGCATTGCTTAAAACTATGGGTTTATCACATATTATAAAACAAAGATCATGTAGATAATTAAAAGCCTTTAATAAATTAATACTTTTTATTAATAAATGAATAAGATTGTTACAAAGTATATGCTTTATCATCAAACATGATTGGCTTGTGTGCATATTACTTTCACATACATGGTGAAATTCTTCTGTTATTCCATTCTTTATTATTCTGTTGGAACATCATGTCTGTGCGTTTACGCATAACCCGGTTCCGTTATTTATTATTTTGTTGAACATCCAGCTTGCAATTAATTTCACTTTGACCGGTTCCGTTATTTATTATTCTGTTGGAATAACCTGTTTGTGCGGTTTATCGCATGCCTGGTGATTTCTTTTGTTATTTCATTCTTTATTATACTCAGTTGGTTAAAGGTTTGGATTTTATACTCCATGAAATTAGTGAAATATCCTTGATATTTGTGCTTTATCCAGTATTTTCTCATGAAAATATTCTTCTGAGCATTCTTGAGTTTTACCCTATAAAGCAGTATCATGTTGACAATTTGGACGTTATTGATTCCTGAATAGATTAATTCTTAAACTTGTTTTATTGAATTCTTATATCATTGTCATCATCCTCAAGTTTATATTATGTTGAAAGTCATCTGTGGCCTGTAGTGCATAGATGGACTTGGTATGATTATGACCAGGAATTATTCGGTATAGTCATGACCGTAATGTTACAAATAATGTGGTAAAAGTCCTCATTGGCCTGTAGTGCATTGATGGACAGTTGTTGGCATGATCATGACCATTGATGAATACACGAATATCCTTGGCCCGTAGTGCATGAATAATTTATGGTCGTGATACTTAATGGATATCCTCGGCAGAGTAGTAGTGCGAGGATGATGTGGATTATTTATTAAAATCGAGTCTCAAATGATAAAAGTGATGAAAAACCTTTTTAAATCATAAAAGATAGTAGATTTTATTCTCTACTTGACTCTTTTAATGGATTACTTGTTCACCGCAGCTTAAACTTGATGTTTGTTATATTTTATCAGTTTAACACTATCAAGGCTTAACGTAATTTATTCTTGCATTATCTTAGTCATAATATTTCTTACTGGGCTAGTTAAGCTCACCCTTTCTTTCACTGTTCTTTTCAGGAAATGAGAACGTAGCCGGGACTAGTCGGGGAACGGAGTGACGGTCCAGATGATAGTATTAGTAGTCCTCACTATTTTATTAAATAATGTGACAATAAATGTAATGAGGACTCCATTGAGTTTGGATATTGTCTAGATGACAATATTCTTATTAAAACTCTTAGATTATGTTTTGTCGTATTTTACACGACGGTTGTATAATTAAGTTTGTATTTATTTTCTGTACCATGTATTTGATGACTCGAGATGAGTGATGTATACTTATTTTGGGGGCGTCACAGTTGGTATCAAAGCTTAGGGATATGATCTCTGGCTGAGATGTGAGACAAGAACTAAGAGGGGAGAGACGGGTAATTCCTTCGCTAGTATGACCTACCTAAGTTTATTTGGTATTTAATTGGTCGGTCAGAGTGTAGGGATAATATGTGACATGTTAATTAACTCTTGTTTTGTGGCAGTATTTGAAAATGGCATCCGAGAATGTTTAGAACATTAATGTAGCACAGGAGACCGTTGAGTCGCCACAGATCAATAATCAGGATAATGTGCATCAGGAAGGCGACAATCCTAATGCAAACAACAACACTGACCAAATGATGAATGATGGAATGTTCCGAGGCTTCATGAAATTCATGCAATATCGGTAGAGCGGCTCCATCCAAAATGCAGTGGAAACATCATCAACTCTGGACGGTCACCGCCAAACAGCTTCAAGGAGCTGGGACCACCGGAGTTTTTGGAAAGCCAAACCACTTAAGTGAGACGTGGATAAATCGGATCAACAAGATATTTGATGTCTTGGTTGCTTCTCAGAGAAGCAAAGGTCCCTTTGCCACTTTCATGTCATGCGGAGGCAGATTCTTGGTGGGAATCAGTAAAAGTGTACTCAACTCCGCCGCACTAAAGATGTCTTGGGAGAAGTTCCAAGAACTGTTCAACGACAAGTACTTTCCCGAAAGTATTCGTCACATGAAAGAGGTAGAGTTCATTAAACTGGAACAAAACAACATGACCGTGTCACAGTATGAAGCCAAGTTTGCTGAGCTGTCCCGGTTTGTGTCCCATTTGGTTGATAATGAGGAGAGAATGACGCGAATGTTTCTAAGAGGTTTGAAACTAGAGATACGTCAATATCTTTTCTCTCATAAACTGTATTTGTATTCAGATGTTGTTAATAAGGCTTAGTTATTGGAGTGCGATAATGAGTCAACCCAACCAAAAGAGAGCAGCCGACAAAATGATAATACCAGTGATAGCAGTCATCGAAGCGGTGACAACAAGCGTGGAGGGAATCAACATGCCAGAATTGGTAACCACTTCGGTGGTAATCATGGTCAAAACAATAAGAGTGGACATTTCAAGAAGAGGAGATTCAACAATGATGGAAAGACGTCAGCATCAGCACCCGTCGTTAAGGAAGGAGAACGACCACCTATCATATGTTTCAAATGTGGAGGGGAGGGACACATCAGTCCAAACTGCGCGATGCCATCCAAAGTTTGTTACAATTGTGAAAGAGAAGGCCACCTGGCCCGATTTTGGCGTGCACAGAAGACAAGTCCAGCTGGGATGGAGGCATCAAAGGTCGTCCCAAACAAGACAAAACCGGTAGTTCAAGGGAGAACGTTTGTCGTGACCTCCCAGAAATCAAGGAACCCAAACGAGGTCATTACGGGTAAGCTTATCATAAACTCTAACGAAGTATATACCTTATTTGATACCAGTTCTACACATTCTTTTATTTCTCCTACTTGCGCTCAACGTTTAAATTTGACTCGGAGAAATTAGACTTTGACTTATCTATCAAACTCCGTTGGGAGAAACCTTCATTACATCTACATCGCTTATAAGTCTTGTTTGGTTCAAATCGGTACCCTCACATTACCTCACGATCTTATTTCATTGAAAATACTTGCATTTGACGTAATTCTGTGGATTGATTAGTTAACTACTCATCATGCAAAAATTGATTGTTTTCGTAAGGTTGTTAACTTTCATATTCCTAACCAACCTATTAAGCAAATTCAAGCAACCAAACCATTAAAATCAATCACTGTCATCTCAAGCCATAAAACTATTCGCTTATTGAAAAACGGATGTCAAGCTTTCTTAGCTCATATCACTGATTTTAAACAAAATACTTGATTTTGAATGATATTTCTATTGTTAATGAATTTCCGACGTATTCCAAGAAAGAACTTCTGGCCTACCCCAGGCGTGAAATTGAATTTTGTATCGACCTTGAACTCAGTACAAAACCTATTTCCAAAGCCCCATATCGAATGACTCTATTGAACTTCGTGAGTTAAAGACCTAATCTGCAGGAATTGTTAGACATCGCCTTCATTCGTCCTAGTACTTCTCCTCGGGGTGCTCTATTCTATTCGTGAAGAAGAAAGATGGGAGTATGCGACTTTGTATTGATTATCGGGAGTTGAATCATGTCACCATCAAAAATAGGTACCCATTACCACGTATTGATGACTTGTTTGACCAGTTGCAAGGCACCAAATTCTTTTCAAATATATATATATATATATATATATATATATTTATATTAGGTTACTGGTGGGGGTGGGGGTGGGGGGGGGGGGATGTGGGTTTATATATATATATATTTTAGGGTTAAGTTCAGATGACCACCTGGGGTTTGACCGGTTTCCCACTTAACCACCTGTGGTACGTAAACCTATATTTAAACTCTCGACCTTTTGAGGTGAAGTGAAAAAGTTACATTTTCCATCCAAATTAATCAGTATGCATATCGACGCCTAAAACGCGTGAGTAGAAATTTGTGTCGGTCAAGAACAACGGTAAAATGTCTTAAATACCCATTCTTCTTCCTGTTTGTTGGCTTGTAAGAGCAGATCGAAGCATTTATAGTCTTCCCATTTCAGCTATTTGAGCTCCATCGCATACAAAATTGAAAGCTACTTCTTAAGCTCCAACCATTATTTGCAATTTCTGAAGGTAAGTTTTCCAATTCCCTTCCATTCCTTTTTCATTCCATCCTTGTTAAGAAAAGGACTTTCATAAATTAAATGGCTCGATCTCGAACTTCAAGGACCTGTTTGTCCTTTTAGTTGCTATTATTATCTTTATATGCTTAATGCTACTGTTATGTATGAAAATTAGGTTCAAGGAGATAGGTATGGCTGTGGAGTAATAAGGATGTTGTTATGGGTTTTTATTGTAAACAATGGCTATGAAATTAGTAACCTAAAACTATGCCTATCAACTGTTTGATAAAAGTTCTAAAAGAACTATTTTGACTGAAAACTATATATTAGATTATAGCAAAAAGCAAATTAACCATGGAAGTAATATATATACATTTATGGTCTGATATTTGATATTACTCTTCGTGTTGTTTATGTTAATCAGGAGTCATGTCTTCGTCAAGCAATGATGTAGGAAGGATGAATGGTGAGTCATACATACATACCTATGCGATGTAAATGTGGGAAAAAAAGCAAGTGTAAGAATTGTTGACTCGAACAAACCATCGAAGGGAGATTATATTTTGTGTCTGCGATGAGTGTGAGTTTTGGGCATGGTGTTTGCCTTCTACTACAAACTCAAGTGGAATAGTCGGTGGCCCCAATGAAGACAATGATGTAATGGGGACATTGGTGAATGGAACAAAATACAAGTGTTTGTGTGAAATTTGAATAACATACCAAGTAGGGGATGATAGTTGTTGAAAGTAATGTGAAGATGATAATTGTTGTTGGACTTGTGTTTGTATTGCATATCGGTTATGATGTATTTTATTAAGACAAAATGAATGTATAAACTAATGGTAGTTTAGGAGACCTACCAACTATGATGTAATGTTTAATGTTCAATGTTTAATGGTAATGTGCAATGTTTAATTTCAATGTTTAATGTTTAATGTTCAATGTTCAATGCTCAATGTTTAATGGAATGTATAAACTGTCGATGTATAAACTGTTGGACAAGGTGTGAAATATTGCAAAGTTGATTCAAACAGTTAATCGACAAAAAATTATGCCCAAAACTACCCATTCAAACATTAAAGAGTTACATTCCAAGTCATCACATAATATCCAACTATAAAACATAGTCCAAAAACTTGTCATTGAAACATTGTCCAAAAACTATCTCGTTTGACAAAGTATACACAATCACACTTGTCAAAAAAAGCTTAATCGACAAAATTATACATTCAAACATTAAAGCCTTAATCCCCCATCCCCCTTTTTTTGGTGATTTGTATTTCTTTTTTATGGCTCCCATCTTTATGTTCTTTCTCGTAGGGCGTGAGCTTGAAAAAGGCTGATTACTCCACATAGTTGACAAAGTTGGTGTGGGATTAGGTTGAGAGCTTGATTTGGGTTGGTGTGGTATTTCTGAAGTAGTTGTAGTATTAGCAGTCCCTTGACTTGACTGTCCTTTAGTCTGGAAATTTTGTGGCATGGGATTTGGCTGAAAAGGAATGCACAAGTTTAGTAGTCCAATACAAATAAATAATCAAAAACAGTTTACAGTTGACAACCATTAAAATGTACCTTAGCGGGATGTCTTGTAGGAATGTCCGATGTGTTGGTTGTCCGCAGATTGACTCCTTGTTATTTGTCCGAAAATCAAAACATGTTAAACCGTTATAAATAAGAGTTGAAAATACAGTTGGAATGTATAAAAACATAAAGAATATACCTTGTTCATTCTTGATTTAGGATGAAAAGGCAATGTACATGCCCTGCTGTTATGCCCTAGTGTTAAACACCTTGCACATGTCACAGTGCCACCTTTTCTTGTTTGTTTATGTTGGTTTTTTGGTTCATCTGCAGCCTTTCTTCTGAGTTTCCTTGGTCTGCCACAGGGCTTATGAAAGAGTGAAGGCTGAATCTTAGCAAAATTGGAGTGAACCCATTCATGGTGACTTGGCACAGGCTTTATGATAAAGTTGTATGTTTTCAAGTATACATTCTTGCTATAGCATTGATGGCAATAAGCCTTTGGTCGCTTCCCTATTTTTTCGCATTATTATCAGAACCGGCGTATATCCGCATGGAATCCTACTAAGTCGCCACATTTTACAAACCACAAGTCCAATCATTCAAATTCACAACCCATGTTCTATTATCAACTTCTACTTCAAATTCCCAGTGCCCGGACTTGAAAGAAGTGCATCCCTATAAACTTTCTTAATCATTTCCAATTTTTTTGAATTACGGGCTCAAGTGACCCCACATACTTATTCATGCCTTCCTTTTACTTGAAACCTAACCATTAATTTCTTTCTTATCCACTCTAGCATGTTTATTATACCTTTATCCCTTGCCTCCGGGATGTAATTATTCCATGACTCATTCATGTTGTTCACTACTACATCACACTTACGAAGGTGGGAAAAATGAGACACAGCCCAAAATTTTCTACCAACATCCATTAACCACTTAGTCGCTTCTCTGCATCAACTTTGTGCACCTCCTTCACGGTCGCTTCAAATGAGAACATGTCACCACAACTAAATTGCGTTCCGAACAAATCCTAAGTAGCTTCCCCCCTAACTTAATTTTAAAGTTGTTGTACAAATGCTTTAAACAAAATCTGTGTTCATTGTTGGGTAACATTGTATTGAACACCTCTACTAGCCCTTACGCTTTATCGTAAAATGAAAACATAACATCTTGTTTCATTTTCACCTATGTCATCTAGAAAGTTTGAGTAAGAAACCACCGCCAACTATCTTTACATTCACATTCAACAACAAAGAATCGCAAATGGGAAATATGTTGTCATTAAGATCTCTTCCTATAGCACTCAAGAGTCGCCTCCAAAACCCCTTTAAAAACACCCATCTAGGCTTATAATAGGTCTACACCCAACTAGAAACCCATGTTTGGAAGCAAAGAAGCTCATATATAGCCTCTGAAAAAACGGGTAGTGAACCGTGCTTGTCAACTAGACCCTCAACGCAAAATTTGAAAGACTGCTCTGAGGTTAAATTGTTTGACTGTCTCCACATAATCCATCACTGTTATTATAATTTGCTCTCTCCTACATCACCTTGCATATGTATTAAAACCTTTCTTTTTGCTTTATATAGGGATGATTTACTTAGAGTAGAGTTACATTCTTTTTGTGCCTTCTTTTCTCATGCCTGCAAATCCCACTTAGGATTATCTCTCAAGTCATGCATATATTTTTTTCGCCAAGTATCTACTGTCAACAAGATGATTCTTATCCTGTCCAGCACATGTATGGTCCCCCCCCAAAGATTTTATCTTCAAAGTTTGTTCACCCTGTTTGACTGATGCATGAATCCTCCATTTACAGTTTTCAGCTTTACACTTGGCAGTTATTCTTTTTCTGTCATTTTGAATATACTTTATATCAAACCCCCCTTTAACAGAAAATTCAACTAATGCTTCTCTAAAAATTTCATGATTTGCAAATTCCATTCCAATCTCAAATTCTATCTTACCCATATCAGTTGCCTCATTAAACTCCATACATCCATCCCCTTCTAAATTGTCCTCATCATCTGACAGAACAAACTTCCTCCTTAATGCATCTTTCCCTTCTCCATCATCATCATCACTCACCAATCCTCTACAAATACATCATTCATGTTCACCTTTGGTTCATCTGTTTTTGTTGGGCCTTCTTCGAATATATCATCATCCCCAGGCCCCTCTAGATCCTCATCCATCCATGGTGGATGCTCTGCTTCTTCCCCATTATCATTATCAGCTTGTTTTTACCGCTTTTCCTTTGTATGTTTTGTTTGTTTTTAGCCTTTCTAGTTTGTTTACCTTTTCCTCATGCATTTCTTTGTCTTTTTGCCCTTTATCTTCTTCTTTTTGTTTCCCTTTATCAAGACTCCCACTTTGGTTAATGTTATCAGTTGGTTCACTTTGAAGTCCAAAGTCATTTTCATTTTCACTTTGGTTCATGTTATCGGTTGTCAAACCACAAATATACCTAATGGGTTCATCTTCAACTTCTTCCGCCTAACAACTTTTAAGGGGACCCTCCATTTCTTGTCCATAAATATGCACCTCCTCACTCTCAAAGATTAACTAAGAAATCAATCATATCAATGACATCTTTGTCATTTTGCATCAATAATGCCCCACCCTCCCAAATTTCATATCCAGTACAAGATAATAAATATTCATATTTGAAATGGGCATAAAGTAGAGTAGTATTCATGTATACTAAGCAAAGAAAGGTAATCCAACCCAATAGCTCTCTACTATTTCTTCACTACCCCAACATACTTATGTCTTCGGATCTTTAATAAACTTCCCACCATAATGAAAAACAATTACGCGAGACATTCCGTATTAAAGAAATGAAGGAGAAATGTTTGAATAACATACAATACTTTATAACAAGTATCACAAAAGGGGGACCAATGTCGATGGCAAGTGCACAAAGAGGCGGATATGTGGGGGACAAAATAGAATTAAAGAAAGGGGGACCATAGTAGTGAGCATACTTTATCCAAAGACCAAATATACTAACTAATTCATCCACAAAACATGCATGCATATACAACAAACAACTCACAATTAAAAACAAAGAACATATCATATCTATCGAGACGAGAGAATTTACCTAAATCGGCACCAAATTAAGTATCACGAGATCAAACGAAGGTGGGAACCCAAATAATCACGAAGATCCACCACGAACACACTAAACCCACACCCTATTTCTCTCGCCTCTCTAGCCCTAGATATCACCACGATCGATCGTTCTCGGCCCTAGAAATCGATCCGAAATGAAATGAGAAAACCCCTTCGCATCTCGCCGCTTTCAATTATATATATGAAGGGTAATTAAGTCTTTAGCCAAATAAAATAACAGAGTTAAGACGCGAAAGCACTTTTTCACTTCACCTCAAAAGGTCGAGAGTTTAAATGTAGGTTTACGTACTCATGGTGGTTAAGTGGGAAACCCACAAACCTCGTGTGGTCATCCGAACTTAACCCTATATTTTATATATATGTGACATGTGGTCATGGGTGGTGTTAGTGGAATGATGAAAGTTGTCCTGGGAGAGTTTTTTTTTCCAAAGATGATTCACGGGTGGTTGAAGTTTTTCTTTTCAAGCATGTGTTATATAATACATTTATATATTATATTTCTTCTGTTTTGTTTTATTAAAGAATTCAATCGGCAAATGAATTAGTGACTTACATTTTGAATCCGTGAGTTTTTTTTCTTCACAAGATTCTTCCACTCTCCTATAAATAGGATGCTTAGTTAGAATTGAAATCACACCGAAATTCGGAGAATTCTCTTATAATCTTGAGCGTATTTCTTTAGAGTTTTAAGAAGCTTTGAAATGTAGTCTGAGTTTTTTCAAGAATATCCTCGCCTACCAAATTGAATACTCTTCTTTTACTTGAAGGGATATTATTTGTTGTACTCGTAAGGGTATTATTTCTTTCGTATGCATGAAGAGAACTATGTTATTCCGTTCTTTATTATCATGTTGGAATAACCTGTATACGCGACTACCCTATACTTGGTGAAATTCTTCCGTTTATTCCCTTCTTTATTATTATGTTGAATAACTCAGTATATCACAAGTCTGCATACACGGTGAAATTCTTCATTTATTACATTCTTTATTATTCTCATTGGAACATCCTCATCTGCAATGCGTTCTGCATAACCTTGGTTCCGTTATTTATTATTCTGTTGGAACATCCCGCTTGCGCGTAATTTCACCCGACTTCGGTTTTCGTTATTTATTATTCATTGAATAACTTTGTTTGTGCGGTTTATCGCATACCTGGTGATTTCTTTTGTTATTCCATTCTTTATTATACTCAGTTGGTTAAAGTTTTGACTTTTATACTCCATGAAATTAGTGGAATATCCTTGATATTTGCGCTTCATCCAGTATCTTCTCATGAAAATATTCTTCTGAGCATTCTTGAGTTTTACCCTACAAAGCAGTATCATGTTGACAATTTGGACGTTATTGATTCTGGATAAATTAATTCTTGAACTTGTTTTATTGAATTTTTATATCATTGTCATCATCCTCATGTTTATATAATGTTGAAAGTCATCTATGGCCTGTAATGCATAGATGGACTTGGTATGATTATGATCAGGGATTATTCGGTATAGTCATGACCGTAATGTTACAAATGATGTGGTAAAAGTCCTCATTGGCCAGTAGTGCATTGATGGACAGTTGTTGGCATGATCATGACCATTGATGAATACACGAATATCCTTAGCCCATAGTGCATGGATAATTTGTGGTCGTGATACTAATGGATTGATGTGGATTATTTATTAAGCTGAGTCTCAGCGATAAAAGTGATGAAAAACCTTTTTAAATCATAAAAGTTAGTAGATTTTATTCTCTACTTGACTCTTTTAATGGATTGCTAGTTCCGCTGCAGTTAAACTTGATGTTTGTTATATTTTATCAATTTAACACTGTTGAAGGCTAATGATAATTTATTCTGCATTATCTTAGTCATAATATTTCTTACTGGGCTAGTTAAGCTCACCCTTTTTCTTTCACTGTTCTTTTCAGGAAATGAGAACGTAGCCGGGACTAGTCGGAGAACGGAGTGGCGGTCCAGATGATAGTATTAGTAGTCCTCACTATTCTGTTAAATAGTGTGACAATAAATGTAATGAGGACTCCATTGAGTGTAGATATTGTCTATATGACAATATTCTTATTAAAACTCTTAGATTATGTTTTGTCGTATTTTACACGACGGTTGTATAATTAAGTTTGTATTTGTTTTATGTACCATGTATTTGACGACTCAAGATGGGTGATGTATACCTATTTTGGGGGCGTCACATGACATATATCCTGGAGGTGAATTGTTGGGAGCCTTTAGCAAACCTTTTTGGTAAGGGGCAATAAAAACCTTAAGGATAGGGGCTACTAGTGTCGAATCCTTGTTCCAATTATTCTGTGTTCATTTTATTTTTCTTCACATAATCAAGTACATCCTTACTGGTGTGTATTCTTGTCTTGAAATTAACTCTTCGTTGCTTGCCGTACACACTAAACTTGCAAAATTCTAAACTGTATGTTTTGACACCTTTCAACAACTGCCTTTTGTGAAGTTCTTCCATTCCACCTTCACTAAAGTGACCAATTCGCATGTGTCATAATTATGTGCAATCACTGTTAGAATTGTCTTGCATAGAAATCATTGCTCTACCAACAACTTTGTCCCATGTCAACTTGAAGAGGGTGCCTTTTTTTCTACCCTTTTACAATTACCATTGAACCCTTAATAATTTTCATGACACCATCTATGACCGAGATACTACAACCTATAGAGTCGAGTACTTAATCGATAGCAAGCTTTTCTTCAATTCTGGAATATACCTTACATCACCCAGTGTTTTAACAACCCCATCAAATATTTTAACTTTGATGGTGTCTATCCCAGTAACTTTGTATACTACATTGTTACCCAATATCATAGAACCACCATTAAAAGTATCAAAACCTCAGATTTTGTATCATAAAATACACCCACACTTTTCTGGAATAGCCATTTATGAAGCTGACAAAATAACGGGCTCCACCCATTGAGTTAAGCCCCACACATGTGAATGTACATAATCAAGTACATCATTACTGGTGTGTATTCTTGCCTTGAAATTGACTCTTCGTTGCTTGTCATAACACACTAAACTTGCAAAATTCTAAATTATATGTTTTGACATTTTTCAACAACTGCCTTTTCTGAAGTTCTTTCATTTCACCTTCACTCAAGTGACCAAGTCACATGTGTCATAATTATGTGTAATCACTGTTAGAATTTTCTTGCATAGAAATCGCTGCTCTACAAACAACTGTGTCCCATGTCAACCTGAAGAGGGTGCCTTTTTCTGACATTTTATAATTACCATTGAACCCTTGATAATTTTCATGACACCATCTCTGACTGAGATACTACAACCTATAGAGTCGAGTACTTAATCGATAGCAAGCTCTTCTTCAATTCTGGAATATACCTTACATCACTCAGTGTTCTGACAACCCCGTCAAACATTTTAACTTTAATGGTGCCTTTCCCAGTAACTTTGCATACTACTTATCCAATATCACGGAACCACCATTAAAAGTATCAAATCAATCCCTGTGAGGTGACATATGAAAAGAACAACTGAAATCCAAGTACCAATCAGAAGATCATTCATCGCTCTAACGAATAAGAAATAACCTCAGAAGCTTCATTTTTTCTATCATCACATACGACTCCCCGTCACTATGAAACATCCGCTTGTTCAGCAACATTAGCAAAATTTTCAATCTACTTATCTTTCTTCTTGTTCTTCTTCTTCAACAATGGACACTGATTTTTGTAGTGGCCTTCTTGTGACAATGATAACATTTAACCTGAGATTTATCTTTCTTGTCTAATCTCAACTGAGATCTTCCTCGTTCCTTATCGAAATTTTTCTTTCGATTAGGACCCCAGTTACGTCCATCAAAAGTTACAAGAAGATTGTCTCCTTAATCTCTAGAAGTAGTGCCCCTGAACTTATCCTGGCTCAAAACTGATAACATCACATCGTTAACTGCAAGCTTTTCCTTTCCTAGAAGAAGTAGTCAGGAGAGTTGAGTATGAATCTGATAGAAAGACAAAAAACAATAATACTTTATCTTTTTCGTCCAGCATTACATCGATACTGGTCAACAGTGTCACCCATCTATTAAACTCATTAATATAATTGGTCAAATCTGAACCTACTTCGATCCGAAACCGGTACAATTCCTTCTTCAAATATAATCGGTTTGACAGAGACTTCGACTTGTAAACTTTCTCTAGTTTCTCCCACAAGCCCTTCGGAGAGATTTCTGTCAAAACTCCATATTTGATTTGTGGCGCCAAACTTAATCTGATTGTTACCACGACCTTTGCTTCAAGATCCGTCATAGACGCTGGTTTCTTCTCATTCCCTTCTAGTGCCTTCACCAATCCTTGTTGAACCAATACATCTTTGACAGTACTATGACAAATACTGAAATTTGACTTTCCGTTAAATGGTTCAACATGGTACCTCATACCCGTGCTTGTCATCTTTGTATTTGTGACCTGCGAAATTTCTCTTTAAATGGATCGCACCAGTTGGCCAAATAAGTGTAAGTCGGGTGGGAGTCTCTTCGTGCTTTTGCAACGGTGACTAATTAAATAACCACCATTCTTAAAGTCACTGTCTTTTGAACCACTTTCCTAGACACCAACGACGTAAACCAAAAAATCTTATGCCAATTGTTGAGAAATCACTCACACAAATACACTAAGATAAACACATGCATACTACTATATGAGATATAAAATAATAACACAAATTTTTACGTGAAAAACTCAATTAGAAAAAATCACGAAAAGAGATCTCAGAAATACACTATAAAAATCTTATGGAGAATACAAACTCTCAGCTGAAAAATAAACTAACCGTTTATTTTCTCTCTACACCCTCACTCTCTATTGTTCTTACTGAGCTACTTTGGTGTACTCTAATTCTTGTTGCTACTAAGCTTGGTCTGTCTTTCATCTTCTGAAGATGCATCCCTTGCAAAGTTGGGAGACACGCTTCCTTAAATTAAGGAAATTAGTCAAGGATTTCAAATCCATCAGCACGCAAACTTAGAAAGTTTGGTATCAACACATAAACTTGGAAAGTTCGGTATCAACACACAAACTTAGAATTAATTGCAATCCACGCAATTAATGAGGGACCACTCATTTGACCAAATATGAAGCCAATATTCGACAATTATGATGAAAAGTGAAGTTCTAACTATAGAAGAATTTTTAAATTCACCAGCATTTGATATATAGATTTAAAAAGACTGAAAGATAAGAGTAATGTTCACAATTAATTTTTTTAAACAAATATTTGGATTTTTCTGTGGTTGGACTAAATATGAAATAACATCGATTCATCCATATAATAACTGTTGGATATATATACATACATACAAATTAATCTGTCTGACATGTCTGACTGAGAGTTTACCTCACTCCAATCATAGCTTTCCCTAACCTGTTGAAGTTCCTGTTACTGGGTTTTCATCATCACTGCCCATTCCGACCCATTGGATCAAAGCAAAAAGGAATTCCCTGAAGCTGACCTGCCCGTTTCTGTCCCAGTCCATTTCTTCTACATATTCAAAAAACCAAAAAGATCAAAAATAACTTCTAGGAGATGGAAATGCAAAAATATAATCAGTAGCAGTAGAGATTTAGTACCAAATCGCGTTCTAGTGATGTGTGTAGGTGATCTTTCCAAATGAGAAGCATCATTCATTGCCTTGACCATGTCTTTCTTGTTCAGCTTTCCATCACCATTTTTATCGAGGAACATAAACGCTTCAATTATAGCATCAAAGGTGGTTTTAAGCTGCGGAGAACCCATCTCTAATGTCTGAAACATAATCAGAATAATAACTTGACAAGCAGACATTCACCCAAAATAAGATGAGTATCAGGTGTAGTTAAATACTGCATGAGAAGAGGTGGAAGGATCCACTAGGAGATAAATGAGACACAGAAGTATAATGAACTCGTTGAATTGTATCCCTTCAGTCCCATCCATATCACAATAATCAAACAGATCATCAATTTCCTCTTCTGTAAGTTGAAGATTCAATTTCTGTAAGCAGTTCTTGAGTTCCTTGTGGTCAATAGTTCCATTAGAATCTTCATCTGTATAGAAAAGCATGTATCCAGGGTGAAGAAATTACTAAAAAAAAAAGAAAAGGAAAAAGAAAAGGAAAAGAAAACCCTTCGGAGGACTAGAACTATTAAGCATGAAAGGGAACTTGTCCAAACTCACCACACTGTTCAAATACACCTCTGACCTCTTTCAGTCCCTCTTTGAACTGAGGGAATCTCAAGATTATGCTATTGACTGATCTAAAATTCTTATGAACAGATGAACTTTTTTTAACCTCCAGAATTTTCCTTTCAAGCTTTGTATCCAATCTTTGATATCTGTTTGGTGTACTTCCACAGCAGAGTATGCCTCCTACCTTGTTGGATAATGACTTCAGAGCAGGGCATGGTGAAGGAGTGCCTAAGAAATACAGCACCCCAAAAAATCAAACTCAAAAGCAACTATAAATATCAAAGTGATCATAGTTGGTCTATTTTATAACTAGATGTATGTTAATTGTATCAAAAATTTCTTCTACATGTTATTTTTCTAGGTAAATGAGAGATAATATAGTGATGTCATTCTCACTTAAAACTAACAATCAAGGTAGTATCATCAACCATCTCTGTGTATCTATGGAGAAGCGTAAGGGGTGAAAAGACTAAGGTTGGGGAGAACGGCTAGAAGAGGGGTTTTGGTGGAGGTGATGGGAGGAGGGAGGAGGGAGGAGGTATGATGAGTGAGGAGGTCAACGATGTAATGAAGGATAGTTGGCAGTTGCTACATTTGTTGATGGTAGAATCTTTGTTATTACAGTCAAAAGTAGCCAAGGACAAAGAGGGTAAGACATGTAATGTGGTTAATAATATAGTTATAGTTCAAGATATCACTAATAAGTAACTACCGTATCTAGCAAAGAAGAGAGAGGAAAATGTTCTGATTTGCTACACAAACGGCAAATGAGAAAGATATGGTGCAACATGTAGTTAGACCTCAGTGATAAGCATCAATCTGCTGGTGGTTTTGAATGGATAGCATGTAACTGAAGATCTCCAGGAGTTGATTGAATTACAGTAGACAGAATGCGACACTCTTGGCTGTCCATGGTGTCTGTCATTTGTAATAGTTACAGTTGGTTTGTCACGTGCTGGTTAACTATTAGTCATAGTAGTATAGCATTTATCATTCTATGTTTGTCTGGAGTGCTAAAGGTAAGAGTGTTGTGGTGGCAACAAAATCTGTGTTGGCAAATAAGATTTACAATCGACAAAGTAAAGTTATATTCACAAAGAGCACAGGATTTTGATTGAAGCAAAGACATCCATCTTTTATTTACTTTCTTGTTATAACAAAGCACCAAAAAGACGCATCTCTAGTCACTCTAGATACAACTTAAGTACTTGTCAGCTATTTTGCTTCTTGTCTTTAAAGCATGCTTTCAAACTATAGTGATGCCTTACTTACAACCTAATGCAATAATACATAGCATCTCAAGAAGGACACTTTCATTAAAATCAAAGAAAGAAAAGAAATGGACTATCTATAATGTCTATAGTACGCCCTCAAGGCACAAATACACGCAATAATTTCTTTTAATAAGCTAATAATTAGGTACGAAAACAGAATTCTCTCATTCCACAGATTCACTGCAACAACCAGACCTAACCAGCTGATGCAACCAGTAATACCCTATGTCACATCACATGGCTGTGCCACAGCAAATTTGACAGATGATTGTAGATTATTTAGACTTTTCAGACTAATCTATGGTTTATTTTCCAAAGAAAACCTTCAAACTATTTGCTGCTTCTTTTGTTATTAAATTCTAAAAACAAGAACTTTCCTTTTCATCTTGAACTTTTGTTATTATATCCATTTTCATCTTGAACTCCTGTTACAATATCCATTTGCATCTTGAAAACTTTCAACTACTTGAAATCATTATTTTTAGTATTTTTTTTTCCAACTTTTACTATTTAGTTGTCTATCCTAATTCCTACTAACATCTATTCATGCTTTGCTCAGGAATAATGAATTGGATTGTCCAACCACTTTTGTCAATTGTCAGCCACCCATTTAAATGCTTCCTTCATTAATGCATAAATTCAACAAGATCAGGATACATATATATTCAATAATTTTCTTCCAAATTCAAATAAAATCAATAAACATTATACCCATTTGATCCTATTATCTGCTTTCAATACATCCAACCTATGATGTTTAAAAAAACAGAAAAAAAACAAAATAAAACTAACACAAGGACCAATTTCAGATTTCCCTCTTAATACCCTTAATAACAGTAATTCTAAACCAAAAGATTAGCCATATCCTTCTTTGATCACAATAAGCAATTCATCAGCATAATACAATAAAACAATATCATTAATTTCACAGCAGCATACTTCTATTTATAATTTTACACCTAATCATAACAAGTGTTGAGAATTAAGCTTCATACCCAAAACATTTATTTTTTTCCTGGTAATTTCATTTTCAAAAAAAAAAAAATGAAGGAAGAAGGAACAAAAAAGCTTACCCATTAAATCTTTCATTGCTTTGGGAGCGAGAGAGGAGAAATTAAGCTGGGCATTCCCTTTCAACAGATATTATTGTCT
This sequence comes from Panax quinquefolius, assembly GCA_020205615.1. Taxonomy (NCBI): domain Eukaryota; kingdom Viridiplantae; phylum Streptophyta; class Magnoliopsida; order Apiales; family Araliaceae; genus Panax; species Panax quinquefolius. The sequence goes on from CM035159.1 coordinate 99,659,470, forward strand.
GTAACTGTAATAGGAGATATAAGAGACTAATTGGAAAAAGCAAAGAATTAGTAGAGATGAAGAAAAGTGTAAAGGAGGAAGAGGAAAATTGGGGGGTTCGGACATGAGTGGATAACCCATTATTGTTCCTTTGAATAGAAAAACTCGCTTTCTTTTTCTGGGTGGATGAAGCCGGAATGCCATGATAGCTTTGACTACAAGCTGCTCTTTTTTGTTTGTGAGTTTTAGAAAAGGGAGAGAAAAGGAGAGATGATTTTTGAAGTTTTTATTTCCAAATTTGATTGTTTTTAAGGGAATTGGTTAGTATGAAGTTTATTTTAAGGTAAGTTGATCAATTAATCAATAAAATACTGATATTATATGTATGTCAGTATTCTAATGACTAATTAACCAGTTTACTAAAAAAAAAAAATTAATGCTGACCGGGTCCTTTTTAAGGGAATTACAATTTTGACAAGGGAAAAAATATATAATATTTTCACAAAGTTAAGCTTATGTGAGGGTGAGTTTCACTTTTATATGTGAGGAGAAATTTACCAAATTATTAATTTTTCAATTTCTTTTTTTAATGGTAAAAAAAAATGAGAAAGGAGAGAGAAGTAATTTTAAGTTTCACTTTATTAACAAAAGTTCCCCTTATTAGTGGAATACTTTAGGAAGTACGACTATGTATACCTAAAATTTTAGAAAGCTCATTGTTTGTGATTTTTCTTCTATTATTTATTTTTCATTTTTTAAAATGAAAAAGAATTGAGAAAAGGAGATGATGACCTCTATATTCTGTACAATCAGGTTATAGTGGTTTTAGGAAGAAAGTGTTTCATTTTTGCTGGAACATTTAGAGCCCATAACTTGCGCCACATGTCCAGAAAAAATGATAGCCACTTAATATACATAACATGACCAATTCAAAACAAGAAAGAGATTAATGAGCGTGAAATTAATATACATAACAATATATTAAGTCCATTATTATTTTAAAATTAAGAAATTTTATAAATTAGTATTTATGTGAAAATATTTTATAAAAAAATGTTATCAGTTTAATGCACGATGTTAATGCACTAATATTTTAATTAGAAGTCCAACTTCCATGATCAAGATAAATCGTCTGTGTTAAAGTACTATAACCTACATGATAATATTTTCAAATCATCATAGGTTGTTTATAAACCATTATTTATTTATTTATTCATATATTACATATATATGATTTCAAAAACTCTATGTGAACATGAAAATTGAACATGAGTGTATTTGAAATTCACTTATTTGTATTTTGACCCCTAATGGTAGGTAAAAATACAAATAAGAGGTGAAATTCAAATACACGCATGTCCAATTTTTCTGTTCAATTTTCATGTCCACCTAGAAGAGCTCATATGATTTATATTTTTTGTGTATAACATTTATTTATACACATAAATCATAATATATATATGAAATTATATGTATATACACAAATTTATATAGTGTATATACATTTATATATATATATATATATATATATATATATAATATGTAGATTTATATAAACAAACTAAAACGACGATTTAATTGAATGATTAATGATGTAATTTTATTAATACATAAACGTCCAACATAAATAAAGAAACATTAAATAAATAAGATAAATATGATTTTTATAACAAAAATCCAACATGCAGTACTATCATCTTTTTGTGTGAGGAGTTGCAACAAATTGTCCAAAACAGATTATCAGTACGTTCTTAGTTATTTCTTTGATAAAGAAACAACTATATTAAAACAATTTAGATCATCCATTGACGGAACCTCAGCCAAAAGATCTGCATACCTAATGAATAAATCGTGGATAATAGAATCTCCAAAATGACTCGCCAGCATGGGTTCCATAAAAGCCCTTATACCATCTGCCATAGTTTTTGGACTACTACACTCGCCATCGTTCTCACCAACATCCCAATTCACTCTAAAAGTATGTAGCTTATCAAGATTAAAGGAGCCTTCATCCTGAATAATAGCCTCCACTTCATCCTTGTATGGCAAATAGATAGGGATATTGAATGAGAATAAATCAGCCTCTGCAGCAATCCCCTAATTAAAGGCAACCAGGAAATGATCAGTAAACTGTTAAACAAAAGTATGTAACCATATATATATATATATATATATATATATATATATATATATATATGGTAGTTTAAGTACGTACAATGTATGCTATATGAAATTAAAAATATTAAATAATAAAATCAATATATATTGTATGCAGTTGTCAGAGCAAAATTGATGTTGTCAGAGCAAATATATCTTTATCGACATTTTTGCATTGTTTTAACAACATTCAATACTTTAAAACGATACTTATTACTATGACAGCATAATTTTTTGCTTTGACAATATCAACAGCCGGTTAAAACATTGATACCTCCTTTACCATGCCAGCAAGTGATTCTCCAAGCAGGTTGTAACGGCCACAACCATCTTTGCTAGAGAAATTCACGATACTCCTACCGAGCAATGTTAAAACCATTCGGCCACCTGGTACTATTTCATGGGAGCGTAACCTTAGAAATGATGAAAAATCCCTCTGAAATTGCTTCAAGTACGCCTCAAACACGTCAGGAGGACTCCCCGTCCCCAGATATATATTTTCCTTGTTATTTTCCAGCCCTTCAGGAACCTACCGTGTAATAATCAGCAACATTAATTAACAGATTATTAGGTGTATATATACGTACAAAAACATAACATACATGCATAATATTTTTTGTGTTTTTCTTGTATTCCATATTGTACATTTAGTAGGAAAAACCAAAAAGATACAAAATATTAGCACCTCTAAAAGTCCTCGCAACGGTGTGTCTGTATTTCTGTTGCATCAATTTACCTCTTTTTCTCGTATCGCCAACGGATAAACAAACTATTACGTACAACATAATTATCAATGATGCAACTCCTTTGTGGCCTTATCCAACTTTTATGGATTCGCCTTCTTTTTTTAGTGTTATAAAATTTCATTTGGCCACTTGAAAGAAATGATGTAATAAAGAGTAATGGTCTACTAGGACTATATCAAAAAACATATTATTGATTCGTGATCATGCTTTAATATAATCACTTAATTATTAATGCTTTTTGGACACTGTGTAAATAATTATTGCTCACATTGGCGGATCTATTCAAAGGGCAGTGTCTATGTTGGACTTTTTTTTTTAAAAGGTATAGGGGCATGGGTAAAAATATAACTTAATAAACTTAAAGGGACAGATTTATGAAAAAGTTAAACTTACAAGGGCAAAAAAAATACTTAAACTACTATTACTCTCAAAATAAAATAAACACATGGTGTATAATGTATTCAAACTCTCACTTTCTAACTTGGTAAGCTTCGGTCTTTCCTTTCAGTTTTCAACTCAAACAAATCCTCCCATGTCCCCTATTCAAATAGAAATTAGAATGTCCCTACACGCGTAGATCTAACAAATTTATACAATAACATTAGAAAGAGTATATCGATCTTCAATGAAAGTTTCTGCATACATATGAAAAAAAATGAAAAATACCTGAGAGAGCCAATGAACACTGTAAGAAGAATGAACAAAGTGTAGGCTCTTGCTAGGGAAAATCCTGTCATAGAATGAACCTGGCATTCCTGATATGAAACAAGGCCCGAATTTGTCTCCTTTTTCCTTCTTGACATTGTCATAGAAAGCTGGGAGTGATTTGAAAATGTTGTTGAAGTCATTTTCAGGTAAATCATTTAGGGACACATGAAATTCCTGTATTTTTCGATTATTTTCCAGGCACAAATCAGAAACTGCGTCCATAATATTGGAAACGGATGAGAGGGTATTTGGCCCCGAAGCGCAACCAAGCTCAGCTATGTTAAAACACTCCGGGAAGGTTTGACTATACATATTCTTGATGGTGTCCGTTAATATTGGTTGTACCTTCGAAATCACTATTTTCTGAAAATTAACATGATTAAATATTTAAATTAATGTTAGAGTGACATAATAGATACTCTTTTCAATTCATTCCACAAGAAGATTCCCAGTTGTAAAATTTACAAGTATTAATAATGAATTTTTGTGTTACTAATACTGCATGTCATATGTGTACATTTAGCGACACTTTTAAAATTGCTAGTGACAGATAGCGGCAACATAACTTTTAGTATGGTTCATGTTAGTATATTGAATATGCTGTTTAATATGGGTCTAGAAGTCTCTATGCACTAGTATAAATAGAGAGCTCTATGTGTCATTTTGTATAAGCCAGAGCAAGAGAGAAGAAAGAAACAGAGTAAGAGAAAGAAAGAGAGTTGTATGGTGTTACAATTTATAAAGAGTAATACAAAAGTTATTGAGTTAAAGAAAGGCTTTGTAAAGTCAACATTCCGGAGATCTATATCTTCAATACACATTTAGTGATAAATTATATTTGGTGACAATAATTATTTGTCACCAATAGTCATGTTGCTATCAATAAATGTGTACTGTGAAATTAAATTACATGGTATGTCTCCTCATCCAAGATTTGGATGAAAAATGAGACTATTTTTTGTAATAGATGGAAAGTAGGACATGAAAATATATATATCAGACAAGCTTTGGCAAGTCTCTTTGTGTGTTAAGTTTTTGTGTGTGTGTGTGTGTGTGAGAGAGAGAGAGAGAGAGAGAGAGAGAGAGAGAGAAAGGGAGAGACCTGAAGGAATGAGTTCTTGGCATAGCTAGATTCACCATTTCCTGCATTCATGTGAAGAACATTTGTGACCACCATTTCTCCTACCTTTGTCTTTCTGCAGGCTTCTTCTTTGCTTTCTCTTGGGAATTGAGATGCTTAAATATCTTGGAAAGGAGTGTTTGACTGGGTAGTATGGTCTTTCAAGCCAAAGAAAAACTAGATAAAGCCAAATTTGATAGCATAGATTTTTTTCATTGTAATAATATTAAAAGAGCGCAATGCTTACGCCTCTGAATTATTGGACTGTCGATTGACTGGCATTTGGCTAATAGCCTAATACCCATTCTCTCTCTCCAGATTTTCTACCACTCTGTCGCAGTGTCTCTTTTTCTCTCTCTTTCTCATGCATGCTCTTGATATTGGCGATGGTCCCCCGTAAAACCAGAAAAAAAAAAAACGTTTAATACTCCCTCCCTCCCTCCAAATTATAGGGTTATTATTAATTTTTAAAAGTTAAAATAAAATATTTTTAAATTAAAATTAAAATAATTCATTAAAATTATAAAATAATAAATTTTAAAATGAGTAGTATTTTTTAGATAATTTATATTCCTTCAGCACCTTAATACAAGATATTTTAGAGAATTTTTGTCCCTTAATATAAGTCTTTTGAAAATTTTAAGTAAGAATTAATTGCTTAGTTTTCAAAAAAAATAAATAAAATTACTTTATTTTCATAAAAAAATCTAATTTTTAAAGATGTGTAAATTTTCATAAAATAATAAAAATTAAAAAATTTAAACTTTAATTTTTTGAATCTATATTTTATGAAACTTTACTCATTTTTGAAAAAATAAAAGTTTTTAATATTTTTCCTAAAAATAATAACTATTTTAAAAACTTGTTAAAATAATAATTATTCTTAATAATTTTAAAATAATAATCATTTTTAATATTTTAAAATAAAATATTATTTTTAAAATAATTTAACTTTTTTTTTTGTTTTTTCTTAAAAAAAATTAATTAGTGAAATTCGGGTCGAGTCAAACTGGGCCGGGTAGGGATCAAATCGGGTAAAAAAACTGAATAGACAAAAAATGTCACTTTAAGGACCTAATTGACGAAAAATAAACTTCAGAGACGACTTTAAAAGTGAGTGATAATTTGGAGGATCAAAAGTCTTGTTTGACCATTTTTTGTTTTTGAAAAAAAAAATTAATTAGTGAAATTGGGGTAGGGTCAAACTGGGTCAGATTGAGTCAAAATTTGGTTAAAATGAGTAGGATTGGGGTCAAATTGGATAAAAAGAACAAAATCAATAAAAAATATCAATTTAAAGACTTAATTGACAAAAAATAAACTTTAAAATAATTTTAAAAATAGATGACAATTTGAAGGGTCAAAAGTGTATTCAACCATTTTTTTAGTCTAAACCGTATAAGAAAGTGGTTTGTTTCAACACATACATTATTTTTTTGGCTTAAATATAATTTATTACCTTAAACTATATGTCATATTCCACTTCAGTGATTCACCTTTTAATTTGTCAATTAGATGATTAAACTATTAATTTTTTTCAATTCTATTCAATTGAGTCTACCGCGTCAGAATTTGCTGACGTGGCTATCTGGGTGGGACATAACTCAGCTAATGTTTGTAAAAAAAATAATTTTTTATTTTGTGATTAAACATTTTTGATATATTAAAGGGTAAAATGGTCACACCCTTTTCTTTAATACATTTAAACCAAACAAAACAACACCCCTGCCCCAGATTTTCAGTGCACGCCATGGTTGCCTGCGAAGATGAAGAGCAGAGGATATCAAAACAAAATCAAAATTCATTTAAAGAACATAATTCAATTCTCAGATCCAAAATAAGATCAGAACAAATAAAGCTAAAAACATGGGAAGCAGCAGCCTAATCAAAACATAAACAGAGAAAACATGAAATCCAAAACCAAATCCAGAAACCAAATCACCATAAATGTACAACCCAAAACCAGAAAAGATAACTTGAAACAAATCCATAAGAAACAACTATAGTAGAGCCATAGTAGAGCAGATCCATTAACAAATGGAAGATGGACTAATAGATAAAACAGAGAAAGAAGATGAATTAATAGATTAAACATATAATAAATTCAAAACAGATCCAATAACCAGTACAGATCATCCAAATCTGAGAGTAAAAGGAACATCCATAGTAGAGCCCAAAGCTTCCGCCGCACTCGATCAACCCTCAAAACCCTAGACCCTCAAATCTCCCGTTACCTATCATCCGACCGTCCTATCTAGTCCAATTTTGCAGATTACTTCTCCTTCCTCGACGTTGTTAATGAGCTTGTCGTCGCTAATCGTGACTGGACCGGCGCCCATGGCTGCCGAAAAATCTGTCGTCGCATCCCTCGACTGAGGAGAAACAAGAATGAGTTTTAATGATATTGGTTAGGTTCGGTTATATTTAAAATAATTTAACATATTTACCCTTGATGTCTAAAAGAGATAATTAAAATAATATTTTTTAATTACACATAAGCATTAGTTTGTTTAGTCAACGAGTCACGTCAGCAATTTCTGACGTGACAGAATTAATTAAATAAAATTGAAAAAAATTAATAATTCAATTATCTAATTGACAAAATTAAAAGGTGGATCGCCGAAGTCAATATGAACTATAGTTAAATTATATTTAAGCCTTATTTTTTCTATTATATACTATCCCCGTATCCCGTATAAAGCTTTAAATTTGGGGTGACCACAACTCTGTCTCTTCCATCTGAATTTCTTGAGGTACCATTATACTCATTCAGTGTATTATCTGCTTGCTTCTGCTGGTCAAACAGAGAGATTTAATTAATATTTGAGGGTTTTTCTCTCAGATTACAGCCTCATCTGCCTACTAAAATACCGCACCAGGTTCTTTCCACTCCACACTTACGTATTCCTTTTCATTTTATTTCTTCTCTCTTTCATAATTGTCAAAATTTGCTTCTGTTCTTGAGCTGGTATTAACCTTTATTTGTGTGTAACACTCTGTTTTGATTGTTAGATGTACTGATTCTTGGGATGAGATATAAGAGAAAACTGCACATTTACTCAATACTCAGAAGCCGAAATGAATAATTTGAATTTATTTAGACAATTGATTTTGAGCAGAGCCCAGACTTTTTTTTTTTTTTTTTTTTTGACAAGTGAACAAAACCCAGATTTTTCTATTTTGTTTTGGTCTGTCATCATCAAAGGTTAAATTTTGATGTTTTGATTTTCTACTACTCAAGTTCATTATGTGGGTGCAAATCAAGAAGACTGTAAAGTGCAAAATTAGAGATAAGTTTTTATTTTAAAACTTATAAAATCAATATTGTCTTGTCAAAAGTCAATTTCAAATATTTTTAAATTCAAAATTAAAATAAATTGTTTATGTCAATATAATTATAAATATTATAAATTATTTAAAAATTATTACATTTCAATTTTAATTGAATTGACTTTTTAAAAGTCAATAATTATCTTATATTCAAAACAGAGGGAGTACTATTACTATTCATTAATTTTAACCTTACCTAACTGGTTAAGACCCGCTATAATGGAAATACCGACTAATTTTTAAGACCCTTATGTTTCAAAAAAAAAAAAATCATTATGTCAAAAAAACAGAGATAGTATTAGTCAAGCACGAGGGAGAATTTTCTTAATGTGAGATTGATGCAATGTCCCACTCATTTGGACAAATTCAAGACCTTGGGCAACCGTTGGATGCTACTAGTATAACTCGAAAAAATCTGGTCCAAGATTACTTCCAAGAAGAAACAAGTGGAGGAGGATGATTACAATTAATGAATAAATACTCACTTTATCCGTAGGTAGGAGGAAAGGGAGGATAGTATTAGTATTAGTCAAATTAATGTGAGATTGATGCCGTGTCCTACCCATTTTGGAAAAATTCAAGACCTTGGCCACCAGGTGAATAAACAAGTGGAGGAGGATGAATACAATAAACAATGTGTATTGTTCTTTAGGGAGTATATTCTGGGGTAGAATGAATAACAGAAATATTGATCCATACATCACAATGAAAGGAGTTGCCAAGCTTCTTTTCTTTTTTTCTTTATTTTTTTCAAGCTTGATCATAGCCAATGGAGTTGATACCATCACCACAACACAGTTTCTTACCAATAACAACACCTTGGTTTCATCCGGTGGAACATTCGAGATGGGATTTTTCAGCTCGGATAATTCCAGGACCTGGTTCTTGGGTATATGGTACAAGAAAGTTTCTACTCGAACTGTAATCTGGATTGCCAACAGAGATACTCCTCTAAGTGATACATCCAGTACTGTTTTAAAGTTCAACGAGAAAGGAATTCTTTCGCTTATGAACAATACAAATAGCACCCTTTGGTCTGCTAATTCCTCAAGAACAACGCAGAATCCAGTTGCACAACTCTTGGAGACTGGAAATCTTGTTGTAGTGGGCGAAAATGGTGATGATCACGATAATTACCCGTGGCAGAGTTTTGATCATCCAACAGATACTTTTATGGCAGGCATGAAGCTCGGAGTGAATTTGGTAACAGGGGTTAATAGGGTTATATCAAATGGGAAATATGCATTTAGAGTTGATCCACATGGGTTTCCACAGGCGTTCTTGGAAAAAGATTCTGTTAAGCAATTCAGGAGTGGACCATGGAATGGTGTCAGTTTTAGCGGTACACCGGGATTGAAACCAAACAACATTTATAAATATGATTTTGTGTTCAACAAGGAGGAGGTATATTACATTTATTGGCTTATTGACAGCTCTGTTTACTCGAGGATGGTGTTGAATGAGATTGGTGTGGTGAAGCGGTTTACATGGAACCAACGTACGCAGGAATGGGGTGTTTACCTCAGTGAACCACAAGATAACTGTGATTTTTTTGGATTATGCTATGGGTATAGTAGCTGTAACATGAATAAGTCTCCGATATGTGGATGTTTGGATAAATTTGTGCCCAAGAATGAAAAAGATTGGGAGAGAACAGACTGGTCTAGTGGATGTGTTCGCAGAACGCCATTGGATTGCAAAAATGGAGATGGTTTTGTCAAGTATTCAGGAATCAAGGTACCAGACACAAGCCATTCGTGGTATGACATGAGGATGAATCTGGAGGAGTGCAAGAATATGTGCTTGAAAAACTGCACCTGTATGGCTTATGCAAATTCAGACATAAGAGGAAGAGGGAGTGGCTGCTTGCTTTGGTTTGAAGACCTAATGGACATAAGAGTATTAACTGAGAGTGGGCAAGATATTTACATAAGGATGGCTTCTTCTGAACTAGGTATATATGACATATTAATCATTCTTTCTGCAAATAAGCTAAGGAATATAAGTACTTGTCTAACTAGATCCTACTTGTTCATCTAATGCATATAATTTCAAATAATACTAGATTGGGTTAAGATTCTATTTCTATGTTTAGTGAAATTGTTGGATCAAAAGGAGGGCTTTCATAGCTTTTCAAACATATATATGCACTCTGAATCTTAATGGAAGAACAATCTTTTGATATTAATTTTAGAATGAGCAACAGTTTTGTTTGTATTAAAGACTCTACAGGCTCCGACAATAAGAAAAAATGGAAAAGGATGGAAATTGGCTTGACATTACTAGCAGTAGTGCTTCTAGCTGTCCTAAGTCTGATGTATGCGAGGAAGAGGAAGAAGAATAAAGCAAAGAAGCAGCAGAAGCAACAACAGCTTGAACACCTACAGAAAGAAAGTAAATCAAAAGAGTAGCATATCTACTTCTGTGACTTTAGTTTTGTGAGTACGCGTGTTGTTTTATGGATAAAAATATGTTCATTTAATTCATTCAATATTTTACGCTGCAGGAATCACTGAAAGCCAAACGGAAGATCTAGAGTTGCCAATGTTCAATTTAGCCACAATATCAGATGCTACTATGAACTTTTCAGTAGACAATAAGATAGGAGAGGGTGGATTTGGACCTGTTTACAAGGTAATTACAAAAATAGAACTCCCTTAATGCTTTTTTGCATATAAAAATTCTAAAACTGTTATGTATTGTAACCATTGTATAGGGAATGCTGGAAGAGGGACAAGAAATAGCTGTAAAGCGACTTTCTATGTATTCTGCACAGGGACTTGATGAATTTAAGAATGAAGTTGTCTGCATTACAAAACTTCAACATCGGAATCTCGTGAGGCTACTAGGATGTTGCATTCATGGACAAGAAAATATGTTGATCTACGAATACATGCCTAACAATAGCTTGGACTCGTTTCTTTTTGGTTTGATTCTTAAATCATAATGAAATAGCTTTTAGTACCTTCAAGTCTTTTGTTTAGCTGAAGCACAGACTAAAGCAAATATTTTGAGCAGATCATACTCGAAGTAAACTATTGGATTGGCCGAAACGGTTCAATATTATCATTGGGATTGCTCGAGGCCTTCTTTATCTTCATCAAGATTCACGCATAAGAATCATTCATAGAGATCTCAAAGCTGCCAATATTTTGCTAGATAAAGACATGAATCCAAAAATATCGGACTTTGGCATGGCGAGAAGTTTTGGTGGAAATGAAACTGCGGCAAATACAAAAAGAGTTGTTGGAACATAGTAAGAATCCCTACAAGTCCACAAGTATATAAAAATTATACATAATTCAATTATACAACTTATAATGGGCACTGTTTCTTCCTTTGACATTGTTTTTCAGTGGCTATATGTCTCCCGAGTATGCAGGGGATGGGATATTTTCAGTAAAATCAGATGTATTTAGTTTTGGGGTGTTGGTATTGGAGATTGTGAGTGGAAGGAGAAACAGAAGATTTAGTCATCCTGACCACCACCATAACCTTCTTGGCCATGTAAGTGTTTTGTGTAGATACATTTTCCCATTTTTATGTTAAAGCTAGTATTACTAATATCGGCTCGAAAAATTTGTTTAGGCATGGTTACTATTCGAGGAAGGTAGGTCCTTGGAGCTGATCGATGCAAATCTAAGCGACACGTGCTATGTATTTGAACTCCTACGATCAATTCATGTAGGTTTGTTATGTGTACAACAACATCCAGAAGATAGGCCAAACATGTCGTCAGTTGTTCATATGTTGGGGAATGAAGGAGCCTTACCCCGACCTAAAGAGCCAGGGTTTTTCACTAAAAGAAACCTGGTTTTTGAAGTTGATTACACATCAAGCAGTAATGCACAATTTTCAGCCAATGAAATCAGCAACACACTATTAGAAGCTAGATAGAAGATATATAAATATTTTGTATATGTACTCTCATGATTATTAGGGTCATAATCATTTTCTTTATATCTTCAAACATGTTAAGAAATTCTGCATCAAGACAGAAAAAGCATTTAAAAGAATATTACTGTTTTCACTTAGTTAATAACTTAATATTACTTTCTTCTTCCAAGTTTACTTGTCCTGGTTTGAAAATACACGTTTACCAAGAAGAAAAATTATCCATCATAACTTTTCTATTATCATGTTTTTTTGTTATATTTAATCTCTTAATTCTTTCTTTGAATAACAAAATAGAGAAGAGAGGGAAAAGAGAGTGGTTATGTTTCTAATGTCAATAGTAATAGTACTACTTTTCTAATGTATATAATGTTGTTTTTAATTAAAAAAAATTAAGTTAAATGAGGGTAGTATAAGAAAAATAAGGTAAATAATAGTATTAAAAAGAAAAAATGACAAATAAATTTGAACATACCAAAAAGAAAATTAAAACAAGTAAATTTCGACGAAGGAAGTAATTTCGACAAAGGAAATAATTTAGTAATTTCGACGGATTAAAAAGAGAGAGAGAGAATGGTTAGGATTAGATGGGGAGTAGGTGGGGAGTGGTTGGCACTCATGTGGTGGAATTTCCAGCAGATTTAAGTAATTTGGAACCCGTTTTTATTTTCTCGTTTTACGTGTTAAATCCTGTCTTTGACTTTCAGATCCGAAAAATTAAAATTTTGAGTTTATAGTCAATTCTTACTAAATTCGACGCTCCCAACGTCATGGGCACATCCATTTCTTCAAATTCATCTCCTAAATTTAAGTTTGACTTTTCTCAAAAAAAGTCAACCCCGACACATTTCGTGTTTAGAGTCTATTCTTACTGATTTTGACGTTCTAGATTCAAATATCTTTTCCGCGTCGGCAAATTCTACTCCTAACTCAAATTTTGACTTTTCTCCATTAAAGTCAACTGTTGACCCAAAAAGTCAATCTTGACACATTTCGTGTTTACAGTCTTTTCTGACTAAACATGACGTTCCAGACGCAACCGAGCAGTTTGTGCTTCAAAATTCTATCTCTAACTCAAATTTTAAGTTTTAACTTGCTTTTAGAAATTCCTCCCAAGTTTGGGCTATCCAATAAATTGTTTGGGACATGCATGTCTCATAAATTTTACATTTCCATAATTATTCAATTAGGGTTTCTAGTCCACTTACTTTGGACTTTAAATAATTACTCCTTCAATCATGTACATCCTCTTCATTAGTCATAAGTATTCACTTCATTGATAAATAATTAATATTCTCTTATATTAGGCTAGACATTTAATTCAATGTCTATTAAAACATATTTATTTAGTTTGCTACATTCAATAAGCCTTTTCAAATAGCTTGACATAATGGATTTTATTAATCCAACTTTTCAATATCTTTTGGTCACATTCTTAAATTTAGAAAACCATATTAATAACTTGTGTCATCCTTACAAGTCCTCTTAATAATCAAATATTTAGGCTTGTTTACTATGATCATATAGTTTGCCATATATATTATTTTGACTTGTCAAATTCTTAATCCCTTAGTAATATCTTACTATTCAACTTTTCTATCGTTTCTATTTAATTCTCTTTACAATCTTTCAGATATTAAACCATATAGGTTTTTCTTAAAAAAATTTATTCATTCCTCTACTTTTAATCTAGGTTTTATTCTTTAAACCTTTATTTATTTATTCGAGATCTTATTTACAAGTCTCATAAATTTTCAGGTTATCATAGTGTTTTTCGTGCCCGTCATACAGTGGCGTCGCTGCTTCATGCAATAACTCATAGAAACCCTTAGCCCGTCGCTATTCGGCTCTTCTTTTCGATGTTACTTGTCATCCCCGTCTCAGATTTCACTAGAAGTATAAACTAGCGACTTTCGATTATCATGTTATAAATACAAATAAAGGTTTTGTCACCTCTGGATTCCGGTTTTGATTCATATTCATCCAACCAAGTTTCCCCATGTCGTATAACCCTGCTTGAACCCATATGCAAATAAGTTGCACATGACATCACTCTTTTCCTTCCACATTTCATTCACACACCTCTTACAATTAAGGACATCTGATCTCATCACTGCTGACTTACTTAAACGCAAAATTGAGAAAATGTTCAACCCCACTACGGTACTCAGAGCTAAGTCCACTCTTATAAGTGGCTACTCTATGTTCCATCCAACTTCGATCAACAGACATCTTGGACAACTGTCTGCTATATATATGGAAAGTTAGACAAACACAATCAAGTCTCCAAGTTAATGTATATGCAAGCTTACCAGTTTCCTAACTTCATCTCCCACTCTAACGGGTCACGCTTCTATCCCATTCCCGGATGTGTCGCCTCACTGATGCCAACAACTTGAACACATCTTTAAATTTTTTAGAAATTTCGGCAGCACCTCCCCATGGTCTTCAAGTACACGAAATAGACTAACATATAGTAGTCTAAATATGTACCCGAAGAACATCAAGAGACATATACTGACCGAAAATTTAAAAAATATAAAAACGTGCTCAAGTCGTTAACACCGACCTAAGTGAGATCGAAACATATAGGAACAACCCCAAAACGGGGACTATTTGAGATTTACTCATACTAAGTGAATCTCAAACGGGTTTCTAAGCCTCCTAAACTATATGAAAATATGCACATGTCAAGTCACATGGAATAACTGCATAAATGAAGTCAATTTTCATATATTATAATGTTCAAGTATTCTTCTAGAAATCTTCATATATCATTGTTTACAAGACATTACCACAATTTTGCATCTGACACTAGCATGATTATTTACCCTAGAAGTTAATTATAATGATCTATTTGTAATCCATAAACCATCATGGAGTGAAGGCTTTGCTTCGTTTGTTGTTATAGTAAACCCTAGAAATAAGTTACAATAATCTTGCAAATCATGCTAAAGCCATGTTAAAATTACTATCATAAAGGAATTTTTTTTATGCTCTCTTTGAGTTACCTTTTTAGCCATAGCCTATACGTTGTTTTAAGAATATGCTTCCATGAGCCTTAGCTTTACATTGCTCCTAATATTTCTTTACATTCCACTTTATATGTAAGAGGTCCTAGTCTATTTCTTTACACACCATATGGGAATATGAGGGTAACAAGTAACCTTATGTACGTAGGAACATTAATTTAGTTGTACAAGACCTCTAATTTTACTTTCTACATTCCCCTCATAACCAATTGAAGTATTCATTACAAAGTAATGATAAATTAAGAAGATTATATCATTTTATAATTATAAAAAAATTCACAATGTCAACTATAAACGAATGTGTTCCAACATATTTTACTCTTACTCATATTTTCTTAGCAACATACTCACAAACACTTGACAACCACAAAAAAATATTTTACAATTTTTCCTCAATAATGCCAATACTATTTTGTGTTTACAATCCCGTAAGTTTGTTTTGGTGTTTTTAATGCCAACTAGTTTTTGAAAACAAATTCAAAAAGGCTATCCAAATTCCAAACGACCTTTTACTTTCCCCCAAATCTCCCCCATATATATAGACGTACACATTAGATTATAGTAATTACTGAAGAAAAAAAGACAGCTCTTCAAGGATGAAGAAGAAATCAAAAAAAAAACAAAAAGAATTTCACTTTCTTAGACTCCCATATGAGATTATAATCAATATATTCACCAAATTGAGCAACACCCAATTAGAACCTCAAACCCAGGCATACACGCAAAAATAGAAAATGGATTCAAAATAAACAAACGATTAGATTGAAAGAGATGAAAAGATTACAGTGAAAATAATGCCCCAAACTGCATCTCTTCAATAACCTAATAAACAAACCAGATTTTGAATTCAGAATGAAAAAGCCTAATTTCATACATTGGCATAAAAATTAAAAATAACCAAACAAAAATGGTTTATTACTTAGCCTTACAACATATACAAGCAACAAATTAAAGCAGCAATGAAAAAAGAGAGAGAGATGGAGATGCACTTACGAGCACCCGATAGAAGCTGTTGCCTAGTTCACTTCCCAAATTAGCAGCAACTAGTCCATTAAACAACAAAGAAAATAAATTTTGGGCAAAAATTAACTCAAACATTTTTCAAAATTGAAAAAAATAAATTTGGGGGAAAAAATTAAACGTGTTGAAGAAACCCTTACATTGCAATTTCAAAAAAATCAGACAGAGAGAGAAGAGATGATTATTCAGAGATGATGGAGAAGAAAGAAGAGAGCTTATAGCAATCCCATATGCTTGAGTAAAAAAATTCGGACGAATTTTGGAAAAATCCAACTCAGTCAAACAAATTTGGGAAAACCCAACTCAATCGAATAGTTCAAACTCATACGAACAAACCTAATTTGGAAAGAAACTCAACAAACTAATTTTGGAAGAAACCTGTCAAGAAATCGAGCAGTTTGGAGAAGAGGAAGAGAGAAAAAGTGCGAACTTTGGAAATTTTTGTACAAAAGTGAGATATTGCCATCGAGGTCAGGGGTTATAAAATTAAAACCTCATTCTCGACAGGAACACCATCGATAATAACTGTTGGAAATTTATGAAAGGTGATATATTATAAAAGAAGTGAAATATAACTTTGAAGAACACTTAAGAATACTTTCATTTCACTTGATTAAAATGATCCGAGTACAAGACTATTTATAGGACTAATAAGACACTTCTAGATCCACAATAATAATGACTACATGACCACATTCATGTACATGAACCTAACCATTATATGTTCCAAGACAATTCAAATACATTCATGCATGTACTTAGATATCACCAATTCATGTACTAATATTAATTAAGATATTTCTTGAATAATCTAGAATATATTTGGTTTAAATGCTAACAAGGCCTCCCGTAAATCAAATTTATTCTTCATAATGTCGTAAAATATTTTGATCTTCCGATTCCTTCAAATGCAAGAAACTCTTTTGTCATCTCCATTGATGTATATGACACAAATGCTTGAAGTTTCCATTTGTTCTTCTTGATCTTGCTTATAACTAGCTTCTCACATTTTACATACTTGTATTTCTTCTCCATTTCATTATTTTTGAACTCATTTTGATCAAAATACTTCTCCATATTAACCCATTCAATACCTTCCACAACTTGAGTTTCTTTTTTCTTGGTCTTTGCATTTTCGACCTTTGGTTTGCACTCTGCTTCCAACTTGGACTTTGTATATGATGTTTCTTTAGCAGTTTTTGTGACTTGAACCTTTTTGGCAACCTTCTTCCTTGTAAAAGTTCTGACAGCAGTAGGATTAGATGATGTGACGTCCAATTGACTAGTAACTTCTGAGTGTGCACTCTTTTCTTCAACATCCTTATCCTCTAGCTCATTATTCAAATTTGTCTCATTCTCTTCTTTCATCGCTTCACTCTCAGGTTCTTCTTTCTCAAAAGATGCTTTAATTATTGTGTCTTCAAATTTTTTATTTTCGACATGATCTATTTCTTTTGCTTCCCGACATATGTCTTCAAAGTCATCATTTTTCTTTTCTTCTTCTTCAACTTCATCAATTTCTTCTACAAGTTTCTCATCCTCTTCCAAAAACTAAGACTTTATAATGATGAGGTAAATTATAAAAAACTGATGTTTCCTAGGTTTGGTGCCAAATTAGTGTTCACAAATTATAATGTTTGGAGTATAAGGATTCGAGTATTTCTTGGAGAATGCAATTTATGGCAAAATGTCATTGCAAATCTAGAAAAGTGTATTTCAGAAAAAGTTCGAGAAATGAAAGAAAAAAGAACAAGGAAGATTTTGCAAGGAGTAATGCATGAAGAAGTCTGGATGCGTGTTGCGAGTTTTGATTCACTATCTCAGTTATGGAATGAGCTTGAATTGATTTGCAAGAATTATAAAGGTTCATCGTTACCTAAAAAGTCTTGGTTTTTGGAAGATGATGAGAAACTTGTAGAAGAAATTGATGAAGTTGAAGAAGAAAAGAAAAATGAAGACTTTGAAGACATATATCGGGAAGCAAAAGAAATAGATCATGTCGAAAATAAAAAATTTGAGGACACAATAATTAAAGCATCTTTTGAGAAAGAAGAACCTGAGAGTGAAGCGATGGAAGAAGAGAATGAGACAAATTTGAATAATGAGCTGGAGGATAAGGATGTTGAAGAAAAGAGTGCACACTCAGAAGTTACTAGTTAATTGGACGTCACATCATCTAATCCTGCTGTTGTCAGAACTTTTACAAGGAAGAAGGTTACCAAAAATGCTATCAATATGACAACCTTTGTGACGTGCTTCAACTCACAAACTTCTTCAAAAATTTTCTCAACTAGCACATTTGCTATAGAGCAAATGTGAAATAAAAGAATGATTAGAATCGGTATCTAATAAGGTATAGACTTCACAAGAGTTTATGATTAGCTTATCCATGATTACTTTGTTCGGGTTCCTCGCTTTTTGGAAAGTCGCGACAAAAGTTCTCCCCTGAACCACCAATTTTGACTTGTCCGGGAAAACCTTTGGTGTCACTATCACAGCTGGACTCGACTTTGCTATAGAGCACACTCGAGCTATGTGACCTTCATTTCCATAACTGTAGCACACTTTGGGTTGTTATGTACAGTTTGGAATAATGTACCCCTCTTGTCCACAGTTGTAACATACGACTGGTGGTCGTTCTCCTCCCCTAAAAACGAGTGTTGGTGCTGCTGCCGATGTCTTTCCGTCATTGTTGAATCTCCTATTTTTAAAGTTGTTTCCACTTGATTCACTTCTCCTATTATCTAGGCCAAGATTACCACCGAAGTGGTTACCATTTCTGGTATGATAATTCTCTCCACCTTGGTTATCATTGTTTTGATAACTGTTATCGTTGGTACGACTATCATGATGTCAATTGTTGTCTTTTGGTTGAACTGTCTCATTATCTCGCTCCAATAATTGAGACCTATTCACCACATCTGGATACAAAAAAAGTTTATGAAAAATGAGGTATTGACGAATTTCAGGTTTTAAACCTCTCAAAAACACTCGTGTCATTCGTTCCTCATTATCCACCAAATGGGATGCAAACCGGGATAATTCTGCAAACTTGGCCTTGTATTGTGATACAGTCATATTGTTCTATTCTATTTTAATCAATTCCACCTCCTTCATATGATGAATACTTTCTGGAAAATACTTGTTGTTGAACAATTCCTGGAACTTCACCCAAGACATCTTAAGTGCAGAAGATTGAGTACGTTTTATAGATTCCCACCAGTAATATGCCTCTCCACGCAACATAAAGGTGGCGAAGGGAACCTTTTTCTCCTCTGTGCTTCCCAGGACATTAAATATTTTGGTAATATTCTTAATCCAAGCTTCTGCCTTAAGTGGCTCTGGCTTTCCCAAAAATTTTGGTGGTCCTAACTCTTTGAATTGCTTGGCAGTGACCAGCCGCGAGTTACCATTGTTTCCACCTGCATTTTGAATAGAAGTCTCTCTTGTCTAGTTTTGCATGAATTGTATAAAGCTCCTAAACACCCCATCGTTTATAATTTGGTCGATGGTGTTGTTTATAAGAGGATTATTTCCTTCCTGATACACATTATCCTGGTTACTGATTGACAGTGTCTCAATAGTCTCATATGCTCCATTGCTTATCTCCAAATTTTTAGATGTCATTCTCAAATACTGCCACAAAATAAGGGTTAATTAAAGAAATTGACATGTCATATATTATCCCTATATTTCGACCGACCAATTAAATAACGAATAAGCTTAGGTAGGACACACTAGCGAAGGTTTTACTTTTCTTTTCCCTCCTAGTTCTAATCCCAGATCTCTACTAGAGATCATATCCCTAAGCTCTGATATCAATTGTGACGCCCCCAAAAATAGCTCCAGACAACCCATTTTGAGTCGCCAAATACATACTACAAAATTCTAATATAAACTTCCCTATTTACAACTATTAATATGTCTTTCAAAATATGACCACATATACTGTGAGTTTGAATACAAATATTGCATCGTACATAATATGAAAATATCCAAACTCTAATTAAGTCTTTATTACAGTTATTATCACACTATTTCACAACATAGTGAAGACTTCTATAGTAACTATCTCGAACTATTACTCCACTCCCCGACTAGTCCCAGCTACACTTTCATTTCCTGAGAAGAACAATATAACAAAAAGGAATAGGGTGAGCTCAACTAGCCCAGTAAATAATATTATGACTAAGATAATGAGAAATAAATTATCTCTAGCTTTCAACAATGATAAATCAAATAAAATATAATGGACAACAAATTTTAGATCAACAACTGCAGCGAAAATAGTAATCCATTAGAAGAGTCAAGTAGAATATGATGTCTACTATTTTCTATGATTTAAAAGTCCATCATCAATATTTTATCCCTGTAACACCAATCAATAATTGTTTCAAATCAACGAATTATCTATGCACTACGGGCCAATGATATTCATTTGTATCACCAGTGGTCATGATCATGTCAAACACTTGTCCATCTATACACTACAGGTCAAAGATGACTTTCACCACAAAACTTTATCTGTAACATTAAAGGTCATGATTGTACCAATACATAATTCCTAGTCATAATCATACCAATCAACAGTCCATCTTTGCACTACGGGTCAAAGATGACTTTCACGACAATATAAGTATGATGATGATGACAATGATATAAAGAATGAATCAAGGATAAATATTAGATATTTATAATTTAATTTATCCAGAGTTCAAGAATGTTCAAATTGTCAACATAATCACCAATTGTGGAGTAAAATTCAAGAATGATGTTTAAGATTCATATTTCAAAGATAATTTGGACAAAGAAAAAAAAACTAAATTTTGTCGTGAATAGTACTTTGGCATGAATAGTACCCCAGATGAATAATACTCTAACATGAATAGTACCACGTATAAATAATACTCCGAAATGAAAAGATTAAAATTTAATAAGAAATTTCAGACCAATATTCCAATGAAATGATATTAGATGAAACTAGGGGTGGGCAAAAGTTTCAGTTTTTCTGATTTTTCATTTTTCCAGACTGGACCAATCCGGCCAATTCGATTTCGGTACAAAAAATTGGTATATACCGATTTTTTGGTATAGAGTTTTTATGGTTCGCTATTACCGAACTGTACCGATATTTACCAATTTTTGAATTTCTTTTTTATTATTAATAAATAATTATTATTAATAATAAAATAATAATTATAATAATAAAAATAATAATATTAATAAAAATAATAAAAATAATATAATAATAATGATAATAAAATAATAATTATATTAATTTTTGATATTTATTTGGAAAAGATCGGTACCGAACCGGTAAATCAGTTCGGCATACCGGTCCAATCGGTACTGATATTTAGCTAATTTTGGTACCAATTTTGTTTGGTACTGGTCCGGTTTGGGCTTGTATTTACCGGTTGAACACCCCTAGATAAAGCGCAAACCTCAATGAATTTCTAATCATTTTAGGAATTATTGAAGCAATACTTACCATAGCAAGTTTAAATTTAGAAATATGAAATGAAATAATATCACTTACATAATATGAAGTATGAAAGAAAATGATATCCCTTACGAGTATTGAAAGAAAATAACATCATTTACCTTAGTAGAAAACTAGATCTGATTGGTATAACGAATATTATCATGAAAAAATCTTGCACTATAAGTTGCACTCAAAGTATTCTTATACTCAAAAGAAATACTCACAATATTGCAGTAGGAACACTTGTATTTTTGTGTGTGTTTAGGATGAAGGTTACCTCCCCCTTATAGTGCAACTTCGGAGGAAAAATAAACAAATTGCCTAACTTTGATTAACTTTATTTCTTTCTTTCTTTGCCTAACCTTCATTTCTTATTGGTTGAAGGCCCACACCTTTAGAAAACATGGTTTGCAGGAGAAGTATTCCACCCATTTGAAAAAGAGAAGTGCACGGAATTGTTTTGAAAAAGGAATTCCAATTCAAATTGCTAACCTCCACCCCATTTTATCACATGCTTATATATTATAATAATATTACTATTTAAACCATTATAATATATTATAATAATATATTTGAATGAATATTTTATTGGAGGAGATAATTATAATTCCATAGAAAAATATGTTAAACTTTCAACAAATATCTCATGCTAAATTCCTTTATTTATATCAAAATTTGAACAAATATTTTTTTATCATATTTAACAAAAAAATATATTCATCAATTATTTACAACTCTTCAATCTTTCAATAATTATTGATATTATAGATTCACAATACTGACAACTAGATCGTTCCCAAGAAAGAGGGGGCTTTTCGATAAAGATTTTTTCTTACTGACGTGCAATTAAATAACCTAACCCCTTTACTCGACAGAACTTTCTAGACATTTTTAATAATGCTATCTAATATTATCATTTCAATAATATGAGTTACTGTATCGTGACAATTATTGAATCAATAATATAAAATACTATTCAATTACCACTGTAACAATTATTGCATCAATAATATGAAAGACTGTGCAATTTTTACTGTAGCAATTATTGAGTGACTTCTTACTTAAGAATCAATAATCAGAGATACTATGTAATACTCTGTGATACTGTGGAACAATGCGTATTACTGTACTTTTATCACTGGGTATTTCAACAGCTAACGGTAAAAGTTCCGCCGTTAATTTTTATAAAAATGTTATTTATGTAGTTTTTTATATCCGACAGTTATTCCGTTATATATGTGGTCCACCAATGATTGCGTTGTTGTAAGAATATTTTTCGACAAAAAGAATATTCTCCGACCAAACGAATATTTTCCGACAACTGTTTACTTTGTATAATTTGCACATATCACCCACAACTATAATATTTATTAAATCAACACCTTACTATTTAGAATAATATATAAAGAAAATCAAATCTTATTCATAAAAAATTGGGGTCTTACATATATAGCTGAGAATTAGCTTTATCATAATATAACCATATTATTTCATAAACCATGATTTTCTGTTGTAAACTTATAATTTAGTTTCACATTCAATGAATGAATTAATTAATTGAATAATAATAAAATAGGTAGTACTCCACGTGAAGAATGGACCATGGCTTACTTTTAATTTAGTTTCGCCTTCAACGAATGAATGAATTAATTGAATAATAACAAAATAGGTAATACTCAATATGAAAAATTTGTGAATAGTATTAACTTGGGAATTTATAAGCTGCTGTTAATTAATTCCTTATACTAATACTCCATATAAGGTGGCTGCAAATATTGAATATTAGTGTATTTTTAAATAATGAGTCTGTCTAACTAAATACCCATGACTTTTAATTATATAATTTTCTATTACTACCTTTGCTATGATGATAATTATTGTGACATCTCCAAATCTATGTACTTGCTACAGTGGACTAGTGTTCATTATCCAACACTAAATCCTTTTTATAATAAACTCACAATACTGACAACCAGGCAGTTTCCAGAAAATAGAGGGTCTTTCGTAGAAACGACACGCAATTAAATAACTCATTTCCTTGATAGAACTCCTAGAATTTGTCAATAATGTTAACTGGTTTATTTCAATTATTATGAGTTATGGTGTCGTGACAATATTATTGATTTAATAATATGAAATACTATACATGTGCAGTTACTACTGTAACAATTATTGTGTTAAAATATTATGTAATTGCTATTTTAACAATTATTTAATCAATAATATGAAATACTGTACAATACCATGTGCTACTATAGAGTACCGCGTGCTATTATGGAATAGCGCGTGCTACTATTCTTTTATTACCGAGTATTTCAATAATTAAATGTGTTGACAATTTTTTTTATTAAAAAGGTTATTTTTGTCGTTTTCGATATCCAATATTTATGTCGTTGTGGGGTCCACCAATGACTGGATGTTTCAACACCGTCGTACTTTACTGAATATTTTCTGAAAGAACGAATATTCCCCGACATACTTTTTTTATCTTATAAATTACATGTATACGTCCCTAACTTTATCATTTTATTAATTTAACACATTATTGTTTAGAATAAGAATTAAAAGAAAATTAAATTCTATTTATTAAAAGTCGGGGTCTTAAAATATTTTTGTACGTTCTTAGGCCGCCACTAGGTTTATATATTCTATTTGTTCTAAATTATATGATCATTATTGACTTTTAAAAGTCAATTTGAGACATTTTTAAACTCAAAATTGAGATTACTCATTAAAAATTAGATATTTTATAATATTTATCATTGTATTAATTAAAATTAAATGAATGTATGTCAATTTTGAATTTAAAATCTCTTAAGTTGACTTCAAAAAAGTCAACAATTATTAAATAATATGGAATGAAGGTAATATTATTTAATAAAGAATCAATTCTATACGGATTGCCTGTAAACTAGTATTATTTTCACACCTTCCAACTCTAACAACTTTGTATTTTTAGAAAAATTAAGTAGTTTTGATTTTATTTAACAGATTATGCAATATTACTTATGATGGTAAAATCTATTTAATTATTTTAACACAATCAAAATTACTTGATTTTCACTCAAAATATAAAGTTTGACACTAGCTAGTTTACATGCAATCCTAATAGAATTTATTCTCTAATATTCCATACTCCTTTGACTTGTACCCTAATTATGAGAATGAATTTACCCGTTCATATAAATTATGATAAAAATGTTGTTTCACAAAGATAAATATATGTTTTTTTGTGGCTAATGAATTCATGGTAAAAGAAACAAGAAAAAAAACTCTTATAGAGAGAGAGAGAGAGAGAGAGAGAGAGATACAAGTGCAAATACCGAGTGAAAGTTAATCTCATCCAGTCGTACTATTATTTATTTTTATTTTTTGCTAATTATTTTTGCAACTACTACTTATAGTTTTAAGAACTCTGCTATTTGTTTCTTATTGATCCGCTTATAGGGGGAATATAAGTTCTATAATTTTTTATTGCACGAATAAAAATAATATTTTATTAATAAATTTTATAATTTTTTATTCCATTGATTAATATAATATTTTTTATAATTCATGCAATGAAAATTTATACTCCCTCCGTCCCATAGTTATAGGCTGATTTTTTATTTTGAGATGTCTCAATATATAGGCTACTTACTATTTATAAAATTTAGTTAGTTCATTATTTTACTTTTATGCCCTTATAATAAATATTCAACCATTACTCTTTTTTTGAAGAAACAACCTTCAATGTCATTATTTTTATCACCACATTTAATGTTGTTGTATTCTCAATAAAAGAATTCAACTTTTTAGGCTTTACTAGTTGAACATATTTTGTGTATAAAAAGACAATTGTATTCAAAGAATCAACGAAGTTAAGAGTTCCAATGTGACAAGTAAGGAGTAATTAATTTATTCATTAATTCCATATTAAGGGGTATACATGTGAAAATTTTTGTTAAAATTATCACTTAAACTGATTTTCTTAAACTATATGTCAAAAGAAATCAGCTTATAACTATGGGACGGAGGGAGTACATTTTTTATGTAGTCCATGTGCATGAAACTTGCCCATGCTTTCTTTAAACTTTTCACTGTTTTGCTCAGCCAACAAAAGTTAACTAAAAACTACTAGTACTTACCATACAACTAAGCCCAAGCTAAAAGTTCTCCGGTACAATTAGCAGATCAAAATTTAAATAAAGGAAGCAGAAATATATGCACAACGAAAATTAACATATAAACAATTTATAAATCAAATCTACGGTACTCCATTACTAAGGAATATTCTATTTATCATTCGACAATAATAAATTACTTAGGGACTGGTTGACAATGTCAGACCTTATCAACTTGGGATTTAGAATTTTTTGGATATATTGATGATTGCTTACCTTATAGAAAGAAAATGCTTTTACGATTAAAGATGCATGGACGGTGTAATGTAATGATGTGTTTTTGGAAATATTGGAAAAGAAAATCATAATTAATCCTCACTTTTTAAATCTGTATCGACTTGTCTAACTAACTAGTCAAACGTAAAAATTAAAATTAATATTATTATGAAGTACTATCAGATACTCTCTCCATCTCTTAATATAAGATTTTTTTAGAAATACAATAAAATATTAAATAAATAATTAATTATAATATTAAATATAATATCAAATGTCTATACTATCATTGTATTGAATAAAAAAAAAGATTATTATTTATTTGACAAAAAAATAATGAGGGGTCCAAAATTATATTTAATACTTGAGAGATAATATTAAAAATTAAACAATTAATACTTATTTAAAATTCTAAAATATCGGGATAAAAAACTTTTCTAAAATATTAAGGTATGGAGGGAATATTTATGAAGCATGTCATTGGGACTTGAGTGGAACATCTTTTAATGCATTGAAACTTTGCACACTATAAATTATTAAAGCTAAGATTGAGGTAAAGATTTTTTAAGCATATACTCCATAGAAGATTGGAAATGAAATGAAGAAAAGGGTTAATTATATATTAAATTCTAAAGTATATACTTCCTCTATTTCTAAAAGATTGTCGTTTAAGGTTAATGCATATAGATTAAGAAATATAATTAATACTTAGCAAAAATACTATACTGCCCTTATTAATTGTCTCAACCAATTATTCCTCTCTCAATGTTTCTTATTCAATTCAACCAATTAACTTCTTATTCAACCAATTACTACTTATAGCATTAAATTGAATAAGAATTATTGGGAAGGGAAGAAAACTTTAAATAGAAGAAAACTTTAAATAAGGGTAAAGTAGGAAAAAAATAGTTAATGTGTATTGATAAACTCAAAACGACAATCTTTTTGGAACAAAAATTACTTCCTAAAACGACAATCTTTTAAGAACGAAGGGAGTATTATTTTACCATTCGTAACCTGATATTTAAACGTTCTTATTTCGTTACTTAAAGTACTGCTAAGTATAACTGGCCTAATTTTCGGCCAAAAAAGTGACTGAAACTGCCACGTGTTTAGGTAGAGGGAGTATAAGTACGATTTGACCGTATATTTTTATATTTGACCGTATAAAATTAACTTAAAAATAATTTTATATTAATCTTATTCAAAAATACGTACCAATCATTTTCAAATACCCAAATTAATGTAATTTCATTTTTTTCCTCTTCATCATTTTCCCCATCTACCATTAAACTCAAAAATTTCAAAATCTAAAATACTCAAATCATTCATGGAACCCAAATTTGAAACATAAATTGGGGAAGAAATTAAATCTAAATCTAAATCATGTTCTCTCTCTAAAACATGAAACCCAAATCTAAAAACTATGTTCTATCAAAACTCCCAAAACTCAAATCATTTGTGAAACCCAAATTTGAAACACAAATAGGAAAAAAAATCTAAATCTGAAACATATTCTCTCTCTAAAACATGAAACCCAAATCTAAAAATTATGTTCTATCGAAAATTTCAAAACCCAAATCATTCATGAAACCCAAATTTGAAACACAAATTGGGGAAGAAATCTAAATTTGAAGCATGTTCTTTCTCTAAAACATGAAGCCCAAATTTGTAGCTTTGGGTTGTTGGCTCGGATTTGCAAATTTGTAGGCTTTGGCTTGGGTCGAGAGGGCTGTCGACTATGGAGCCAGTGGTCATGGGTTATAGATTTATAGCATCAAATTTCAGAAATTCAACGAACAAGGCTGGTCTTGGTTCGTAGATTTGCAGGCACAAATTTGTTGTTTTTGGAGAGCACCAAAAACAACCAATTCTTTGAGGAGTGGGAGGTCGAGACTGCATTGATGAACACCCAGAATTCGAAAGAAAGAGATCAAAAAGACCTATTTTGTGACTTCAATTTCAAACCCAGTTCTCCATCGATCTTTCCCCTTTTTGCAAGGTGAGAAAATCACACTTTCCCTAGAGGAATCTGACAATTTTGAGGGAGAAACAGAGAGCTCAAATTGGGATTTTTGGGTTTCAAATCTTTTTCTCAGATTGTATTTGAGTTGATAAATTTGATTTATTTTATTTTTGGGTAATTAGTTTGCTAATAACTTTATTTTATTTAATTAAGTAATTTATTTGACATAATTTATTTTGTTAATTATTTTATTTAGATTAATTAGTATGTTAATTATTTTATTTTGTGTTATTTATTTGAGTTAATAGTTGACTTAGTCATATTTCATCCTTAAGTTTTGATGATGAATTGTTCATATACTAAATTGTTTTATGGCATTTCAGGTATTTGATGATAAAGAACATTGGTGGGATATTCAAGTGGTTGAAGGATTTTTCTTTACTAGGAAACAAAGTGTAAGGTCAAATTGCATAATAATTGATTTTTCATTTAAAGGCTCTAGGACATATCATTGACATTTAATTTTATGTCTTAAATGAAAAATAATTAAATCTAATGAAAAAGATTTTTCTAAATAAAATTACTTGAGATTAGATTAAATATATGTTATCAAAGTACAAAAGGGTTTAAAGATTTATAAAACGTTACTTGATATTCTTGGATTATATATATTGAATCTTGCTTGGGGTATATATATGAGTGTATCACGTGTGCATGCATGCCTAGAAGCTAAAAGGATGGTAGCTACACATTTGTTGTGATATGATGTGTGTATGCAGTTTTCAAGGGATAGTAATTATAGATTTCTTGGAACTATAATACCTTTGATATTGGAAAGATAAAGGAAGATCAATAGTGTGCTATTACACGCTAACGTCACTTTAAGATAGAGAGATAAAGTCAAAGATTTTTTAGTGGGTTATCTTTTAAAGAGTCTTTGAATATTATCCAAACAATATAACTAAAAATGTTGTTTTTCTTTACCGTTGTGGGTTTGTTCAATTATCTGTAATATATTATCAAGCCGGTTTTTATGGACTAATGGAACAGATGTAATCTAGAATTAACGGTAACTTTATTATGGGCTATATAAATTGTATTTCATGTATGGAATTGATTACGACTCACGAAATACTCTTTGCATTAATTATTGATATAATCAAGCTACTTGATTTAATTGGTGCAAACTTTGATCAGCTGAGCAATTATATTTCTGATATCTTTTTAGCTGGTAATTGGTAAGATTTAATTGATTATCTTTCTGTCCTAATTGATCATTGCACTTAGTTGAGCCTTTAATTGTTAAATTGATTATTCTTGCATTGATCAAAGACCTCTATATTTATATTTAATTTTCTGTTTAGACTAAGTGTAGTCTAAAGGTGTTAATCCTGGTGGATTAATTGGAGAAAAAGTTTACAAACAGGTTCAAGGAAGCAAATGTGCTTAAGGAGTGCTTAGGTGCACAAGGAGCAAGAGTGCTCAAGAGAAATTAATTGTTGTAAGAATTTATTTTGTAATCAGTGATTATTTATAAAGAAATAAATAAAGTAAGTCTCCAATACTAGTTGGTATTGGACGTGGATTAGGCTACTATTTTAGAAGGTAGTAGTTGAACCACGTAAAAATTCTTGGTGTTCATTTAATTAATTGTTCTTAATTTTATTGATAACAAGAATTAAGGTTAATATAATAAGTTAATATATAAACAAGATTTTCTAAAACTTAAGATATCTATTTGATTATTTCAGCATACTAAATTTGAAAGTATTTAAATAG
The DNA here is from genome assembly GCA_020205615.1 of Panax quinquefolius. NCBI lineage: Eukaryota > Viridiplantae > Streptophyta > Magnoliopsida > Apiales > Araliaceae > Panax > Panax quinquefolius. Next base: position 99,689,065 of record CM035159.1, read on the forward strand.
TTTTTGTAATTAAGGAAACCAAGTTAATTATATCAGCAAGCTGAAATAAGAAAAAGTTTTGAAGTAAAACAAAAATTGACCATAGTTGTTTGAACACTTATTCAACCCCCCTTCTAAGTGTACCTATTTAAATTTCATTTGGTATCAGAGCTTGGCTCTATTTATCTTGGTCTTAATTGGTTACTTGTAGGGAAAGATTCTGACATGGCACAGTTCGGGAACAACAATCAAGAAGGTCAATCAACCAACCGACCACCACTGCTGCATGGAACCGATAACTATAACTTTTGGAAGTTCCGGATGAGGATCTATCTTAAAAGAGATCCTTAAGAATGGTGGGTCGTTGAGAACGGACCGGTTATTCCACGAAAAGATGATGGGACACCAAAGACTCTGCTAGAAATAGATTCAACCGAAACTTACATGGTCTCGTATGATTCAAGGGCAATGAACACACTTCTCAGCGGCATGGTATAGTCTGAGATACATAAAGTCTCTTCATGCAACACATCCAAAGAGATATGGGATACTCTATTGGTAAGTCATGAAGGTACCTCCAAAGTACGAGAAGTTAAGCTAAGCATGATTATGCACGATTATGAAATGTTCAAGCTCGAAAAAGATGAAACCATTAAGCTAGCTCAAGCAAGATTTCTAGTCCTTACAAACTCCTTGAAATTACTGAACAAGACTATTCCTCAAAGTGAGATCAACCGTAAGGTACTTCGGACTATGCCCAAAAGGTTTGCTTCTAAAATCACTACTCTTCAAGATTCTCCTACTATTTCTTCCATGGACACATTAACTCTATTTGGTGAATTAGAAGAATATGAACATCAGTTAAAGAGATATGGTGATGAGGAGGAAACTCCTCGAAGAAAGGTCTTAACTCTTACTGCAGATAATGAGGAGGAACTTGATGATGACTCAGATGAAGAAATAGCCATGATATCAAGAAGACTCAAGGGGCTACTACAAAGGAAGAACAAGAGAAGAAACACTTTCAATTCAAATAAGAACAAAGGGAAGACAAACTACAAAGACAACAAGAAGAATAAAGCCCTTATTACTTGGAGTGATGAGGAATCCGAAGAGGAGATCGATGCTAAAGATGAGATAGCTCAAGTATGCTTCGTGGGAATTGAAAGTGAATCTAATCAGGTATCTCTTAATGAACTAAACTCATTAGAGCATGAAAATAAGAAGTTAAAAGAAAAGAATGCATGTTTGAAAGGTTTAGTTAATACATTAATGAGTGAAGTAGATTCATTAATATATGAAAACAAAGAAATTAAAAAAGAGTCATCATGTAATGATGAAAAGATTTTGATTGCAAAAAATGACTTCTTAGACAATTATAACAAAATACTTTTCAACAAAGTTAATCATCTAAATAAGGAAGTTGAAAAATTGACTAATGAACTAAAAATGAGGGATGTATATATTGATGCATTTAGTAATGAATCTCATTGTACGACTATTCTAATTAATGAACTACAAAAGGAAAATGAGTCACTAAAATCAACACTTGCTAAATTTTTTCAAGGAGAAGAGAATCTTGCTTTATGTTGGGAAAACAAAGACCTGGTTTTGAAAAACAATGAATTGGCTATATATAATCCCACTTACAAAAAGAGAGATATAAAAATGTTAAAATCAAAAACAAGTTTTAGACTAAATGTTTGTTCTCCTTTCACAACTTGTAAACATTGTGGTATTAAAGGTCATTTAGATATAAATTATTTTAAGAAATAAAATAAGGTTAAAAAGGTGTGGATTAAAAAGGGTGAATTACTTGCTACTAACATAAGTGGACCCGAAAAGATATGGGTACCAAAAGGATGAATTATTCTTTCTTAACAAAGGCAAGAGTTCTATCTCAAAAATGGATTCTTGATAGCGGATGTTCTCGTCACATGACAGGTGATAAATCAAATTTTATGGAACTAGATATCAAGAAGAAAAATGGAACGGTCACGTTTGGAGACAATAGAACCTGCGAAATAATCGAAAAAGGTAAAATTGGTAATGATAAGGTAAGTATAAATAATGTTCACCTTGTTAACGATCTTGGATTTAATTTAATTAGTATCAGTCAATTAATGGATAATGGCCATCAGGTTAATTTTGAAAAAGATAAATGCACAATATTTCATGGTACTAACAATACTACTCTAGTAGCACAAAGAGAAGAAAATATATATACTCTTGATTTTGAGCAATATATAGGATGAAGAACTATGTCTTACTTCAGTACAAGATGAAGCTTATCTATGGCATAAGAGGATGGGACATGTTCATATGGATCTAATCAAGAAGCTATCTATAAGGAGTCTTGCATTCCTTGTCAACTGGGAAAACAAGTAAGAACCTCTTTTACGACAAAGAATATGGTATCAACCTCCTCTCCCTTGCAATTACTTCATCTTGATTTATTTGGACCAGAAAGACATTCTAGTATTAATGGTAAACTTTATGCATTTGTAATAGTTGATGATTTTTCCATATACATATGGGTATTATTTTTGAGAACTAAGGATGAAGCATTTAAAGAGTTTGAAAAATTAATAAGGAATCTTGAAACAAAGTATAGCTACAAACTCATTAGAATTAGAAGTGATCATGGTACTGAATTTCAAAAAGATTTCATAACTTTTTGTGATCAAAGAGGTATTAGCCATGAATTTTCAGCCCTAAGGACCCCTCAACAAAACGGGGTGGTGGAAAGGAAGAATAGGACTCTACAAGAGGCGACAAGAACTCTACTACAAGAAAGTAAGCTTCCAAAGAAATTTTGGACCGAAGAAGTAAGTACATCATGTTATGTTTTAAATAGAGTACTCATTCGTCCTATTATTTTGAAAACACCTTATGAGCTTTTAAATAATAAAATTTCGAACATAAGTTATTTCAAAGTATTTGGTTCTAAATGTTTCATCTTAAATACAAGTGATAATTTGGGAAAATTTGATGCTAAGTCGTATGAAGGAATATTCATTGGCTATTCTCAAAATAGTAAGACTTATCGTATTTTCAATATTAGAAAATTATGTGTAGAAGATTCTGTTTATGTCACTTTCAATGAGACTAACAATGATCTTCTAATAGAAAGTGAAGATGATGCAGGAAATTTGGAGATAATGTAATTCAAAGAAACCAAAAAGAACAAAACAGAGATCGAATAAAATGATTTGAAATCAAATTGATGACCAAAGATGAAACGTGGACTCTCGAAAATTGCAAGATGCAAAAAATGAGTCTCATGATCAAGAGGAAGTTATACATGATATCCAAATGACAAGAACAACTAGATATATCAAGAATCATCCTCCGGAAAATATCATTGGAGATATCAACAAAGGTGTAACCACACGAAGAGGTTTACAAAATCATTGTGCATTCTCTGTATTTTTGTCACAGGTTGAGCCAAAGAATGCAAAGGATGCAGTTCTTGATGAAAACTAGCTAGCGCAATGAAAGAAAAACTTCAAAAATTTGAGAGATGCCAAGTGTGGGAACTTATGCCTCCTCCAAAAGATGTTTCCATCATTGGTACAAAATGGGTATTCAAGAACAAACTTGATGAGTACGGGACAATTACTCATAACAAAGCAAGGTTAGTAGCTCAAGGATACAACCTACAAGAAGGGATTGACTACGAAGAAACTTACGCCCCAGTTGCGAGACTAGAGTCCATCCGAATCTTGTTAGCATTTGTTTATTATAAGAAGTTCAAGCTTTATCAAATGGACGTAAAGAGTGCGTTCCTCAACGGATACATCAATGAAGAGGTATATGTAAAATAGCCTCTTAGATTTGAACACGAGAGGTATCCAAACCATGTCTACATGTTAAAGAAAGCTCTCTATGGACTAAAGCGAGCTCCAAGGGCTTGGCACGAAAGGTTGAGTAAGTATTTACTTTCTAATGGTTTTATTAGAGGAAAAATTGATTCCACATTATTTAATAAGCATAAAAATAAAAATATCATTATTGTACAAATATATGTAGATGATATAATTTTTGGTGTTACTAATGATTTTCTTTGTGAGTGGTTTTCCAAGTGCATGCATAAAGAATTTGACATAAGTTTAATGGGAGAGCTTAATTTTTTGGGACTTCAAATCAAGCAAACGAAGGAAGGAATTTATATCCATCAAACCAAATACACAAAAGAATTACTCAAGAGATTTGGCTTTAAAGGATCTAACTCGAAAAGTACACCCATGAGCATATCAATAAAGCTCACCACTGATGAGAAAGGTATTGATGTTGATATAACAAAATATCGAGGTATGATTGAATGCTTAATATACTTAATTGGTTCTAGACCCGATATAATGTATAATGTTTGTCTGTGTGCAAGATTTCAGGCTAAACCCAAAGAATCACACTTAAATGTTGTTAAAAGAATTTTGAAATATTTAAGTGGTACTATTAACTTAGGGTTATTTTATCCAATTTTCAATGAACTAATAAGTTATTCAGATGCTGACTATGCAGGGTGTCAAATCGATAAAAAAAATACGAGTGGTGCTTGTACTTTCTTGGGACAAAGTCTCGTATCATGGCATAGTAAAAAGTAAACCTCAGTGGCTCTTTCAACTACTGAGGGTGAATACCTAGCTGCAGGAAGTTATTGTTCTCAGATTTTATGGATGAGGCAAACCCTATGTGATTTTGATATATTATGTGAATGTGTGCTCATATACTGTGATAACTCTAGTGCTATAGATATCTCTAAAAATCCTATGTTACACTCACGTACAAAACACATAGAAGTAAGACATCATTTTTTAAGAGATACTGTATCAAATGGTTTAATTAAATTATTTTTTATTCTTACTGAAAATCAAATCACAGATATTTTTACTAAACCGTTAAGTGAAGACAGATTTTGTATGCTGCGAAGAGAACTTGGAATGTGTATAACATAACTCTTGTTGAAATTTTTAAGATCTGCATTATCTTTATCATATTTATATTCTGCATGCTTATCTTATTAACTGTTATAGTTAGGATAATTAATAATATGCTTTTACGGCTGCTCATTAAGTCCTTAATTCATGGACGCGGTATTATTCTAAGTATCTATCTTAATGGCTTTGAAAAATCGAAAAGACAGGATGACTGGGGTTTCTTGGGAAACGTAAGCGTATAGAGGTGTACATACATGCATCTGTCTCTCCTATTTTACTCTTTATCCTTCTCCATTCTCTCCACATTTCAAACTTTTTGTTTACTGACTCTCTTTCTCTTTCACTTCATACTAATCTTCTCTGTCTTTAAAATCCAAACACCATGAAAACCTTGACACACAAGTGTTCGATAATCGATTCTGATGATGATAAAATGGTTGTGCCTCCTCAATCGTCTGTCGGACCTTCCCGTAAATAATGAAAAATGAAAAGGTCGTGTCTGTGGAAACTGAGTCTTTGGACTCTTCATCTTCTGATGAATCAAACTTCTGTCCATCCTTGCTGAAATCCCCAGGGCCCTCTCGATGACGGAAGTCAACGATCCCATCGTATAAGCCTGAGTTTACACCACCATCATATTCGATAAACCCTATCCTCACCTCTGACCTTCCTGAAAATTTATTTCGTAGTAATGCTTATGAGGTACGATTTAAGACTGTTATTTTCCCGAAATAATTTGTTTATGAAAAATCTGTTGATCAAATCGGCTATCAAGCGTCTCCTCTAATTTTTTTTTTTGAATCATGTGGTATTTCTTCTATCATTTTTCCTCATTTAGTTGCATATTCTAGACTAGTTCAGCAGTTCTATACTATTCTGGAATGTCATGGAGATTTCTACACGTCTTTTATCAAAGGAAAATCATTATATTTCACTGTCATGGATTTTGGTAGCATTTTAAACATTCCATTCACGGGTGTCTGTCCATTTACTCGAAAAGGGGCTGTCCATTTTTCTTTTACTCCTTTGGAACAATTACAAATTATCATGGATAATCCTCTGATAAATGAAGTTTTTACTCCGAAAATGGTAGATGTTTCTCCTCTTGCATGTGTGCTTCATCATCTGATTAGGTATAATCTTTTGCCCCGCTTAGGTGGAGGTGCTGATTTTACCTATCAGGATTTGATAATAGTTGCTATGATTTTGAAAGGCGTGTCTTTTAATCTATCTCAAATGTTGCTACATCAAATGATGAGTTATTTGCGAAAAATAAAGACGTGTTATAGTGCGAGTCTAACCACTCTCTTTAATCATTTTAAAATTTCATTTGACAATGAAATTTCTGTTGATGTGACTGATTCACTCAGTGTTACTACTTTAAAAATGTCTTGTATTGCTTTGTGTGACGCCCCCAAAATAGGTATACGTCACCCATCTTGAGTCGCCAAATACATGATACTAAATTCAAACTGATTATACAATAGTCGTGTAAAATACGACAAAATACATGCTGTGAGTTTTAATACAAATATTGTCATCTAGACAATATCCACACTCAATTTAGTCCTCATTACATTTATTATCACACTATTTAACAGAATAGTGAGGACTACTAAGACACCATCTCGGACCATCACTCCGCTTCCCGACTAGTCCCGCCACGCTTCATTTCATCAAGAGAAGAAAAGGTGAAAGAAAGGGTGAGCTCAACTAGCCCAAGAAGAAATATTATGACTAAGATAATGCAGAATAAATTATCATTAGTCCTCAACAGTGTTAAACTGATAAAATACAATAGACATCAAGTTTAACTGCAGCGGAACATGCAATCCATTAAAAGAGTCGAGTAGAGAATAAAATCTACTATCTTTTATGATTTAAAAAGGTTTTTCATCACTTTTATCGCTGAGACTCAGCTTAATAAATAATCCACATCATCCTTGCACTACGACCAAGGATATTCATTAGGGTCACGACCACAAATTATTCATGCACTACGGGCCAAGGATATTTGTGTATTCATCAATGGTCATGATCATGCCAACAACTGTCAATCAATACATTTCGGGCCAATGAGGACTTTTACCACATCATTTATAACATTACGATTATTATTACACCGAATAATCCTTGGTCATAATCATACCAAGTCCATCTATGCACTACATGCCACAGATGACTTTCAAAAATAATATAAACATGAGGATGATGACAATGATATAAGAATTCAATAAAACAAGTTCAAGAATTAATTTATTCAGAACTAATAACGTGTAGCGCCCCCAAAATAGGTATACATCACCCATTCTCGAGTTTATCAATACATGGTACGAAAACAACTACAACTTTATTATTACAACAAGAAAGCTGTGAGTTTAAATACAAATATTATCTTCTGAGACAATATCTATACTCAAATATATCTTCATCACATTTATTGATACATTATTTTACAAAATGGTGAGGACTACTAAACAACTCTCTCTAGAACCTTCATTCCATACCCAGACTACGTACTCGCTTATATTCTCGCCTCCGAGAAAAATGGAACAAAAAGAAAAAGGGTGAGCTCAACTAGCTCAAAAAGAATATTATGACTAAGATAATATACAACAAATTATCGTTAGTCTTCAACAGGAAAAATCTAATAGAATACAATAGACAACAAATTTTAAATCAATATTCATGGTGGAAATAATAATTCATTAGAAGAGTTAAGTAGAGAATGCAAACTACTATCTTCTATGTATGAATTTAAAAGTTCATCGCCTATCTTTTATCCCCGTAACATCAATCAATATACATCTGAATCAAATATTCATCTTTGCACTACAATTCAAAGATATTCATCATTAGTCATGTTCATTTAAACACTGTTCATCTTTGCACTACTCACGGGCCAAAGATATTAATCGATTAGTCATGTTCATCTCAACAACACTGCTCATCTTTGCACTACAAAGCCAAAGATATTCTTCAGAATCATTCATCTTTGCACTACGGGCCCAAAGATATTCAATAATATCATCATTTAAGGCGAGGATGATGAAAATATTTTAAAAAAACGAATCCATGAAACAAAATGACAAGGATTAAGGATTAAGGATTAAGGATTCAGTACTTTGTTTTATCCATGTTCAAAAAATACCTCAAAATAATCATAGTGGTGTAAAATTCAAGAATGATCAAAACATGGATACAATCAAAGCTAGTATCCGAATAGATATTTTGGACAAAAAGAAGAAATTTTATTTTTCGATGAATAGTGTCAGATATCGTGAATAGTATCGTATACGTGAATAAGTAACTCAAACACCAAAAGATAGAAATTCCACAAAAACATCTTCACGCTTTCATGAATAGTACTTCGTGAATAGTAACTCATGAATAAGAACTCGTGAATAAGAACTCATGAATAAGTAACCCGAAATATACGAAAAGTTCCAAATTTGATAAAAAGTTCCAACCAATATTTCAAATAATGATATTGAAGAAATAATATCATTTGAGAAGAAAATAACATCCTTACCTCGAAAAATTAGTACTTCTAAATTTGAATATCGGTATAGTCTTTGAAGGAACTTGCACCGCCTAGCAATAATACTCAAAGTATACTCAAAATACTCACAAGAATACGCCGATAATATAGAGAGAAAACTTCGCTTTACGGTGTGATTTTCAATTCTAACCTAAGCACCCTATTTATAGGAAATTGCTAGAACACCAAAGCGAAAATTTAATAAATTAATAATATAATTATATAAATTTCTTACACATGCCTAGAATCTGATTTCAGCCATCAAACACATGCCACCTTCTAAAAAAAGTAAGAAAAAACGTTTTTCTAATTTTAAATATTTTAAACTTCCAAAAATCAATTATTTCGGAGCTTCGGAGCTTCGGAACTTCAATAATTCATAATAAATAGCCCTTTCATCAGAAAATTCGAATCTCGCGAGTTTTTATAGGAATTTCAATTCTCTACAACTTTTCGAAGAAAATTTTTCCAAATTCCAAATAGAAATTGACCGAAAATCCACAAACAAGCGATTTTACAAAGCTATAATCAAATTTCAAATAATAAATGGGGTCCACCAACATGTTTAACATGTTTTAAACATTTATTGCAACAAAAATACTCTTCCCTCGTATACTCATAAATCCCATATTCGCTAGTAAAATATCACCATTATTATATTATTAAAATATAATAATACATTATCTTATCGATAAAATTTCAATTTTCAACAATTGTCACATTAAAATTTTTCTCCATCTATATCCATATAAAATCAATATTTTCCTCATCATATGAATCAATAATTAATTATTCATAAATAATATTACTGTAATCACAATATTGACAACCAGCGTTGTAAAGACCCTAACTTATTATTAATGAAATTTAATTTTCTATTTATTATTTTGAAATAGTAAGGGTTGATTTGATTAATGTGGATTGTTAGGGTTAAATACGCAAATATTTCAAAATAAGCAAGTGGTTATAAAATATTCATTGTTATTTGGGGAATATTCGTTTGGTCGTGGAATATTCAGATCGCTTGGAATATTCGATGCGACCGCTGCCAGCCCATATGTGGGCCCCATAACGGAAAAAACGATTGGATGAAGAAAACGACAAATATAAGTTGGTTAAAAATAACTACAGTAGTTATTACCGTTAAGACTGTTGGAATACCCGGTGGTTAAAATACGAGAATACGCGTGGTCGCATAATAAAGACACCCGATTGCATACAAAGATTGTTGAATTATCGATCCTTACGTAAGAAGGCACTACTCAATAATTGTTACAAAGAATTACTCGCTCAAAGATTTTATTTTATTGATTCAATAATTGCTGCGTTGGTATTTTATATTATTGTTGTTTCAATAATTGTCACTTCACGCATTTCCCCATTATCGATCAATAATTCATATTATTTGAATAATATTATTAGATAACATTATTGGCAATGTCTAGAAAGTTCGCTCAAGGAGAGGTTTGGTCACCTAATTAATTGCCGCCAGCAGAAGGAGAGATCCTTATTGGAAAGTCCCTCTTTCCCAGAACCGCCTCGTCATTATAATTGTGATTCTCGTAATATTATTTGTGAATAATTAATTATTGATTTATATGATAAGAAAATATTTATAAACGATGGATTTATTTATTTTATGTGGTTATAATTGAATGATTTAATGTTGAGGTGTTTTATCGATATTTTATCTGATTGGAGGTATTAAAAATCAAATCGTGGGTTTTTAGATATATCATGGGGTTATAATTTTTAATCGACCGCTGGATTGTGGTAATTTTTGGGTATGTTATACATTCATAAGTTGAGTATATGTCCACAAATTTTGAACCGTTAAAAATGCACGAATGATTTGTTGTGAATTTTAAGAGGTGTCGAATTCAGAAATTAGGTTTATAATTGATTTTGGTGGAAAATTCTAGAATTGAGTGGGCCACACTTGTGGTTGGTGAAAAAATGTGCTGAATTTTATTTCAAATGTGGTGGGTGGCAATAGTAGCGAGTAAAGCCATCAGTAGCAGTCAAGTCTCGCTTCTACGGCTAACATTTTCCTATAAATAGAGGGCTGTTTAGAATTGAAAATCACACCGTAAACAAAGTTTTCTCTTTTCTCTCTATATTATCGAGCGTATTTTGTGAGTATTTAGATACTTTGAGAGTTGTTGTTCAAGATAAGTTTCATTCAAAGATCACTTCCGATCTTTCCTTCCGGTAATCGATTCTTTGAGGTAAGGGATATTTTTTTTTTCAGAATGATATTATTTCTTCAATATCATTATCTTTGAAATATCGGTTGGTACTTTTTATCAAATTTGGAACTTTTCATGCTCTGGTTACTATTCATGAGTTACTATTCACGAAGTTACTATTCATGAGTTACTATTCACGAAGTTACTATTCACAAGTACTATTCATGAAGCGTGAAAATGTTTTTGTGGAATTTCTATCTTTTGGTGTTTGAGTTACTATTCACGTGATACTGACTATTCACGATACTGAAAGACTATTCAATTTAAAAATAAAATTTCTTCTTTTGTCCAAAACATCTATTCGGATACTAGCTCGATTGTATCCATGTTTTGATCATTCTTGAATTTTACACCACTATGATTATTTTGAGGTATTTTTGAACATGGATAAAACAAAGTACGAATCCTTAATCCTTAATCCTTGTCATTTTGTTTCAATCGATTCGCTTTTTTAAAATATTTTCATCATCCTCGCCTTAAATGATGATATTATTGAATATCTTTGCCCAGTAGTACAAAGATGAATGATTTCTGAAGAATATCTTTGGCCTCAGAAGTGCAAAGATGAACAGTGTTGAGATGAACATACCGATCGATTAATATCTTTGGCCCAGTAGTGCAAAGATGAACAGTGTTTAAATGAATATGACCAACTCGATGAATATCTTTTGGTATGTAGTGCAAAGATGAATATTTGATTCCGTATGTTTATGGATTGATGTTACAGGATAAAAGATAGACGATGAACTTTTAAATTCATACATGTAAGATAGTAGTTTGCATTCTCTACTTAACTCTTCTAATGAATTATTATTTCACCGCGAATATTGATTTAAAATTTGTTGTCTATCAGATTCTATTAAATTTTTCCTCGTTGAGACTAACGATAATTTGTTGTATATTATCTTAGTCATAATATTCTTTACCGAGCTAGTTGAGCTCACCTTTTCCTTTTTGTTCCATTCTTCTCGTGGAGGCGAGAATATAAATGAAAGTACGTAGCCTGGGTAATGGAATGAAGGTTTTAGAAAGGATTGTTTAGTAGTCCTCACCATTTTTGTAAAATAATGTATCAATAAATGTGATGAGGATTTATTTGAGTATAGATATTGTCTGTAAGATAATATTTGTATTTAAACTCACGCTTTCTTGTCAGTAATAATAAAGTTGTAGTTGCTTCGCACTCATATATCGACAACTCGTAATGGGTGATGTATACCTATTTTGGGGGCATCACAGCTTGGTATCGTAGCTTAGGATATGATCTCCATGAGATCGGGAATAGAACTAGGAGGGAGAGAGATGAGTAAATCCTTCGCTAAAGTGTCCTACCTAAGCTTATTTGTTAGTTGTCAAGATATAAGGGATATTATGTGATATATTGATTTCCTTAATTAACCCTTGTTTTATGACAAAGATTTGAGAATGTCGAATCGAGAATATTAACAATGGAAATGAGAACGTGGAGACGCTCAGACTCACCAACGAGGAGAACGTGCAACAGTCATGGCAATGTTCCTCCCGTGAACAACACCATGGAGCGAGATGATGAACGAGGGATGTTTAGAAGTTTTTGCGGTTCATGCAAAATCGACGAGGAGACTCGTGTTCAAAATACGTGAGGAAATGATAGCAATTCACAAGTTGTCACAAAATGCAAGCGCTTCAAAGAGTCGGGACCACCGAATTTAAGGGAAAGCCGATCCGATCACGGCGGAAACACGGGTCAAGCAAATTACCAAGATATTCGATGTCTTGGGATGCACGGAGGAACAGTAGGTTCCATTCGCCACCTTTATGTTCCGTGGAGAGCGGAGACCATCGGTGGGAGTCTCGTGAAGCGCACTCCATCCAAATTCGCACTCAAAGATGTATTGGGAGACATTTCAGAGACTATTTAATGACAAATACTTTCCTCGAAAGTGTTCGGCTATATGAAGGAAGTGGAGTTCATCAGACAGAGCAAAACAACACGACGGTGTCTCAAAGACGAGGCAAAGTTTGCGAGTTATCCGTGTTTGCACCTCATTTGGTGGAGAATGAGGAACGATGACGCGGATGTTTCTTAGAGGTTTGAAACCCAAGATACGCCAAGATCTCATTTCTCATAAACTTTCTTTATTCAGATGTTGTAAAATGTGGCTCAATTATTAGAGCGAGATAACGAGTACTACCAACCGAGGGACCATAACCGTGATCGTACTGAGATAAAGCAAATAATGTAATAATGATAACTCATGAGAAAGAAATGATTTGGACAGAAATGGTAACCACTCGGGTGGTAATCATGGTCATGAAAAATGTAAGAAGCGAGTCAGAGGAGATTTTAAAAGAGGAGATTTAACAACGACTATGTGAAGACGACAAAGGCAGTGAAAGAATCGGTTCTAAGGGAGGAGAACGACCACCCATTATATGCTACAAATGCGAAAAAGAGGGACATATCACCAAACCGCCCACAACAGCTTCAAGGTATGCTATAGTTGTGGAAAGGAAGGACATATCGCCGAGATCAGATTGTGCAGAAGCGAAACCTAGTTCAATGGGACGGTGACTCAAAAAGATCGTCCTAGAAAAGTCAAAGTCAACGATTCCGGGAAGAAAGCGTTTGTTGTATCGGGTCATAATGCGAGGAACCCAAACGAGGTGATCACGGTAAGCTATTTATAAATTCTTGCGAAGTTTATACCTTACTTGATACCGGTCTACCCATTCATTTATCTCTCCGCATGTGCTCAACGCTTAAACTTGACTCCGAGAAATTAGACTTTGATCTATCTCGTGGAAACTCCGTTAGAGAAACTTTCATCACATCCACTGCTTATAAATCTTGTTTGATTCAAGTTGGCACCATTACCTTACCTGGTTGACCTTATCTCTTTAAAGATACTTGCTTTTGATGTGATTTTAGGGATTGATTGGTTAACTACTCATCATGCCAAAATTGATTGTTTTCGTAAGGTTGTTAGTTTTCATATTCCTAACCAACTCGTTGTATGCGAATTCAAGCAACTAAACCATTAAAATCAATCACCGCTCATATCTAATCATAAAGCTATTCGCTTATTGAAAAATGGATGTCAAGCTTTCATAGCCCATGTTATGGATTTGAATAAAGACACGCCAAATTTGAATAATATTCTGCTTGTTATCGACTTTCCGACGATTTCAAGAACTTCCCGCCTACCCCGTAACGTGAAGTTGAATTCTTTATCGATCTCAACTCGCACAAAGCCCATTTCTAAAACCCCATATCGAATGGCTCCTATTGAACTTCAGAGTTAAAGGTCCAACAACAGAATTGTTGGACATCGGTTTCATTGGCCCCAAGACATCTCCTCAGGGTGCTCTGTGCTTTATTCAGTAAAGAAGAAAGACGGAGTATGCGACTTTAGATTGACTATCGAGAATTGAACCATGTCACCATCAAGAATAGGTATCCTCTACCTCAGATTGATGACTTGTTTGACCAAATTGCAAGGCACAATTCTTTTCAAAAATCGATCTTCGCTCGGATATCATCACCAAGATTAAAATCGAGGATATTCCAAAGACCGCCTTCGAACTCCCAGATGGGCATTATGAATTCTTAGTCATGTCTTTCGACTAACTAATGCTCCTCGCGGCTTTCATGGATATGATGAACCGAGTATTCAAGGAATATTTGGATCGGCTCATTGTTGTTTTATTGATGACATCCTCATATATTCCAAAAGCCGTGAAGATCATGAGCACCATTTGAAGTCGGTACTCCAAAGGCTTCGTGAAAACCAACTATATGCCAAATTGAAGAAATGCGAGTTCGGCTTGAGGAAGTAGCATTCCTTGGGCACGCGGTGTCAAAACATGGAGTATATGTTGATCCCCAAGATCAAGCAATACAAAGTTGGAGCAACCGGAAGTTTCCGGTGATCAAGTACGTAGCTTTTTGGCTTAATTTGGTTATTATCGAGATTCGTGGAAGGGTTTTCTAATCGCTACTCCATTAACTCAAATTAACTCGAAAGGATACGAAATTCGCTTTGAGCGAAGAATGCGAGAAGAGTTTCCAAGAGCTTAAGAGAGACTTATTTCGCACTTGTTCTAACAATACCATCCGGTTCTTGATGGATTTGTTATCTCGATGATGCTTCGTGCAAAGGGTTAGGATGTGTTCTCATGCAACGTGGGAAAGTCATAGCCTATGCCTCGCGACAACTTAAAGAGTATGAGAGGAATTATCCTACTCATGATCTAGAGTTAGCAATATGATCGTTTTAAAAAGATATGGAGGCACTATCTATATGGGAGAAAGTGGAGATATATTCGCACCATAAAAGCCTTAAATATTTCTTCACTCAAAAGAACTCAACATGCGGCAATGACGCTGGCTCGAGCTATTGAAAGACTACGACCACACTATTCAATACCATCCTCGGTAAAATTTAACGTGGTAATGACGCGTTGAGTAGAAGATCATATGCGAAACGAAAGCGATGATGATGTCAAGTATACGACAGAGCCAACTTTAATAGAAAAGTTAAGGTTGCTCAAGCCACCCAATTCGGAAATGATGCGTATGAAGAAGAAAGTATGCAGAAGGAGCTATTCCTAAGCGAGAATTGATGAAGAAGGAATACTTGAGTCCACTCTGCACTTTGTGTTCCTAACGACTCGATTTGAAGTACAAGATTATGATGGAGGCACACAATACACCATTTGCAATCCATCCTCGAAGTACTAAAATGTATCGTGATCTTCGACATACATTTTGGTGGAACAATATGAAGAGAGAGATTGCAAAGTTTATCTCAATGTGTTTAACTTGTCAACGTAAAAGGCGAGCATCTAGTACCTAAGGGTCCGCTGCAACCACTTGAGATTCCTAATGGAAGTGGGAACACATTACCATGGATTTCATTCACGGGTCTTCCTACGGTTTCTTTCAAGGCATCAATGCTATTTGGGTTATTGTTGATAGATTAACCAAATCTGCTCATTTTTTCCGATACGGAGACTTATTCCTCGAACGTCTTGCTAGTATGTACATAAATGAGATTGTGAGGTTGCATGGCATGCTCAGATCCATAGTTTGGATCGTGACCCAAGATTCACTTCAAGATTTTGGGTTAGCTTGCAAAAAGCTATGGGCACGGATTTGCGATTTAGTTCTATACCATCCTCAAACCAGACGGACAATCGAGAGAGGACTATTCAAACTCTTGAAGATTTATTAAGACTGTGTCCTAGACTTCAAGGGCGGTTGATAAGTATTTACCATCGGTGGAATTCTCCTACAACAACAAAGCTTATCGTGCAAGTATAGGTGTGGCTCCATTCAAGCATTATATGGACGAAAATGTCGTTCTCCAATATGTTGGGATGAGGTGGGTGAAGCAACATTGTTGGGACCCGAGTTAAGACGTATTTACTCACCGAAAAAGATCCAAATGATTCGACAACGATACAAACCAAGACAAGATCGACAAAAGAGTTATGCGGATCTTCATCGAAAGGACGTGGAATTTAATGTAGGGATCATGTATTGTCATGAAGTTGCTCCACGGAAGGGAGTTACAAGATTTGGGAAGAGAGAAAAGCTCAATCCACGATTTATCGGTCCATTTCAAATTCTTGACCGAGTAGGAAATGTAGCCTATAGACTTGCATTACCTCCAAGTATGTCTCGTGTTCATAATGTGTTTCACATATCCGTATTTCGTAAATATGTGAAAGACCCGAACCACGCTTATAGAAGTTAGAACCTGACGAGATAGTCAAGACTTAACGTATGAGGAGGTACCACCAAGATCTTGGATAGGAAGGAGCATGTCCCACGCCAAGAAAGTCATACCACAAGTTAAAGTTTTGTGGAGGAATCATGCTATAGAGGAAATGACTTGGGAATTGAAACGGAAATGAAAGCGAGGTATCCTCACCTTTTCAAACACACAGTATATCGCACGCCAATTTCGAGGACGAAATTTCATAAGGAGGGAGGTTGTAAGACCCCAACTTATTATTAATGAAATTTAATTTTCTATTTATTATTTTGAAATAGTAAGGGTTGATTTGATTAATGTGGATCGTTAGGGTTAAATACACAAATATTTCAAAATAAGCAAGTGGTTATAAAATATTCATCATTGTTGTGGGAATATTCGTTTGGTCGTGGAATATTCAGATCGTCGGGAATATTCGATATTTCGGCCGCACCATGTGTGGGCCCCATAACTGAAAAACGATTGGATGAAGAAAACGACAAATATAAGTTGGTTAAAAATAACTACAGTAGTTGTTACCAAGTAAGACCGTTGAATACCCGGTGGTTAAAATACAAGAATACGCTGTTGTCGCATTAACAAGACACTTCAGATTGCACAAAGATTGTTGAATTATTGATCCTTACGTAAGAAGGCACTACTCAATAATTGTTACAAAGAATTACTTCGCTCAAAGATTTTATTTTATTGATTCAATAATTGCTTGCGTTGGTATTTTATATTATTGTTGTTTCAATAATTGTCACCGCACAAAGATTTCCCATTATCGCATCAATAATTCATATTATTTGAATAATATTATTAGATAACATTATTGGCAATGTCTAGAAAGTTCTGCTCTAAGGAGAGGTTTGGTCACCTAATCAAGCCGCCAAGAAGGAGAGATCCTTATTGAAAGCCCCTCTTCCTGAACCGCCTGTCATTGTAATAATTGTGATTCTCAGAATATTATTTGTGAATAATTAATTATTAATTTATATGATAAGAAAATATTTATAAACGATGGATTTATTTATTTTATGTGGTTATAATTGAATGATTTAATGTTGAGGTGTTTTATCGAGATTTTATCTGATTGAGGTATTAAAAATCAAATCGTGGGTTTTAAGATATATCATGGGGTTATAATTTTAATCCGACCGCTGGATTGTGGTAATTTTTGGGTATGTTATACATTCATAAGTTGAGTATATGTCCACAAATTTTGAACCGTTAAAAATGCACGAATGATTTGTTGTGAATTTTAAGAGGTGTCGAATTCGTAAATTAGGTTTATAATTGATTTTGGTGGAAAATTCTAGAATTGAGTGGGCCCCACTTGTGGTTGGTGAAAAAATGTGCTGAATTTTATTTCAAATGTGGTGGGTGGCAATAGTAGCAGGTAAAAGCCATCGTGCAGTGGTGTCAAGTCTCGCTTCAATGGGCTAACATTTTCCTATAAATAGAGGGCTAAGTTAGAATTGAAAATCACACCGTAAACAAAGTTTTCTCTTCTCTCTCTATATTATTAAGCGTATTTTGTGAGTATTTAGATACTTTGAGAGTTGTTGTTCAAGATAAGTTTCATTCAAAGATCACTTCCGATCTTTCCTTCCAAAATAATCGATTCTTTGAGGTAAGGGATATTATTTTTTTCAAATGATATTATTTCTTCAATATCATTATGTCAAAATATCGTCAGTACTTTTTATCAAATTTGGAACTTTTTCATGCTCTGGGTTACTATTCATGAGTTACTATTCACGAAGTTACTATTCATGAGTTACTATTCACGAGTTACTATTCACAAGTACTATTCATGAAGCGTGAAAATGTTTTTGTGGAATTTCTATCTTTTGGTGTTTGAGTTACTATTCACGATACTGAGACTATTCACGATACTGACTATTCAATTCAAAAAAATAAAATTTCTTCTTTTCGTCCAAAACATCTATTCGGATACTAGCTCTCGATTGTATCCATGTTTTGATCATTCTTGAATTTTACACCACTATGATTATTTTGAGGTATTTTTGAACATGGATAAAACAAAGTACGAATCCTTAATCCTTAATCCTTGTCATTTTGTTTCAATCGATTCGCTTTCTTTAAAAATATTTTTCATCATCCTCGCCTTAAATGATGATATTATTGAATATCTTTGGCTCAGTAGTGCAAAGATGAATGATTTCGAAGAATATCTTTGGCCTCAGTAGTGCAAAGATGAACAGTGTTGAGATAACACGACCGATCGATTAATATCTTTGGCTCAGAGTGCAAAGATGAACAGTGTTTAAATGAACATGACCAACCGATGAATATCTTTGGTATGTAGTGCAAAGATGAATATTTGATTCCGATGTTTATGGATTGATGTTACAGGATAAAAGATAGACGATGAACTTTTAAATTCATACATGAAGATAGTAGTTTGCATTCTCTACTTAACTCTTCTAATGAATTATTATTTCACATGCGAATATTGATTTAAAATTTGTTGTCTATCAGATTCTATTAAATTTTTCCCCGTGAAGACTAACGATAATTTGTTGTATATTATCTTAGTCATAATATTCTTTACCGAGCTAGTTGAGCTCACCCTTTTTCCTTTTTGTTCCATTCTTCTCGTGGAGGCGAGAATATAATGAGTACGAAGCTCTGGGGTATGGAATGAAGGTTTTAGAAAGGATTGTTTAGTAGTCCTCACCATTTTGTAAAATAATGTATCAATAAATGTGATGAGGATTTATTTGAGTATAGATATTGTCTGTAAGATAATATTTGTATTTAAACTCACGCTTTCTTCGTTGTAATAATAAAGTTGTAGTTGTTTCGCACTCATGTATCGACAACTCGTAATGGGTGATGTATACCTATTTTGGGGGGCGCCACAGCTTCCTGTGAAAGAGGGGCTTTCCAATAAGAATTTCTTCTTCTTGCGCAGCAATTGATTAGGTGACAAAACCTCTCCTTGTATGTAACTTTCTAGACATTGCCAATAATGTTATCTAATAATATTATTCGGATAATATGAATTATTGCTTCGATCATCGAAAAATACTGTAATGACAATTATTGAAACAACAAAGAATATAAAATATCAACGCAGAGAATTATTAACTCAATAAAATAATCGAATAAGAATTATCGTAACCATTATCGAGTAGTGCCTTCTTCACGTAAGGATCAATAATTGTGCAATACCGCAGTCTTCTCGTGTTTTAACCACCGGTATTTTAACAAGATAATCTGCAATAATAACTACGCTTATATTTTTAACCAACTTATATTTGTCGCTTTCTTCATCCAATCGCTTTCAGTTATGGGGCCCACACATACGGTCAAGGTCGCTGCCATGCATTTAATATTCCCCGACAAAGATTTAATATTTCACGACCAAACTAATATTCCCCGACAACAATGAATATTTTATAACCACTTACTTATTTTGGAGTATTTATGATTTTACCCTTAACTATCCACATTAATCAAATCAACCCTTACTATAATAAATAGAGAAAATTAGATTTCATTAATAATAAGTTGGGGTCTTACAACCTCCCTCCTTATGAAATTTCGTCCTCGAAATCGACGTGACGCATCTGTGTTTTGAAAAGGTGAGGATACCTCGCTTTCATTTTCTGCTTCCAATTCCTGTGTCATTTCCTCTATAAAGCATGATTCCTCCACAAAACTTTAACTTGTGGTATGACCTTTCATGGCGTAGGACATGCTCCTTCCTATCCAAAATCTTGACAGTACCTCCTCAAACGTTAAGTCTTCTGCTATCTCGTCCTGGTTCTAACTCTATAACGTGGTTCGGGTCTTTCACATATTTACGAAGTACGATATGTGAAACACATTATGAACACGAGACATACTTGGAGGTAACGCAAGTCTATAAAGTACATTTCCTACTTCCGGCCAAGAATTTGAAATGGACCAATAAATCGTGGATTGAGATTTCCTCTCTTCCCAAATCTTGTAACTCCCTTCCATGGAGCAACTCGCAACAATACATGATCCCCTCACACTAAATTCCACGCCCTTTCGATGAAGATCCGCATAACTCTTTTGTCGATCTTGTGCCGCTTTGTATACGTTGTCGAATCATTTGGATCTTTTCTAGTGAGTCATACGTCTTAACTCGGTCCCAACAATGTTGCTTCACCCACCTCATCCCAACATATCGGAGAATGACATTTTCGTCCATATAATGCTTCAAATGGAGCCACACCTATACTTGCTCGATAATCTGTTGTTGTAGGAGAATTCCACCAATGGTAAATACTTATCCTAACCGCCTTTGAAGTCTAGGACACGAGTCTTAATAAATCTTCAAGAGTTTGAATAGTCCTCTCTCGATTGTCCGTCTGCTTGGGGATGGTATGCCTTAACTAAATCGCAAACCGTGCGCTCATAGCTTTTTGCAAGCTAACCCAAAATCTTGAAGTGAATCTTGGGTCACGATCCAAAAACTATGGATACAGTGCATGCCATGCAACCTCACAATCTCATTCACGTCATACTAGCAAGACGTTCAAGGAATAAGTCTCTCAGATATCGGCAAGAAATGAGCGTACTTGGTTAATCTATCAACAATAACCCAAATAGCATTGATGCCTTGAGAAACCGTAGGAAGACCCGTAACGAAATCCATGGTAATGTGTTCCCACTTCCCTTCGAATTTCAAGTGGTTGCAACGGACCCTTAGGTACTAGATGCTCCGCCTTTACACGCCGACAAGTTAAACACATTGAGATAAACTTTGCAATCTCTCTCTTCATATTGTTCCACCAAAATGTATGTCAAGATCACGATACATTTTAGTACTTCCAAGATGGATTGCAAATGGTGTATTGTGCCTCCATCATAATCTTGTACTTCAAATCGTAGTCGTTAGAAACACAAAGTCTAGAGTGGACTCAAGTATTCCTTCTTCATCAATTCTCGCTTAAAATAGCTCCTTCTTGTACTTTCTTCTTCATACGCATCACTCCTGCCTGGGTGGCTTGAGCAACCTTAACTTTTTCTATTAAAGTTGGCTCTATGCGTGATACTTGACATCATCGCACTTTTCGCTCCTCACATATGATCTTCTACTCAACGCGTCATCCTACCACGCTCGCTTTACCAGTGATGGTATCAATAGTGTGGTCGTAGTCTTCAATAGCTCGAGCCAACGTCACGCTGCCGCGTGTTGAGTTCTTTTTGAGTGAAGAAATATTTAAGGCTTTTATGGTCCGAAATATATCTCCACTTTCTCCCCATATAGATAGTGCCTCCATATCTTTAAGCGAAAAACGATCGGGCCTGTAACTCTAGATCACGAGTAGGATAATTCCTCTCATACTCTTTAAGTTGTCGCGAGGCATAGGCTATGACTTTCCCACGCTGCATGAGAACACATCCTAACCCTTTGCACAAGCATCGTCAGAGATAACAAATCCATCCGAACCAGATGGTATTGTTAGAACAGATGCCAAATAAGTCTCCTCTTAAGCTCTTGAAACTCTTCTCGCATTCTTCGCTTCTCAAACGAATTTCAGATCCTTTCGAAAGTTAATGAAGTTAATGGAGTAGCGATTCGAGAAAACCTTCCACGAATCTCCGATAATAACCAAATTTAAGCCCAAAAGCTACGTGACTTCCATCATCCGACTTTGCTTGTTCCTAACTTTGTATTGCTTCAATCTTCACGGATCAACATATACTCCATGTTTCGACACCACGCGCCCAAGGAATGCTACTTCCTCAGCCGTAACTCGCATTTCTTCAATTTGGCATATAGTTGGTTTTCACGAAGCCTTTGAGTACCAAATTTTCAAATGGTGCTCATGATCTTCACGGCTTTTGGAATATATGAGGATGTCATCAATAAAGACAACAACGAATCGATCCAAATATTCCTTGAATACTCGGTTCATCATATCCATGAAAGCCGCAGGAGCATTAGTTAGTCCGAAAGACATGACTAAGAATTCATAATGCCCATACCGAAGTTCTCAAGGCGCTTTGGAATATCCTCGCTTTTAATCTTCACCGATGATATCCGTAATCTAAGATCGATTTTTGAAAAGAATTGTGCCTTGCAAATCGGTCAAACAAGTCATCAATACGAGGTAGAGGATACCTATTCTTGATGGTGACATGGTTCAATTCCCGATAGTCAATACAAAGTCGATACTCCCGCTCTTTCTTCTTTACAAATAAAACAGAACACCCCAAGGAGATGTACTAGACGAATGAAACCGATGTCCAACAATTCCCTCAGTAGTTGGACCTTTAACTCCTCAAGTTCAATAGGAGCCATTCGATATGGGTTTTAGAAATGGGCTTTGTATCAGGTTCAAGATCAATAAAGAATTCAACTTCACGCTCGGGGTAGACCGGAAGTTCTTCAAGAAATACGCCGTGAAAGTCAATAACAACAGAATATTATTCAAATTTGACGTGTCTTTATTCAAATCCATAACATGGGCTAAGAAAGCTTGATATCCGCTTTTCAATAAATGAATAGCTTTATGATTAGATATGACGTTGATTGATTTTAATGGTTTACTTGCTTGAATTCGCATAACAGTTGGTTAGGAATATGAAAACTAACAACCTTACGAAAACAATCAATTTTGGCATGATGAGTAGTTAACCAATCAATCCCTAAAATCACATCAAAAGCAAGTATCTTTAAAGAGATAAGGTCAACAAAAGGTAATGGTGCCAACTTGAATCAAACAAGATTTATAAACAAAGTGGATGTGATGAAAGTTTCTCCTAACTGAGTTTCCACAGATAGATCAAAGTCTAATTTCTCCTGAGTCAAGTTTAAACGCTGAGCACATGCAGGAGAGATAAATGAATGGGTAGCACCCAGATCAAGTAAGGTATAAACTTCGCAAGAATTTATAAATAGCTTACCCGTGATCACCTCGTTTGGGTTCTCGCATTATGACCCGATCACAACAAACGCTTCTCCCTAATCGCTGACTTTGACTTTTCTCGGGACGATCTTTTTCGAGTCACCGCCCCTCAATGAAATAGGTTTCGCTCATCGTATAATCTCGAGCGATATGTCATTCCTTTCCACAATTATAGCATACCTTGAATCTGTTGTGGATGCTTGGACCGATATGTCCCTCTTTCCGCATTTATAGCATACGACACATGGTGGACGGATTTTTTTGAGTCACCTCCTAGTACTATTCTCACATCTTAGCCGTGGATCATATCCTAAGCTCGATACCAACCGTGACGCCCCTAAATTAGGTATACATCACCCATCTTGGGTCGCCACTTACATGGTACAAAATTTAAATACAACTTACTAACATAATCATGTGGTACAATACGACATAAACCGTGAGTTTAAATACAAATATCGTCTACTAGATATTATACAAACTCAAAAGGAGTCCTCATTACAATTATTATCACACTATTTCACGTAATAGTGAGGACTACTAATGCTATCTTCAGGACCATCACTGCTTCCCCACTCGACTAAATCCCAAATATATTCTCATTTCAAGAGAATAAAGGAAAGAAAGAAAGGTGAGCTCAACTAGCCCAAGAAGAAATATTATGACTAAGATAATGCGTAATAAATTATCAATAGTCTTCAACAATGTTAAACCGATAAAATACAATAGACAACCAGGTTTAATCATAAATGAATATCTGATCCATTAAAAGAGTCAAGTAGAAAATAAAGTCTACTATCTTTTAGGTTTTAAAAGGTTTTTCATCATCAAGTATAAATTTGGAGACTCACTTTTAATAAATATTCCACATCATCGAATCACCCTCCACTACGGCCAAGGATATTCTTTAAGATCACGACCACAATTATTCATGACTACTACCAAGAATATTTGTGTATTCATTAATGGTCATGATCATGCCAACAACTCGTCCATCAATGCACTACTACCAATTTGAGGATTTTTACCACATCATTTGTAACATTACTACCATGATTACACCGAATAGTCTCTCGGTCATAATCATACCAAGTCCATCTATGCACTACGGGCCACCACGATGACTTTAAAAAATATAAACATGAGGATGATGACAATGATATAAGAATTCAATAAAACAAGTTCAAGAATTATTTTATCCAGAATTATTAACGTCCAAATTATCAATATGATCTTTGTTTTGTAGAGTAAAATTCAAGAATGATCGTAAGAATATTTTCATGAAAAGATACTTGGATGAAACGCAAATATCAAGGATATTCCACTAATTTCATGGAGTATGTAAGTCAAAGTTTTAACCAACCGGGTATAATAAAGAACTAATAACAAAAGAAATCACCATGCATGCGATGTAATCGCATGCATAAAGTTATTCCAACAAAATAATAAATAACGGAACCAGTCGTGAAATTCACAATCGGCGCGGATGTTCCAACGTATAATAAAGATGGAACTGCATCCGGTAAAAACACACACAGATAGGATATTCCAACAGAATAATAAAGATTTTAACCGTGTCCTGTAAAACACATGCATGTGGATGTTCCAATGTAGAATAATAAAGATTTTAACCAGTCCTGTAAAACACATGATGTGATGTTCCAATGTAATAATAAAAAGATTTTAACCAGTCCTGTAAAATACACGAGCATGTGATGTTCCAATGTAATAATAGAAGAATGTCACCAAGTATAGGTAAACCACGTATACAAAGTTATTCCAATGTAATAATAAGCAATGGAATAACAACAGTTCTCTTCATGAATAAGAAAGAATAACACCCCTTACATTTGGTAGGAGATTGAATACAGCAAAAGGTAAAGTAACAAAATACTCTTTTCTTTCTTTTTTATTCTCTCTATACTTTCTCTCTATATAGCTTGAATGAATTGTGAAAATAATGAAGCCCTAGCCTCTATTTATAGAAGATTTCTAGCTTAGCACCGCCGTGTGAAAAGGCAAGTGGCTTGACGATTGGTTTGACGCTTTGTAATGTGAAACGACAAGTGGTTCGACGCTCAGAATGTGAAACGACAAGTGGTTCGACGTCTGGTAAAGGTAATTACTATTAACGAAGGTAAATACTATCGATTTAAGGTAAATACTATTCACAAGGGTAATTATTATCGACGAAGGTAATTACTATTGACAAAGGTAAATACTATTCACAAGGGTAATTACTATCGACGAAAGTAATTACTATCGACGAAGGTAAATACTATTCACAAGGGTAATTACTATCGACGAAGAGACTCTTAGATGATGACATATGAGCCCCCATAAAATAATCAAACTTACCACAAATCATTTTTTTTTCATCAACACATATTTAATCTTTCAACAATTATTAATCATTTATAACTTGTCGCCTCAATTATTGATTTAATACTATAACATATTATACGTATGATAATTTGTGACAATAATTGAATCAATAATATAAGAGATATGATCAAAGAATTATCAGAAGCAATAATTGAGCATAGCCGAGTGACTTCTCACGTAAGCATCAATAATCAATCTCGTGTGTGTGGCGCCCCCAAAATTAGGTATACGTCACCCATCTTGGGTCGCCACTTACATGGTACATAAATTCAAATACAACTTACTAATATAACTGCTGTGTACATACGACGATAAAACGTGAGTTTGAATACAAATTTTGTCTACTAGATATTATACAAACTCAAAAGGAGTCCTCATTACAACTATTATCACACTATTTCACGTAATAATGAGGACTACTAATGCTATCCTCTCGACCATTACTTACGCTCCCCGACTCGTCCCAACTATATTTCTCATTTCAAGAGAATAACGGTGAAAGAAAGGGTGAGCTCAACTAGCCCAAAGAAGAAATATTATGACTAAGATAATGCGTAATAAATTATCATTAGCGTTCAACAAAGATGTTAAAAACCGATAAAATACAATAGACAACCAGCTTTAATCTGCGCTTTGAATAAGCAATCCATTAAAAGAGTCAAGTAGAGAATAAAGTCTACTATCTTTTAGGTTTTAAAAGGTTTTCATCAATTTTATCACCGAGACTCGAATTAATAATAATAAACCACCACATCTAATCATCCCCTGCATTACGGGCCAAGGATTTTCATCAAATTATCAATGGTCATGACTATACCGAATCACCCCTCGGTCATAATCATACCAAAAACTATCCATCAACGCATTACAAGCCACCGAGGACTTTTATCACATCATTTATAACAAGCCACGATTATACCGAATGATCCTCGGTCATAATCATACTAAGTTCATCTATGCACGTAAGCCAAAGATAACATAATATATCATGAGGATGATGACAATGACATAATAATTCAATAAAACAAGTTCAAGAATTATTTAATCCATGAATTATTAACGTCCCAAATTGTCAACATGATACTATTTTGTAGAGTAAAATTCAAGAATGATCGTAAGAATATTTCCATGAAAAAATATCGGATGAAACGCAAATATCAAGGATATTCCACTAATTTCATGGAGTATAGAAGTCAAAGTTTTAACCAACCGGGTATAATAAAGAATGGAATAACAAAAGAAATCACCATGCATGCATTTTGCATGCATAAAAAAGTTATTCCAACAGAATAATAATAACGGAACCAGTCGGTGAAATTCACACCGGCTGTGATGTTCCAACAGAATATATTCTATTTATAGAATAACTTTAATAAAGTATTCTATTTTATATAAAAGATGTTTCGCTTTTTATTACGTTAATAATACTGAATAAAATAAAACGCGTCATTATCGCTTATAATAATTCATATTATTAATCGGCGATAATAATGGAATCAAACCGAGTGACTTCTCACATAAGCATCCATAATCAATACCGCGCTATACTACGCAACCACACGTATTATTCTTGTACTTTTACTACCGAGTAGTTCAACAAGAACCACGGTAAAACTTCCGCCGTTATTTCAATAAAATATTTTTGTCGCTTTTCTCAATCCGATAATAATTTTGCTAGGGTCCACCAATGATTGAGCCGTTGTACGAATATTCCCTCGCTAAACCGAATATTCCCCACCAATCGAATATAATATAACCACTTGCATACTTTGCAAAATTTATAAATACTACCCACAACTATAATATTATCTCAAATTCACACCATAATATTAAAAATTATTTCACAAAATTTAAATCTTTATTGATAAAATCTGGGTCTCACAATCTCCCTCCTTATGGAATTTAACGCCTCCTCGAAATTAGGGTACGTACTGGTATGATAAAGAGATGAGGATACCTTGAATACCTTTATCGCTTAAAAATATTAAATTCATCTTTGAAATCGCCAAAGCTATTCATTAACAATTCATCTTTGCACTACAAAAGCTAAAGATATACAATCAGAAAACCAATAATGCTGAGACGCAGCTTAATAGTATCACGACCACGAATTATCCATGCACCACTGGCCAAGGATATTCGTGTTTTCAATTACAGTCATGATTATACCGAATAATCCTTGGTCATAATCATACCAAGTCTATCAATGCACTACTACCCAAGATGACTTTTACCACATCCATGAATTAATATTTCATTCACGAGACTCAAATTTCAATAATTAATTCATATCATCGAATCATCCCCGCACTACTGTGCCAAGGATATTCATTAAGATCACGACCACAAATTATCCATGCACTACTACCAAAGATAATTGTGTATTCATTAAGATATCGCGACCACAAATTATCCAAGCACTACTACCAAAGATAATTGTGTATTCATTAAGATCACGACCACAAATTATCCATGCACTACTACCAAAGATAATCGTGTATTCATTAGTATC
Source organism: Panax quinquefolius (assembly GCA_020205615.1). Classification (NCBI taxonomy): domain Eukaryota; kingdom Viridiplantae; phylum Streptophyta; class Magnoliopsida; order Apiales; family Araliaceae; genus Panax; species Panax quinquefolius. The sequence continues at coordinate 99,717,332 of CM035159.1, forward strand.
ACGACCACAAATTATCCATGCACTACTACCAAAGATAATCGTGTATTCATTAAGATCACGACCACAAATTATCCATGCACTACTACCAAAGATAATTGTGTATTCATTATTATCACGACCACAAATTATCCAAGCACTACTACCAAAGATAATTGTGTATTCATTAAGATCACGACCACAAATTATCCATGCACTACTACCAAAAGATAATTGTGTATTCATTAAGATCAATGACCACAAATTATCCATGCACTACTACGGCCAAAGATAATTGTGTTTTCAATTACTGTTATGATTATACCAAACAATCCTCAGTCATAATCATACCAAGTCCATCTATGCACCATCAAAATACACGATTTGACTTTCAAAGATAATATAAGCATGAGGATAATGATATAAAGAATCAATCAAATGAGATAAAGGATAAATATTAAACATTTATAATATAATTTATCCGAGATTCAAGAGAATATCCCCATGTTATCAATCACTTAATAATCTCATAATCTAATATCATTAATATTATAACAATATTTTAATCATTTCTTAAATTTATAAACAATTTATCTCAATTGTTTACGCTTTACCATATAATGCATTTAATCATTCAAAAATGCCATACTCATAAAATATCATCACCAATTATCAAATCCCTCATCAAAAAAATATGCATATACTCTATATAGGATTCTCTAGCCATAAAATCCTATTTTCAACTTTTTTACTTCACATAACATATTTAACTCATATGTTCAGTAATTAAACTATTTTCATGAAAAATACCAAATTAGTCCCAAAAATATTTCTTTTCTAGGATTTAGCATAATATAGTCCCATAATGAAAATATATTTTTCTCAGAATTTTTAAAATTCATTTACTATTTTTCAAAAATCAATTTCTAATTAATTCCTTAAGAAATTAGCTACCTCAAGTTTAACTCCAAAAATTCCCAAATCTTGACAGGATCTTACATATGTTAACGTGAGCTTCCAGTTTAAATTTCATGGTCATCGGAGTTATAGAACTCCGGTTATAGCGTTTTTCGTCGGAAAAACCTAAATATTGAAATAGTCATAACTTGCTCATTTTAAGTCGGAATGAGCTCATTTTTGGACAGGAGGTACTTTATACCATATAATTTCATGTCCCAAAAGGCCAGAATTTTTCTCATAATTTAAGTGGCCAAAACAGTCCCTTAAAGTTTCTGGGCAGTAGCATTTTCGAAATTTACAGCTTTGGCCTCATTTGCTAAAATCAGTCCACACAAAACTCTACAACACCTTTTCCAGTAATTCCACTTGGATTAGTTAGGTAACTCATAGATCTAACTCTAGAACTTGACCATACTCAAAAATTCAAAATATAATAGGAGATATGGTCAATTGAATTTCATGTTACGCTTTTTCACCAAAATCGATTTTCAACTCTTTGTGATTTCTAAGAAACTTTCATGTTTTCACATACCAACCAACATAACTCATCATAAAACTTACTAATACTTCATATACCCATGATTTTCATTATTCCAATGCTTTTATTATGACTTTCATCATAAACCACGTAAACCTGCTTCATTTAGTTGAAGAAATATTTGAGGGTTTAAGAAATGGGTTTTTGATCGGGGTCAATACAAAATTCGATTTCACGCCTAGGGTAGGCTAGGAAATCTTCAAGAATACGTCAAGAAATTTATTAATGATAGAAATATCATTCAAAATCACATTACTCTCATCCAAGACTTGGATAGTACGTCACATTGATATGAACTGTGACTTCTATCCCTTAACCTAGATAACACCTCACAATGATACCTATAAACTTGCCATCTTCAGTCATGACGTCGCCTACGTAAAGTCCGCTTCTGCATTCCACACAAGGAAGTCAACAACGAAAGGTTCGGGGCTCTTTACTTATGGCTTGATATAACAAATGATTAACTTTAGGGTTTGGTTACTTTGAATTAAGTATAACAGTTGGTTAGGAATATGAAAGCTAACAACCTTACAAAAAGAATAATGAGTAGTTAATCAATCGTTTTCAAAAAAATTACCTCAAAGGCAAGTATTTTCAAAGAGATAAGATCGGCAGTAACGTGAAAGTGTTTATTTGAAACAACAAGATTAATAAACAAAGTGGAGGTAACGAAGGTTTCTCTCAACGAAGTTTCAATAGATAAATCAAAGTCTAATTTCTCCTGAGTCAAATTTAAACGTTGAACGCAAGCAAGAGAGATAAAAGAATGGGTAGAACCCAGTATCTAATAAAGGTATAGACTTCGCAAGAATTTATAATTAACTAACCCGCTAACTTCGTTCAGGTTCCCCACTTTTGAGAAGTCACGAAAAAACGCCTTCCTAAAACCACCGATTTTGTTTTGTCCGTATCCGCCTTTGGTGCCACTATCCCAAATTTGGACTTGACTTCACTATACGACAAAATCGAGCTAAATGACCTTCTCTTCTTGAAATTTCCACTTATTATCTTTGCCATGATTACCACCGGAAGTGGTTACCATTCTTAGCATGATAATTTCCCCGATGATGGTTATCATTGTTCGATAGCCGTTGCCACCAAGATGATTATTATCGTGTTGTTGGTCGTTACCTTTTGTTTGAATCTGAATCAACACTCTCATGTGCTTCATTGCTTATCTCAAAGATTTTCGATGCCATTCTCAAACACCGCCACAAAACAAGGGTTAATTGACATTTAACAAATTATCCCTATATTCGATTTCCACCAATCAAATACCAAATAAACTTAGGTAGGTCATACTAGCGAAGGAATTCCCCTCTCCTCCTAGTTCTTATTTCAAGCATCTTAGCCGTGGATCATATCCTAAGCTCGATACCAACCGTGACGCCCCAAAATTAGGTATACGCCACCCATCTTGGGTCGCCACTTACATGGTACATAAATTCAAATACAACTTACTAATATAACTGCCGTGTACAATACTTATATAAATCGTGAGTTTGAATACAAATTTTGTCTACTAGATATTATACAAACTCAAAAGGAGTCCTCATTACAACTATTATCACACTATTTCACGTAATAGTGAGGACTACTAATGCTATCCTCTCGACCATTACTGCTTCCCCGACTCGTCCCAAATATATGTTCTTATTTCCGAAGAGAACAAAGAAAGAAAGGGTGAGCTCAACTAGCCCAAGAAGAAATATTATGACTAAGATAATGCGTAATAAATTATCATTAGCCTTCAACAAAGTTAAAACCGATAAAATACAATAGACAACCAGCTTTAATCTGCGGATGAATAAGCAATCCATTAAAAGAGTCAAGTAGAGAATAAAGTCTACTATCTTTTAGGTTTTAAAAGGTTTTCATCAATTTTTATCATTTGAGACTCAAATTTAATAATAAACCACCACATCTAATCATCCCCGTACTACCTACCCAAGGATTTTCATCAAATTATCAATGGTCATGACTATACCGAATCACCCCCACGGTCATAATCATACCAAAAACTATCCATCATCGCATTACAAGCCAATCGAGGACTTTTATCACATCATTTATAACAAGCCATGATTATACCGAATGATCCTCGTCATAATCATACTAAGTTCATCTATGAACGTAAGCCAAAGATAACATAATATATCATGAGGATGATGACAATGACATAATAATTCAATAAAACAAGTTCAAGAATTATTTAATCCATGAATTATTAACGTCCAAATTGTCAACATGATACTATTTTGTAGAGTAAAATTCAAGAATGATCGTAAGAATATTTCCATGAAAAAAATACTGGATGAAACGCAAATATCAAGGATATTCCACTAATTTCATGGAGTATAGAAGTCAAAGTTTTAACCAACTGGGTATAATAAAGAATGGAATAACAAAAGAAATCACCATGTATGCGCAGATTGCGATGACAAAGTTATTCCAATGTAATAATAATAACGGAACCAAAGTTAGGTGAAATTCACACCGGCGGTGATGTTCCAATGTAATAATAAAGATGGAACCAGATCCGTTGTAAAACACACGAATAGGATATTCCAATGAATGATAAAGACGGAACCAGTCCGTGTAAAACACACGCATGGATGTTCCAACAGAATAATAAAAATTAACCAGTCCTGTAAAAACACACACACATGGATGTGTTCCAATGTAATAATAGAAGAATGTCTCCAAGTATAGGTAAACCACAGCGTATACTGAGTTATTCCAATGTAATAATAAACAATGGAATAACATAAGGATTTCACCAAGTATAGGGTATTTATCTGCATGATACAAAAGTTATGTATAGGTATGCCACTTTTACAAAAGTTATTCCAATGTAATAATAATGAATGGAATAATAGAAGTTCTCTTTCAAGAAGAAGAATAATAACACCCTCACCGTAAAAGAACCTAATATAGAAGTAGTGAAGTAAAGCGTAATACTCTTCTTCTTTCTATAACTTTCTCTATAGCTTCTCTCTATAATTTCTCTCTGTAGTTTCAATGAATTGTAAGAAAATAATGAAGGAATGAGCTTCTATTTATAGAAAATGGAATGCATAAGAATTAATCCATGAACTATCCGATTGATTTACTTTAATCTGATTATCCATATTTAAAGAAAATTTTTTTAAATAAAATATAATATATTCTATTTATATAAAAACATTTTACTATGCAAACACTATGCAATACTATGCAAAACACTATGCAAAACACTATGCAACACTATGCATAATAAAATATAATATATTCTATTTATAGAATAACTTTAATAAAGTATTCTATTTTATATAAAAGATGTTTCGCTTTATTACGTTAATAATACGAATAAAACAAAACGTCATTATCGCTATAATAATTCATATTATTAATCGACAATAATGGAATCAAACCGAGTGACTTCACATAAGCATAAATAATCAATACCGCTGTCTACTATGCAACCACACGTATTCTTTGTACTTTTACTACTGAAGTAGTTCAACAAGAATCCACGGTAAAACTTCCGCCGTTATTTCAATAAAATATTTTTGTCGTTTTCTCGATCCGACAATAATTTCATTAGGGTCCACCAATGATTGAGCCGTTGTCACGAATATTCCCTGCTAAACCGAATATTCCCCACCAATCGAATATAATATAACCACTTGCATACTTTGCAAAATTTATAAATACTACCCACAACTATAATATTATCTCAAATTCACACCATAATATTAAAAATTATTTCGACAAAATTTAAATCTTTATTGATAAAATCTGGGGTCTCACAAAGGTGCTACTATGCAACTACGCCAGACATCGCATTTACTTTACCACACCGGTAGTTCAACAGCTTTAGACGGTAACACCTCCGCCGTTATCTTTATAAAATATTTTTGTCGCTTTTCTCAATCCGACAATAATTTCATTGTAGGTCCACCAATGATTGAGCCATTGTATGCGAATATTCCCTAACAAAAAGAATATTCCCAGACCAAACGAATATTTTATAACAACTTGCATACTTTGCAAAATTTATAAATATTACCCACAACTATAACATTATATCAAATTTATTCAAAATAATATTTATAGAAAAATTCATCTTTATTTATAAAAGTGGGGTCTTACAACCTCCCTTCTTATGAAATTTTGCCCTCGAAATTAGGGTACGACACTGGTATGTTGAAGAGGTAAGGATACCTTGATTTCATTTCGATTCTAACTCCCAAGTCATTTCCTCAACATCGTGGTTCCTCCACAAAACTTTGACTTGAGGTATAACCTTGGAGCGTAGAATATGTTCCTTCTTATCCAAAATTTGAACAGAACCTCTTCATACGTCCAAATCTTCCGCTATTTCGTCCGGTTCTAACTCAATAATATGGTTCGGTCTTTCACATATTTACGTAACATAGATATGTGAAAAACGTTATGAACACGAGACATATTTGGTAGTAAGCGAGTCTATAGGCCACGCTTTTACTCGATCGAGGATTAAAATGGACCGATGAATCGAGGATTAAGTTTTCCTCTCTTTCCAAATCTTGTAACTCCTTTCCATGGAGCAACTCTTAACAACACATGATCTCCTATATCGAATTCCACGTCCTTTCGATGAAGATCAAGATAACTCTTTGTCGATTTTGTGAGGTTTTTATACGTTGTCGGATCATTTGAATCTTTTCCGTAGTATCATACGTACCAACTCCGGTCCCAACAACGTTGCTTCACCCACCTCATCCCAAAGATACCGAGAAAGCGACACTTTCTTCCATATAACGCTTCGAATGGAGCCCCGCCAATACTTGCTTGATAATCTGTTGTTGTAGGAAAACTCCACCAATGGTAAGAACTTGTCCCAACTCCTCTTGAAATCAAGGACACGAGTCTTAATAGATTTTCAAGAGTTTGAATAGTCCTCTCCGATCGTCCGTCCGTCTTCGAGGATGATATGCCTAACTAAATCGTAAGTCTGTGCTCATAGCTTTTTGCAAACTAACCCAAAATCGTGAAGTGAATCTTGGGTCTCGATCGAAACTATGGATACCGCAGCATACCATGCAATCTTACAATCTCGCTTATGTACATACTGAGCAAGACGTTCAAGTGTATAAGTTTCTCGATTTAAGAAATGAGCGTACTTGGTCAATCTATCAACAATGACCCAAATCGCATCAATGCCTTGAGAAACCTTAGGAAGACCCCAGAACGAAATCCATGGTAATGTGCTCCCACTTCCATTCGGAATTTCAAGTGGTTGCAATGGACCTTTTGGTACTTGATGCTCCACTTTAACTCGTTGACAAGTTAGACACCTTGAGATAAACAAATGCTTATCTCTCTCTTCATATTGCTTCCACCAAAATGTATAGACGAATATCATGATACATTTTGGTACTCCTGTGATGGATTGAAAATGGTGTGTTGTGCGCCTTCATCATGATATTATACTTTAAATCGTGGTCGTTAGGAACACAAAGTCCGGAGTTGACTCAAGTATTCCTTCTTCATCGATTCTTGCTTCCTAAGATAGCACCTTCTTGCACTTTCTTCCTCATACGCATCACCTCCGTGTCCGTAGCTTGAACATCTTTAACTTTATCGATTAAAGTCGGTTCTACTCAGATACTCGCTTATCATCACATGCGTCCCTCGAGTCTTTAACTCTATCTCCATCCTTTGCAAGTCACACAAAAATGGGCCTTTATTGACAATATCACACTCAGATTGCTTGCATATGATTTTCTACTCAATGCGTCCAACTACCACGCTCGCTTTTCCGTGATGGTATTGGATGGTATGATCATCATAATCTTTCAATGATTCAAGCCAACGTCGTTGTCCCATGTTTAGTTCCTTTTGAGTGAAGAAATATTTGAGGCTTTTATGATCCGTAAAGATCTCCACTTTCTCCCCATACAAGTAATGCTTCCAAATTTTAAGTTCAAAGATAACAAATGCTAACTCTAGATCATGAGTAGGATAATTCCTCTCATATTCTTTGAGTTGTCATGCGAGGCATAGGCTATAACTTTTCCATGTTGCATAAGAACACATCCCAACCCTTTGCTCAAGCATCACCAGAGATGACAAATCCTCCGAGCCAAATGGTATTGTCGTAATAAAAATTGAAATAAGTCTCCTCTTGGAGTTCTTGAAAACTCTTCTCACATTCTTCGCTCCAATCAAACTTTGTATCTTTCCGAGTCACCGAGTCAATGGAGTAGCGATTCGAGAAAATCCTTCCACGAATCTCCGATAATAACCAAATAAACCGAGAAAGCTACGTCTTGATTCGGCCATCGATTTAGGTTGTTCCCAACTTTGAATAGCTTCAATCTTTCTTTGGGTCAACAGATATTCCATGACTTGATACCACGTGCCCAAGGAATGCTACTTCTTCAAGCCAGAACTCACATTTCTTCAACTTGTCATAAAGCTTATATTCACGAAGCTTTTGGAGTGTCAGCCTCAAGTGTTGCTCATGATCTTCACGGCTTTTGGAATAAATAAGGATGTCATCAATAAAGACGCGACCACAAAGTGATCTAAATATTCCTTGAATACTCGGTTCATCATATCCATGAAGGCAAGATGAGCATTAGTCAATCCAAAGGACATGACTAGGAATTCATAATGCCCGCATCGAGTTCTCGAAAGCCATCTTTGGAATGTCGTGGTTCTAATCTTCAATTGGTGATATCCGAACGAAGATCAATCTTTGAAAAGAATTTGGCTCCTTGCAATCGGGTCAAACAGTCATCAATACGTGGCAATGGATACCTATTTTGATGGTGACATGATTCAACTCCAGATAATCAATACAAAGTCGCATACTCCCATCTTTCTTCTTCACGAATAGAACAGGAGCAGCACCCCAAGGAGAAGTACTAGGACAAAAATAAAGCCAATGTCTAACAATTCCTGCAGTTGGGTCTTTAACTCCTCGAAGTTCAATAGAGCCATTCGATATGGGGCTTTGGAAATAGGTTTTGTCTGGGTTCAAGGTCGATACAAAATTCAATTTCACGCTACGGGGTAGGCGTGAAGTTCTTCTAGAATACGTCGAAATTTATTAATAATTGGAATATCATTTAAAATCGACGTATTTTTATTTAAATCATGTGACATGAGCTAAGAAAGCTTGACATCCGCTTTTTCAATAAACGAATAGCTTTATGGCTTGAGATGACCGTGATTGATTTTAATGGTTTGGTCGTTTGAATTAGCATAATAGGTTGATTAGGAATATGAAAGCTAACAATCTTACGAAAACAATCAATTTTGCATGATAAGTAGTTAACCAATCAATCCCTAGAATCACGCCAAATGCAAGTATTTTTAATGAAATAAGATCGACGGTAATGTGAGGGTACCGATTTGAACCAAACAAGACTTATAAACAAAGGGATGTAATGAAGGTTTCTCCCAACGGAGTTTCCACAGATAAGTCAAAGTCTAATTTCTCCGGAGTCAAATTTAATCGATGAGCGCAAGTAGGAGAAATAAAAGAATGGGTAGAACCGGTATCAAATAAAGTATAGACTTCATTAGAGTTTATGATAAGCTTACCCGTGATGACCTCATTAGGATTCCTTGCTCTTTGGGAGGTCACAACAAACGCTCTCTCTTGCACTACCGGTTTTGAATTTTCTCGGGATGGCCTTTGGTGCCTCCATCCTAGTTGAATTTGTCTTCTTGAAACGACAAAAATCGAGCTAAGTGACCTTCTCTTCCATAATTATAACATTCTTTGACTGCATGATGACGCAGCTTTGATCGATGTGTCCTCTCCTCCGCATTTGAAGCATATGATAGGTGGTCTTTCTCCTTCTTTAACAATGGGTGCCAGTCTTTGACGCCTTTCCACCATTGTTGAATCTCCGCTTTCTTGAAATGTCCATTCTTATTGTTTTGGCCTCGATTACCACCGAAGTGGTTACCATATCTCGCCCGCTGATTCCCTCCACGCTTGTTGTCACCGCTTCATGACTACTCTCATTTGGTATTATAATTTTGCTTACCGCTCTCTTTTTAGTTGTGTTGACTCATTATCGCTTCCCACTAATCGAGCCCTATTTACAACATCCTAATACAAACACGCTTTATGAGAAATAAGATGTCGACGTATCTCCGACTTTCAAACCTCTTAAAAACATTTGTGCCATTCTCTCTTCATTATCCACCAAGTGGGACGAAACCGTGATAACTCCGCAAATTTTGCCTCGTATCATGACACCTGGTCCATATTGTTTTGTTCCAACTTGATAAATTCCACCTCCTTCATGTGGGCGAATACTTTTAGGAAAGTATTTGTCGTTGAATGCGACTCCCGAACTTCTCCCAAGATATCTTCAAGACATCGAGGTTGAGTACGCTTTTGGACCGATTCCCACCAAGAATCCGCCTCCGCAAGAATATAAAGGCGTGAAGGGAACCTTTTGCTCCTCGGAGCATCCCAAGACATCAAATATCTAGGTAATCTGTTTTATCCATGCTTCCGCCGAAGTGGTTTTGGCTCTCCTTAAACTCCGATGGTCCCAGCTCCTTGAATTGTTTAATGCGTGACCGCCTCGAGAGTTTTTCGTGTTTCCACCTACGTTTTGGGACAGAGTCGCTCTACTTTCTTTGTTGCATAAATTGCATAATGCCTCTCGAAAATTTGATCATTCATCATTTGGTCAAGGTTGTTGTTTGCATGAGTATTGTCGCCTTCCGATGCACATTATCCGATTATTGATATGTGGTGAATCAACGATTCACTGCCTCATTGCTATTCTCAACATTCTCGGATGTCATTTTCGACATCGCCACAAAAAACAAAAGGTTAATTGACATGTAACAAATTATCCCTATCTTCCCGACCAACCAATAAAATAAAGACATAAATTTAGGTAGGTCATACTAAATAAGGTATTCCCTGCCTCTCCCCTCCTAGTAGTAGTATTCTCACATCTTAGCCAGGATCATATCCTCAAGCTCGATACCAACCGTGACGCCCCCTAAATTAGGTATACATCACCCATCTTGGGTCGCCACTTACATGGTACAAAATTTAAATACAACTTACTAACATAACTGCTGTGGTACAATAATACGACATAAATCGTGAGTTTAAATACAAATATCGCTCTACTAGATATTATACAAACTCAAAAAGGAGTCCTCATTACAATTATTATCACACTATTTCACGTAATAGTGAGGACTACTAATGCTATCTTCAGACCATCACTGCTTCCTCCACTCGTCCCAAATTTATATTCTCATTTCACAAGAGAACGAAGGAAAGAAAGGGTGAGCTCAACTAGCCCAAGAAGAAATATTATGACTAAGATAATGCGAATAAATTATCAATAGTCTTCAACAATGTTAAACCGATAAAATACAATAGACAACCAGCTTTAATCTGCAGCTGAATATCTAATCCATTAAAAGAGTCAAGTAGAAAATAAAGTCTACTATCTTTTAGGTTTTAAAAGGTTTTTCATCATCATTATAGTTGAGACTCACTTTAATAAATATTCCACATCATCGAATCACCCCCCTTACTACTGCCAAGGATATTCTTTAAGATATCACGACCACAATTATTCATGACTACTACCAAGAATATTTGTGTATTCATTAATGGTCATGATCATGCCAACAATCGGCCCATCAATGCATTACTACCACCGAGGATTTTTACCACATCATTTGTAACATTACGGCCATGATTACACCGAATAGTCTCTCGGTCATAATCATACCAAGTCCATCTATGCACTACAGGTGCCACGAGATGACTTTAAAAAAAATATAAACATGAGGATGATGACAATGATATAAGAATTCAATAAAACAAGTTCAAGAATTATTTTATCCAGAATTATTAACGTCCAAATTATCAATATGATATCTTGTTTTGTAGAGTAAAATTCAAGAATGATCGTAAGAATATTTTCATGAAAAGATATCGATGAAAACGCAAATATCAAGGATATTCCACTAATTTCATGGAGTATAGAAAGTCAAAGTTTTAACCAACCGGGTATAATAAAGAACTGAATAACTAAAGAAATCACCATGCATGCGATAGATCGCATGCATGTGTTATTCCAACAAAATAATAAATAACGGAACCAGTCGTGAAATTCACACCAAGCGTGATGTTCCAACAGAATAATAAAGATGGAACCATATCCGGTGTAAAACACACGATAGGATATTCCAATGTAATAATAAAGATTTTAACCAGTCCCGTAAAACACACACGCATGTGATGTTCCAACGTAATAATAAAGATTTTAACCAGTCCTGTAAAACACATGCATGTGATGTTCCAATGTAATAATAAAGAAGAATTAACCAGTCCGGTAAAACACGTGAAGCGTGATGTTCCAATGTAATAATAGAAGAATGTCACCAAGTATAGGGTAAACCGGCAGATATCAGTTATTCCAATGTAATAATAAGCAATGGAATAACAACAGCTCTCTTCATGAATAAGAAAGAATAACACCCTTACATTTGGTAGGAGATTGAATACTGCAAAGCAGTAAGAACAAAATACTCTTCTTCTTTCTCTTTATTCTCTATACTTTCTCTCTATATAGCATGAATGAATTCAGAAAAATAATGAAGCCCTAGGCCTCTATTTATAGAAGATTTCTAGCTTAGCACCGCCGTGTGAAAAGGTGGTGGCTCGATTTAATCGTTTGACGCCTCAGTAATGTGAAACGACAAGTGGTTCGCCATTGTAATGTGAAACGACAAGTGGTTCGACGTCTGGTAAAGGTAATTACTATTAACGAAGGTAAATACTATTAACGAAGGTAAATACTATTCACAAGGGTAATTACTATTGACGAAGGTAATTACTATTGACAAAGGTAAATATTATTCACAAGGGTAATTACTATCGACGAAAGTAATTACTATCGACGAAGGTAAATACTATTCACAAGGGTAATTACTATCGACGAAGAGACTCTTAGATGATGACATATGAGCCCCCATAAAATAATCAAACTTACCACAAATCATTTTTTTTCATCAACACATATTTAATCTTTCAACAATTATTAATCATTTATAACTTGTCGTCTCAATTATTGATTTAATACTATAACATATTATATGATGATGATCTTTGTGACAATAATTGAATTAATAATATAAGAGATATGATGCAAATAATTATCGTAGCAATAATTGAGCATAAATTTGAGTGACTTCTCACGTAAAGATCAATAATCAATACCGCGTACTACTATAATTACGCCAGACATCGTATTTTTACTTTTACCAAGGGTTGTTCAAACAGCTTTTAACGGTAACACCTCCGCCGTTATTTTTATAAAATATTTTTGTCGCTTTCTCAATCCGATAATAATTACATTATTAGGGGTCCACCAATGATTGAGCCATTGTATTTAATATTCCCTAACAAAAAGAATATTCCCACCAAACGAATATTTTATAACAACTTGCATACTTTGCAAAATTTATAAATATTACCCACAACTATAACATTATATCAAATTTATTCCATACTATTCAAAAATAATATTTATAGAAAAATTCATCTTTATTTATAAAAGCTGGGGTCTTACAATATTCTTAACAAAGTACCTCATAAGAAAACTCACAAAACACTTTATGAATTATGGAAAGGTCATAGACCTTGCTATAAATACTTAAGAGTATGGGGGTGTCTAGCAAAAGTAATGGTTCCAAAACCTAAAAAGGTTAAGATAGGACCAAAACAATTGATCGTGTATTCATTGGTTATGCAAAATAACAAAGGTTTATCGCTTTCTTGTATAAATCTAAAATTTTGATATTCATATTAATACTTTTATTGAATCAAGAGATACATCATTCTTTGAAAATATGTTTCCATATAATTTAAATAATGTTTCAAATTCAAACAAAAGACCTTTGGATGCTACTAGTAATAATCCTGAAAATATGTATAAAGAGTCTCAGAATGGATGAACCTGACATAGCAAAAAAGGAAGGACTTCAAAGTCTTTTTGGTTTGGATTTTCTAACATTTTGTTAGAAAATGATCCTCAAACTTACAAGGAAACAATATCCTCTCCAGATGCTTCTCATTGGAAAGAAGCAATTAATAGTGAAATTGAGTCCATTATGCAAAATCATACATAGAATTGGTGGACCTTCCACCTGGTTCCAAACCCTTAGGGTATAAATGGATCTTCAAAAAGAAGATGAAAGCTGATGGTTCAATTGATAAATATAAAGCAAGACTTGTTGTTAAAGGCTATAGACAAAAGGAAGGATTGGATTATTTCGACACTTATTCACCAGTTACAAGAATTACATCTATTCGAATGCTAATAGCAATAACATCTTTAAATAGACTTGAAATACATCAAATGGATGTAAAAACTACATTCTTAAATGGTGAATTAGATGAAGAAATATATATGGAACAACCTGAAGGTTTCATTGCTCCTGGACAAGAGAGAAAAGTATGCAAACTTGTTAAATCATTGTATGGATTGAAACAAGCAACAAAACAATGACATGAGAAATTTGATAATGTATGTTATCAAATGGATTTAAAATCAATGAGTGTGACAAATGTGTTTATGTCAAAAGCACTCAAAAGGAATATGTCATTGTTTGTCTTTATGTGGATGATATGTTAATCATGGGTAGCAACAATGAAGTTATCAACTCTACTAACGATATGTTGTCAAATAGATTTGACATGAAAGATTTGGGGTTCTTGATATAATATTAGGAATCAAGATTTCTAGAACATCTGATGGAATTATATTATCTTAAACTCATTATATTGAAAAAATACTTAAAATATTTAATAAGTATAATATAATTCTAAATAAGACCCAAGTTGATATAAATCTTCATCTAGCCAAAAATGAAGGTGATAGCATATCTCAACTAGAATATTCTCGTATAATAGGCAGTTTAATGTATGTCATGAATTGTACTAGACCAGATATAGCTTATTCGGTAAGTAAGCTAAGTAGGTATATGAGTAATCCAGGTAAAGATCAATGGAAAGCAATTTTGAGAGTTTTAGGATATTTAAAACATACTCAAAAATATGGACTGCACTATACAAGATATCCAGCAGTATTGGAAGGATATAGTGATGCTAATTGGATATCTGACAATAAAGACTCGAAATCCAAAAGTGGATATGTCTTTACCCTTGGAGGTGCAGCGGTATCTTGGAAATCCTAAAAAAAAACGTGTATTGCAAGGTCTACAATGGAATCGGAATTCATTGCTTTAGACAAAGCTGGAGAAGAAGTTGAGTGGCTTTGTAATTTCTTAGAGGATATTCCAAATTGGTCAAGACCTGTGACAACTATATGTATTCACCGTGATAGCTAATCAAGAATTGGAAGAGCACAGAGTCATTTATATAACCTAGAAGTCATGCCATATAAAGACGCGAAGACATAATACTGTTAGACAATTGTTCGACGTCTGCAAAAGGTAATTACTATTGACGAAGGTAATTACTATTCACAAAGGTAATTACTATTGACGAAGGTAATTACAATTGATTTAAGAGACTCTTAGATGATGACATATATTTTCCCCATAAAATAATCAAACTTACCACAAACGTCTCATAATGTACTTTTTTATATACATCAAGGATTGAATAAATATTACCACAAATCATTTTATTTTTATTCAACACATATTTAATCTTTCAACAATTATTAATCATTTATAACTTGTCGCCTCAATTATTGATTTAATACTATAACATATTATACTGATGATAATCGTGACAATAATAATTGAATCAATAATATAAGAGAATGATGCAGCAATTACTGTAGCAATAATTGAGCATAGCTAAGTGACTTCTCACGTAAGCATCAATAATCAATATCGTGTGCTACTAATCAGTAGTCTGCCTCGCCACGGAACATAAAGGTGGCGAATGGAACCTTCTGTTCCTCCGTGCATCCCAAGACATCGAATATCTTGGTAATTTGCTTGACCCATGTTTCCGCCATGATCGGATCCGCTTTCCTTAAATTCGTGGTCCCAACTCTTTGAATCGCTTGGCATTTGATGACAACCCGTGAATTGCTATCATTTCCTCCTCAGTATTTTGAACACGAGTCTCCTCGTCGATTTTGCATGAACTGCAAAAACTTCTAAACATCCCCTCGTTCATCATCTCGCTCAATGGTGTTGTTCACATGGAGGAACATTGCCCACTGTTGCACGCTCTCCTCGTTGGTGAGTCTGAGCGTCTCCGCGGTCTCATTTCCATTGTTAATATTCTCAATCGACATTCTCAAATCATCATAAAAACAAGGGTTAATTAAGGAAATCAATATATCACATAATATCCCTATATATTGACCAACTAACAAATAAGCTTAGGTAGGACACACTAGCGAAGGATTTACTCGCCTCTCCCTCCTAGTTCTATTCCCCGATCTCCGCCAGAGATCATATCCCTAAGCTCGATACCAACCGTGACGCCCCCAAAATAGGTATACATCACCCATTCCGAGTTGTCAATACATGGTACGTAAACAACTACAACTTTATTATTACAACAAGAAATCGTGAGTTTAAATACAAATATTATCTTCTGCATAATATCTATACTCAAATAAATCCTCATCACATTTATTGATACATTATTTTACTTTAAAATGGTGAGGACTACTAAACAACTCTCTCTAGAACCTTCATTCCATACCCCTGGCACTCGCATACGCTATATTCTCGCCTCCCGAGAAAAAATGGAACAAAAAGGAAAAGGGTGAGCTCAACTAGCTCAAGAAAGAATATTATGACTAAGATAATATACAACAAATTATCGTTAGTCTTCAACAGGAAAAATCTAATAGAATACAATAGACAACAAATTTTAAATCAATATTCGCAGCCGAAATAATAATTCATTAGAAGAGTTAAGTAGAGAATGCAAACTACTATCTTCATGTATGAATTTAAAAGTTCATCGCTCATCTTTTATCCTGTAACATCAATCAATATACATCCGAATCAAATATTCATCTTTGCACTTTCTGAGCCAAAGATATTCATCATTGGTCATGTTCATTTAAACACTGCTCATCTTTGCACTACGGGCCAAAGATATTAATCGATCATTCATGTTCATCTCAACACTGCTCATCTTTTGCACTACAGAGCCAAAGATATTCTTCAGAATCATTCATCTTTGCACTACGGCCAAAGATATTCAATAATATCATCATTTAAGACCGAGGATGATGAAAATATTTTAAAAGAAACGAATCCAAAGGAAACAAAATGACAAGGATTAAGGATTAAGGATTCGTACTTTGTTTTATCCATGTTCAAAAAATATCTCAAAAATAATCATAGTGGTGTAAAATTCAAGAATGATCAAAACATGGATACAATCAAAGCTAATATCCGAATAGATATTTTGAACAAAAGAAGAAGAAATTTATATTTTCGATGAATAGTCTCAGATATCGTGAATAATGTCGATCGTGAATAGTAACTCAGAACACCAAAAGATAGAAATTCCACAAAAAACATCTTCACGCTTCATGAATAGTACTCGTGAATAAGTAACTCGTGAATAATAACTCATAAATAGTAACTCGTGAATAAGAACTCATGAATAGTAACCCGACATGAAAAAAATTCCAAATTTGATAAAAGTTCCAACCAATATTTCAAAGATAATGATATTGAAGAAATAATATCATTTGAGAAGAAAATAACATCCTTATCTCGAAAATTAGTACTTTAAATTTGGAATATCTGTATATAGTCTTTGAAGGGAACTTGCACCGTCTAGCAATACTCAAAGTATACTCAAAATACTCACAAGAATACGCCGATAATATAGAGAGAAAACTTCAGCTTCTTGTGTGATTTTCAATTCTAACCCAAGACCCTTCTATTTATAGAAATTGCTTAGAACACCAAAAGCGTAAAATTTAATAAATTAATAATATAATTTTATAAATTTCTTACATGCCTAGAATCTGATTTCAGCCATCAAACACATGCCACCTTCTAGAAAAAAAGTAAGAAAAAACGTTTTTCTAATTTTAAATATTTTAAACTTCCAAAAATCAATTATTTGAGACTTTGGAACTTCAATAATTCATAATAAATAGCCCTTTCATCAGAAAATTCGAATCTCGCGAGTTTTATAGGAATTTTAATTCTCTACAACTTTGCGTAGAAGAAAGTTTTTCCAAATTCCAAATAGAAATTGACCAAAATCCACAAACGAGCGATTTTACATTTATATAATCAAATTTCATCAATAAATGGGGTCCACCAACATGTTTAACATGTTTTAAACATTTATTGCAACAAAAATACTCTTCCTCCTCGTATACTCATAAATCCCACATTCGTTGTAAAAATATCACCATTATTATATTATTAAAATATAATAATACATTATCTTATCGATAAAATTTCAATTTTCAACAATTGTCACATTAAAATTTTTCTCCATCTATATCCATATAAAATCAATATTTTCCTCATCATATGAATCAATAATTAATTATTCATAAATAATATTACGTAATCACAATATTGACAAACCGTGCGGTTCTAGGAAGAGGGGCTTTCCAATAAGAATTTCTTCTTCATCACGCCATGAATTAGGTGACCAAACCTCTCCTTGATGTAACTTTCTAGACATTGCCAATAATGTTATCTAATAATATTATTCAGATAATATGAATTATTGCTTCGATAATTGAAAAATACCGTAATGACAATTATTGAAACAACAAAGAATATAAAATATCAACGCAACAATTATTAACTCAATAAAATAATTTGAATAAGAATTATCGTAACCATTATTGAGTAGTGCCTTCTTACGTAAGGATCAATAATTGGTGCAATACCGCAAAGTGCTTCTTGTGTTTTAACCAATTTAGTATTTTAACAAAGATTAATCTGTAATAACTACGCCAGTTATTTTTAACCAACTTATATTTGTCGCTTTCTTCATCCAATCGCTTTTTAGTTATGGGCCCACACATGGTCGCTACTGGTCGTATTTAATATTCCCTTCAAAGCATTTAATATTCCACGACCAAACGAATATTCCCCGACAACAATGAATATTTTATAACCACTTACTTATTTTGGAGTATTTGCGTATTTTACCCTTAACTATCCACATTAATTAAATCAACCCTTACTATAATAAATAGAGAAAATTAGATTTCATTAATAATAAGTTGGGGTCTTACATAACGTCCAAATTGTCAACATGATACTTCTTTGTAAAGTAAAATTCAAGAATGCTCAGAAGAATATTTCCATGAAAAGATACTGGATGAAGCGCAAATATCAAGAATATTCCACTAATTTCATGGAGTGTAGAAGTCAAAACTTTAACCAACTGAGTATAATAAAGAATGGAATAACAAAAGAAATCACCATTCATGCGGTACTTATTGCATGTATGTGCTATTCCATCGAGAATAATAAATAACGGAACGGTCAGTAATGTAATACGCAAGACGGGATATTCCAACAAAATAATAAAGAATGGAATACAATGTAAATCACCATGCATGTGGTACTTCGTGATGACAAAGTTATTCCAACAGAATACTAAATGATGGAACCAAAGTTTAGGTGAAATTCACACCAACAGGATGTTCCAATGAGAATAATAAAAGACGGAACCAGTCCCAAGACGTAAAAGCATGTGATAGGATATTCCAAAAGAATAATAAAGAATGGAATACGTAAGAATTTCACCAAGTATAGGGTAGCTCACATATCTGAGTTATTCCAACGAATAATAAAGATGGAATAATAGAAGTTCTCTTCATGAATACAAAAGAAATAATACCCTTACCGTAAAAGAAACTTGATATGGGAGTAGTGAAGTAGCGAATCCTTTTCTTCTTTCTCTCTATAGTTTCTCTCTATAGTTTCAATTGAATTCGTAAGAAATAATGAAGGAATGAGCTTCTATTTATAGAAGAATGGAATGAATAAGTAACTAATCCATGAACGGTCCAGTTGATTTACTTTAATCTGACGGTCCATATTTAAAGCAAAATTTTTTAAATAAAATATAATATATTCTATTTATAATTTAATAAAACGAATAACTTTTAAAAAGATTTTACTATGCAAACACTATACATAATAAAATATAATATATTCTAATTATTGTCTAATAAAATAGATAACTTTATAAAAGTATTCTATTTTATATAAAAAGATTTTACTATTAGCCTAATAAAACGAATTGAATAACTTTATAAAAGTATTACATTTTTATAAAAAAGTTTTTCCGCTTTTATTACGTTAATAATACGAATAAAACAAAACGTCATCATCATTATTATTATTCACACTATTAATCGACCAAATCGTTCCCGGAAAGAGGGGGGCTTTCAATAAGGATTTCTCCTATCAGCGCGGCATGATTAGGTGACCAAACCTCTCCTTGGTAGAACTTATAGACATCGTTAATAATGCAAATAATAATATTAATAACTTCGCTCATCTCAATTATTGATTTAATAACATATAAAATATCGACAATAATTGAATCAAACCGAGTGACTTCTCACATAAAAATTAATAATCAATACCGTAATTGCTACTATGCAACCACGCCAGTATTCTTATTTCTTTACTACCGAGTTGTTCACACAATGATCAACCGGTAAAACTTCATGGATTAATTTCATAAAAATATTTTCTCGTCGTTTTCTCGATCCGAAATGATAATTACATTATGGGGTCCACCAATGATTGTGCCGTCGCATTTAATATTCCCCTGACCAATCGAATATTATATAACAACTTGCATGTATTTTGCAAAATTTATAAATATTACCCACAACTATAACATTATATCAAATTTATTCCATAATATTCAAAATGATATTTATAGAAAATTCATTTTATTCATAAAAGTTGAGGTCTTACAATCTCCCTTCTTATGAAATTTAAGCCCTCCGAAATTAGGGTACGTACTGGTATGTCGAAGAGGTAAGGATACCTTGATTTCATTTCAGATTCTAACTCCCAGGTCACTTCCTCAACATCGTGGTTCCTCCATAACACTTTGACTTGAGGTATAACCTTGGAGCGTAGTATATGTTCCTTCTTATCCAAGATTTGAACAAGAACCTCTTCATACGTTAAATCTTCCGCTATTTCGTCCGGTTCTAACTCAATAATATGGTTCGGGTCTTTCACATATTTACGTAACATGGATATATGAAAAATGTTATGAACACGAGACATACTTGGCGGTAAAGCAAGTCTATAGGCTACAGTCCCTACTCGATCGAGGATTAAAAATGGACCAATGAATCGAGGATTGAGCTTTCCTCTCTTTCTAATTCTCGTAACTCCTTTCCATGGAGCAACATATAACAACACATGATCTCCAATATCGAATTCCACGTCCTTTCGATGAAGATCAACATAACTCTTTTGTCGGTCTTGTGAGGTTTTTATACGTTGTCGGATCGTTTGAATCTTTTTCGTAGTCATACGTACCAACTCCGGTCCCAACAACATTTCTTCACCCACCTCATCCCAAAGATCTTTGAGAACGACACTTTCTTCCATACAACGCTTCGAATGGAGCCATGCCAATACTTGCTTGATAACTGTTGTTGTAGGAAAACTCCACCAATGGTAAAAACTTGTCCCAACTTCCCTTGAAGTCAAGGACACAGAGTCT
Organism: Panax quinquefolius; assembly: GCA_020205615.1. Taxonomy (NCBI): domain Eukaryota; kingdom Viridiplantae; phylum Streptophyta; class Magnoliopsida; order Apiales; family Araliaceae; genus Panax; species Panax quinquefolius. Next base: position 99,738,532 of record CM035159.1, read on the forward strand.
TAATAAATCTTCAAGAGTTTGAATAGTCCTCTCTGATTGTCCGTCCGTCTAAGGATGATAAACTGAACTAAATCGTAAATCTGTGCCCATAGCTTTTTGCAAACTAACCCAAAATCGTGAAGTAAATCTTGGGTCTGGATCAGAAACTATGGATACTGGCATACCATGTAGTCTTATAATCTCGTTTATGCACATACGAGCAAGACGTTCAAGTGTATAAGTTTCTCGTATTGGTAAGAAATGAGCAGACTTGGTCAATCTATCAACAATGATCCAAATTGCATTTATGCCTTGAGAAACCTTGGGAAGACCAGTAACGAAATCCATAGTAATGTGCTCCCACTTCCATTCTAGAATTCCAAGTGGTTGCAATGGACCTTTTGGTACTTGATGCTCCACTTTGACTCGTAGACAATTTAGACACCTTGAGATTAACAGTGCTATCTCTCTCTTCATATTGCTCCACCAAAATGTATGACGAAGATCACGATACATTTTGGTACTCCCAGGATGGATTGCAAACGGTGTATTGTGCGCCTCCATCATGATTTTATACTTTAAATCAGGGTCGTTAGGAACACAAAGTCTGGAGTTGACTCGAAGTATTCCTTCTTCATCGATTCTCGCTTCCGACATAGCACCTTCTTGTACTTTCTTCCTCATATGCATCAGCTCCAGGTCTGTAGCTTGAGCAGCTTTAACTTTATCGATTAAAGTCGGTTCTACTCGTATATTCGCCATCATCACATGGGTCCCTGGAGTCTTTAATTCTATCTCCATCCTTTGCAAGTCATATAAGATGGGCCTTTGCGTTGACAATATCGCACTTGTACCAAGCGTATGATCTTTCTACTCAATCGTCGCCTACCACCACGTGCTTTTTTTCTAGGATGGTATTAGATGATATGATTATAATCTTTCAACGAGCTTCAAACCAACGTCATTTGTCGCGTATTGAGTTCCTTTTGAGTGAAGAAATATTTGAGGCTTTTTATGATCCGTAAAGATCTCCACTTTCTCCCCATACAAGTAATGCCTCCAAATTTGAAGTGCGAAGACAACATCTGCCAACTCTAGATCATGAGTGGGATAATTCCTCTCATATTCTTTGAGTTGTCGAGAGTCATAGGCTATGACTTTCCCATGTTGCATGAGAACACATCCTAACCCCTTGCCTGAAGCATCACTGTAGATGACAAATCCCTCCGAGCCAGATGGTATTGTCAGAACAGGTGCTGAAATGAGTCTTCTTTTGAGTTCTTGAAAACTCTTCTCACATTCTTCGTTCCAACCGAATTTTGTATCTTTCCGAGTCAGCTGAGTTAAGGGAGTAGCGATTTGAGAAAACCCTTTTACGAATCTCCGATAATAACCAGCTAAGCCAAGAAAACTACGTGACTTGATCCATCGATTTAGGTTGCTCCAACTTTGAATGACTTCAATCTTTAGTCAACGGATATTCCATGACTTGATACCACGTGCCCAAGGAATGCTACTTCTCAAGCCGTAACTCGCATTTCTTCAACTTGGCATAAAGCTTATATTCACGAAGCTTTTGGAGTATCGACCTCAAGTGTTGCTTTCATGATCTTCACGGCTTTTGGAATAAATAAGGATGTCATCAATAAAGACGACCACAAAGTGATCCAAATATTCCTTGAATACTCGGTTCATCATATCCATGAAGTCAGCAGGAGCATTAGTCAATCCAAAAGACATGACTAGGAATTCATAATGCCCATGCCGAGTTCTGAAAGCCGTCTTTGGAATGTCATCGGTTCTAATCTTCAATTGGTGATATCCATGAATGAAGATCAATCTTTGAAAAGAATTTGGCGCCTTAAATCGGGTCAAACAGTCATCAATACATGGCAATGGGTACCTATTTTTGATGGTGACATGATTCAACTCCCGATAATCAATACAAAGTCGCATACTCCCATCTTTCTTCTTCACAAATAGAACAGGAGCACCCCAAGGAGAAGTACTAGGACGAATAAAGCCAATGTCTAACAATTCCTGCAGTTGGGTCTTTAACTCTTGAAGTTCAACAGGAGCCATTCGATATGGGGCTTTGGAAATAGGTTTTGTACCAGGTTCAAGGTCGATACAAAATTTAATTTCACGCTCTGGGGGTAGGCCAGGAAGTTTTTCAGGGAATACATCAGGAAATTCATTAACAATATAAATATCATTCACAACTGACGTATTTTTGTTTAGATCCGTGACATGAGCTAAGAAAGCTTGACATCCATTTTTCAACAAATGAATAGCTTTGTGGCTTGAGATGATAATGATTGATTTTAATGGTTTGGTTGCTTGAATTCACATAATAGGTTGATTAGGAATATGAAAGCTAACAACCTTACGAAAACAATCAATTTTTGCATGATGAGTAATCAACCAATCAATCCTTGTAATTACGTCAAATTCAAGTATTTTCAATGAAATAAGGTCGACAGGTAATGCGAGGGTACCGATTTGAACCAAACAAGACTTATAAACAGTGGATGTAATGAAGGTTTCTCCCAACGGAGTTTCAACCGATAAGTCTGCAGTAAAATTGTGCAATAAATTTTCTTCTGTTTTCTTCATGCATGCATCATTATTATTAACAGTAAAGTTCGCGTATATAACATAGAATTTATGTTCACTGAATTCTTAATTTTGTAGTGCTACTAATTAAGAATTGTAAATCCGTTTTATCTTGGGAAACAATTATTCAATTAATCCTTAGCTTTTTCTATGAGGGAATAAATTTGCTTTAAGGAGACTTTGTGAATTCAAAGGACTCGGATTTATATGATTTTTATTTTATAATTGGTTTCGCTTTTTATTTAATTTTTATATCTATATATATTAAATAATACTATATATTACAATAACAATCTTAAAGCAAATTTAATTTTCTCGTAATTATAGTATTGTTTTATGTGAATAGAAAATCGGTTTCTAAAACAAATTTTACGTAGTAGTATAGTATTCTCAGTAAAAAGATATTTTAACAAAATATTAATTCACGTAATATTTGATGCATGTTAATACATAGTATTACATTATTAATTATATATTACATGTTAACCGATTTATATATTACATTATTATATATAAATTACATGTTAATAAATTGCTTGTTTATATTTTGTTATTTCCAATATTGTTTAAATATATATATATATATATATATATGTAGTATATATAATATTACATTTATATATACATTACATTTTATAAATATTGCATGTTAGTATATACATAATATTATGTTTATATGTATTCATTTGTTATAATATGTCCAAATATAAAGAAGTTTGTAAACAGATTATTCTACAAAATAAGTTTGTAAACTGAAGTTGTTAACATAATTTTTTAAACATAATTTTTAACAAAACAAATTTTTACAACAGAAATTCTGTAAACAAATTTGTTGTTTGATTTTTGTTTATTAATAATTTTATGCATGTATAACAAAAATGGCATCTACTAGCACCATTCCTGCCGTGAGTATGTCTCATGAAGAAAAGCCTGAAAAGTTCAATGAAACTGATTTCAAGCGTTGGCAACAAAAGATGCTCTTCTATCTCACAACACTGAACTTGGCAAAGTTTCTACAAGAGGACTGTCCTACTCTTGTTGAAGGAGAAACTGACAAGGAAAAGGTGGCTGCAGTTGATGCATGGAAACTTGCAGATTTCCTATGCATAAATTATGTAATGAATGGATTAGACAATACACTGTATAATGTGTATTGTACAATTCAAACTGCTATCAAAAATAACACCAAAAAGTTATTAGAAACAAGTAGCAAAATCTGGCTTTGGATACAAACAATTAATTAGATACAGAAGAATATTTCTACACCAAAACTTTAACAAAGAAAGAGCAACTGCTTCTGGGTACATATGATGACCGAAAATTAGAAGCCATTTATTAATTCATGGTTTCATACATCTTAGTAACAAATATATATATATATAAAATCTACCGTTTGAATGAAAAGCATATGAGAGGCCGATCTGAGTGATTTGTTGATAGATGATCAATTTTATAGATGAGAGGCCGATTTGAGTGATCTGTTGATAGAGGTCGATCTGAGTGATCTGTTCAATGCTTGTGATTAGTGGAGAGAGAAAGCGGGAGAAACCAAGGAAGAGAAGGAAGGGGCGAAGGTGCCGGAGGAGAGATGAGAGATCGAGAAGGGTGAGTTACTGCCTTACTGGAGAATAACCATTTCGGGCGAAGGTGCTGGAGTAGAGAGGAACTGAGATGGAAGATGAGATATGCTTCTTCTTTTTCCCCAAAGATGAGATCTGCTTATTTGACTTATCAGTTATCAGGCCCGTCATACAAATATTAAATTCTTTTTTTTAATGAATATGTTTGGTTATTCGGGTAACTTAATAGGTTGATTTTAATAACCAAACCCGAATCTGAATAAAGAATTCGAGATATACCGAATTACAAAAAATAACCGAATTATCAAGAAATTTCGGTTAAAAAATTTCGGTTCGATTCGGTTATTCGGTTATATCCGTTTTTTGCTCAGTCCTACACGTGGCCATTTTCCGGCAAAATAAATTGACCAGAAATTACAAAAGAGTCTATCATGGTTACTTAACTTGATTTTAGGTAGTGGAATGAGAGCGTTTAAATATTGGGGTACAAATGATAAAAGGGTTTATAATTAGGAGTTTAATATGCAATTAACCCTGGAGAAAATGTCCTATTGATTGGCCAATCCTGATATTATTGATCAATCAACAAGATCGCACACAACCACAAATTTTCTATTACATCGTGCTGCAGCAAATTGCTCAATATTAATGATCAACATATTACAATTATTCCTTACTTTTAAAATAAGTTAATTAATTACTTCTTTGTTAAAGAGATGACTATATTGAAGTAATCTGGTTTCTCCATGGATGAATACTTCTCCACAAGATCTGCAAACCTAGTGAATAAATCTTCGATAATAGAGTCTCCAAAATGGCTAGCCAGCATGGGTTCTAGAAGAGCTCTTATACCGTTTGCCATAGTTTTTGCACTCCTTACATGACGATCATTTTCACTAGCATCCCAATTCAGTTTAAAAGCCTCTAGCTTATCAAGCTTAAAGGAGTCTTCCTTCTGAATAATGGCTTTCACTTCATCCTCATACGGCAAATACCAAGGGATATTAAATGATAATAAATCAGCCTCTTGAACAATCCCCTACAGGCAGTCATTAATGAAATGATCAGCAAATACACATCTAATTTGGTAAAACTTTTCTATACTATGCGCCTTTATGATGGTATTATGTCAAATATATTGAATGGTAACCATTATTGATTTCAGTACCTCTTTCACCATGTCAAGAAGTGATTTTGCAAGCAACTCGTAACGGCCACAAGCATCTTTGCTATAGGGGTCTGCGACACTCCGACTGAGTAACGTTAAGACCATACACCCCCCAGGTACTATTTCATGAGAGCGTACCCTTAGAAATGTCGAGAAATCCCTCTGAAATTGCTTCAAATAAGCTTGAAACACATCGGGTGGACTTCCTTTCGCCAAGTAAATATTTTCCTTGTTATTTTCCAGCCTTTCAGGAACCTACAAATCACAGTTCCAAAATATAACATAAGTTTGACTTTTCAGATCGAGCCAGTTTGAGGCCGTTTCAAATTCGGTTTACATGATTATATATTTAGACAATTGAAAAATTAAATTTAAAAAATAAATTGAAACTACCTGAGAGAGCCAATGAAGGCTGTAAGAGGAGGTAACAAAGTGTATAGTTCTGGCAGGGAAAAGCCTCTCATAAAAAGAGCCTGGCATAGCCGAAACGAAACACGACCTGCACTTGTCACCTTTATCCTTCTTGAGCTTGTCATAGAACGGTGGCAGCGATTTGAAAACGCTGTTGAAGTCATTTTCTGGTAAGTCATTTAAATAGACATGAAACTCTGGTATTTTACAATTCTTTTGCAGGCATAGATCATGAACAATGTCCATAGTATTGGAAACTGACAAGATGATGTTTGGCCCCGAAGAGCAACCCAGATCAGCTATCTTAAAACACTCGGGGAAGGTTTCATTATACATATCCTTGATGGTGTCCTCTAATACAGGTCGTACCTTCGAAATCACTATTTTCTGAAAATTAACATGATTAAACTAATTAAGAAACATAACTAATAAATTAAATATGTACGTACAGAGAATTATGTATAACTAGCGATGGACAAATACGAGGCTAAGAAAGAGATAGAGAGACCTGAATGATTGAGTTGTTGGCATAGCTGGATTCTCCGTTGCCTGGATTCATGTGCAGCACTTTTGTCACCGCCATGGCTCCTTAACTTTTTAGATGATAGCTAGTTTCGATGAATGTAGAGTTTATGTAATCAGTTGCCATGAGCTGCACGTGACTATGGAAATATCCAAAAATTCAAAATTTAACTAATTGTAGCAACAACAGTCAAGTAATCACCACATATAGTACTAAGCCGCCGTTTCGGACTTTTATCGCAATCAACTGATTGTACTTGTCACTTGTTTTTCTAAATGGGGGAAGTTTCTTCTGATAGCAAACAGTTTTATTGGACCACGAATATCGTCTTGCTACCTTGAAATGCGTTCTGAAATATTTTTTCTGGTCCTAAAAATTATCGTTTAATAATTTTTAAAATTAATGCACACATATTAAGAAATATAATTAATACCTAGCGAAAATACTATACTACCCTTATTAATTGTCTCAACCAATTATTCTCCTCCCAATATTTCTTATTCAATTCAATCAATTACTTCTTATTCAACCAATTACTACTTGGATTATAGCATTAAATTGAATAAGAATCATTGAGAAGGGAAGAAAATTTTAAATAGAAGAAAGCTTTAAATAAGGGTAAAATAGGAAAAAAAAATAGCTAATGTGTATTGATAAATTCAAACCACAATTTTTTGGAATTAAAATTACTTCCAAAAGCGATAATCTTTTAGGAGCGGAGGAGTAGATGGGCATGCTAGCTTTTGTTTTTTTTAATTGGGGTTGGGGGGGGGGGGGGGGAAGGGGGGGAGGGGCATGCTAGCTTTTGTTTTTTACTGTATTTTTTTAATAAAAAATATACTTTCTTTTACAGTTCTTTGTTCAAACTTGCTCTATTATTTTTTATTTATTATTTTGATAATTATGGTTAAAAAAATTTAAAAAAAAATACATCGTACCGGTCGTTAGTCTGGTACAGCCCCCTCAACCCTTTTTTTTTTGCCACCATTATGTGATATGATAGCTAGGCTCTTGTGAAATCATCCCCGCTAAATATTAGTACTACTTTTGTTCTTAAAAGATTGTCGTTTAAGGTTTTTATATATGGATTAAAAAAATATTATTTATGAAATAAAATTTGTTTGAAATTCTATCACTACCCCTCTATGGGAAGTTGAAAACTATTAATACAAGGAAGAGAATTTCTTAGAACAATGAGAGAAGGTAGGGGTAATATAAGAAAGCAAATAATTTATTCTCTTCGAAAAGTTGTAAACGATAAATATTTTGGAATAATTTTTTTTTTCTAAAACGATAATACGAAAAGAGTAATGAGCTGCACATGAACGTGGAAAGATCCAAAACATCGCGAAATGACAAAAATAACATTAATAAAAATGGTCAAATTACAAAACAAGCATTAATAAAATTTTGAAAATAAAGTCATTTTACCCACTTGTCACAATCACAGTTAAGTAATTGCAGCAACAACAGTCTAGTAATCCTCATATATATCAAGTCGTTTCGGACTTTTATCACAATTAACTAATTGTACTTTCACTTTTTAAAGTTCATATATTTTTAATTTCAAAATTGAAGTGATCTATTTAATTCTTAAAACACTAAATTTTTGTAATTAGTTATAAACTTTTGTAACTTTTAAAGCATGGTCTTGGGCTAGATAATACTATATATATATATATAATGTGTTTTATTTTGTATTTCTTGAATATTTGTTGGAAATAGATTTGAAACATTAAATATTAGAGCATTTTGAGACTCAATTTAATGAGGGACCTACATTTCGAAAATGTAGGGATTTTTCACCAATGCGTTCTCCTCCGCGAGGAGTATAACGTGGTATATTTATGTGTTCAAATACATTAAGAATTGAATGAGAAAATTGACTCCAAAATCACCTACTTGAAATGTTAAAGTCCCACATAGGGCATTAGAGAAAAAATGAAGAACATATATATGGGATGTTCCCACGCGCGTCGCTGTCCGTCCGGTCGGTCGGTACGGGGGCGGGTAGGTCGGGTCGGGTCATGATATATATTTTTTAGACAAAATTTGTTTAATAATTTTGATCACGATGCTACGTCGTTTTGACGACAGTTGAACACTAACGGTCATAAACCGCGCGGAAATGTTCTATAAATACACTATGTTGTATCCTTTTTTCTGCATAAGTTTTATTTCCCCGTTTCTGCAAATAGTTTCCGTCCCGTTTCCCGTTTCTGCCAAACAAAGTCCCATTCTGCAGTAATTCCATTCCCGTTCTGCACTGTTTTCCGTTTCTGCAAAATCCCATTCTGCACTATTTCCCATTTTCTGCAGTAAAATTGTGCAATAAATTTTCTTCTGTTTTCTTCATGCATGCATCATTATTATTAACAGTAAAGTTCGAGTATATAACATAGAATTTGTGTTCACTGAATTCTTAATTTTGTAGTGCTACTAATTAAGAATTGTAAATCCGTTTTATCTTGGGAAACAATTATTCAATTAATCCTTAGCACCTATGAGGGAATAAATTTGCTTTAAGGAGACTTTGTGAATTCAAAGGACTCGGATTTATATGATTTTTATTTTATAATTGGTTTCTGTTTTATTTAATTTTTATATCTATATATATTAAATAATACTATATATTACAGGTAACAATCTTAAAGCAAATTTAATTTTCTGTAATTATAGTATTGTTTTATGTGAATAGAAAATCGGTTTCTAAAACAAATTTTCTCGTAGTATAGTGATTCTGTAGAAAACAAAAGATTTTAACAAAATATTAATTCACGTAATATTTGATGCATGTTAATACATAGTATTACATTATTAATTATATATTACATGTTAACCGATTTATATATTCATTATTATATATAAATTACATGTTAATAAATTGCTTGTTTATATTTTGTTATTTCCAATATTGTTTAAATATATATATATATATATATATATATGTAGTATATATAATATTACATTTATATATACATTACATTTATAAATATTGCATGTTAGTATATACATAATATTATGTTTATATGTATTACATTTGTTATAATATGTCCAAATATAAAGAAGTTTGTAAACAGATTATTCTACAAAATAAGTTTGTAAACTGAAGTTGTTAACATAATTTGTTAAACATAATTTTTAACAAAACAAATTTTTACAACAGAAATTCTGTAAACAAATTTGTTGTTTGAATTTTGCAAACAAAATTTGTTGTTTGATTTCTGTTTATTAATAATTTTATGCATGTATAACAAAAATGGCATCTACTAGCACCATTCCTGCCGTGAGTATGTCTCATGAAGAAAAGCCTGAAAAGTTCAATGAAACTGATTTCAAGCGTTGGCAACAAAAGATGCTCTTCTATCTCACAACACTGAACTTGGCAAAGTTTCTACAAGAGGACTGTCCTACTCTTGTTGAAGGAGAAACTGACAAGGAAAAGGTGGCTGCAGTTGATGAATGGAAACATGCAGATTTCCTTTGCAGAAATTATGTAATGAATGGATTAGACAATATACTGTATAATGTGTATTGTACAATTCAAACTGCAAAGGAACTTTGGGAATTTTTAGACAAAAAATATAAAATTGAAGATGCTGGCATGAAAAAATTAATTGGTGGTATTATTCACCAAACTACCGCTCCTTATTCACCTCAATCTAATTGTATTGTTGAACGCAAGAACCGAACATTGAAAGAAATATTGAATGCTATGTTAAACAGTTCTGGAGCACCACAGAATTTGTGGGGGGAAGCTTTGCTTTCTGCCAATTATATTTGTGACGCCCCAAAAATTAGGTATACATCACCCATCTTGGGTCGCCACTTACATGGTACAGAATTTAAATACAACTTACTAACATAACTGTCGTGTACAATACGACATAAATCGTGAGTTTAAATACAAATATTGTCTACTAGATATTATACAAACTCAAAAGGAGTCCTCATTACAATTATTATCACACTATTTCACGTAGAATAGTGAGGACTACTAATGCTATCTTCGTGACCATCACTGCTTCCCGACTCTTCGTCTAGCTATATTCTCATTTCACAAGAGAACAAAGAAAGAAAGGGTGAGCTCAACTAGCCCAAAGAAGAAATATTATGACTAAGATAATGCGAATAAATTATCAATAGTTTTCAACAATGTTAAACCGATAAAATACAATAGACAACCAGTTTAACTGCAATGAATATCGAATCCATTAAAAGAGTCAAGTAGAAAATAAAGTCTACTATCTTTTAGGTTTTAAAAGGTTTTTCATCAACGTTATAAATTTGAGACTCACTTTTAATAAATATTTCACATCATCGAATCACCCCCGCACTACTACCAAGGATATTCATTAAGATCACGACCACAATTATTCATGCACTACTGGGCCAAGAATATTTGTGTATTCATTAATGGTCATGATCATGCCAACAACTATCCATCAATGCACTACTACCCTTTGAGGATTTTTACCACATCATTTGTAACATTACTATCATGATTACACCGAATAGTCTCTGGTCATAATCATACCAAGTCCACCTATGCACTTTCTGAAATACAGATGACTTTAAAAAAATATATAAACATGAGGATGATGACAATGATATAAGAATTCAATAAAACAAGTTCAAGAATTATTTTATCCAGGAATTATTAACGTCCAAATTATCAACATGATCTTTGTTTTGTAGAGTAAAATTCAAGAATGATCGGAAGAATATTTTCATAAAAGATACTTTGGATGAAACGCAATATCAAGGATATTCCACTAATTTCATGGAGTATAGAAGTCAAAGTTTTAACCAACCGGGTATAATAAAGAATGGAATAACAAAAGAAATCACCACGCATGCGATAGATCGCATTGCATGACGGTTATTCCAATGAATAATAAAGAAGCGGAACCGAGTCGGTGAAATTCACACCAAGCGGGATGTTCCAATGAATAATAAAGATGGAACCCGATCCTGGTGTAAACACATGATAGGATATTCCAACAGAATAATAAAGATTTTAACCAGTCCTGTAAAAACACATGCAGATGTGATGTTCCAACGTAATAATAAAGACGGAACCCGAGTTTGATTGTAAAACACACGCATGTGATGTTCCAATGAATAATAATAAAAGACGGAACCGGTCCCGTAAAACACACGCATGTGGATGTTCCAACAGTAATAATAGAAGAATGTCACCAAGTATAGGGGTAAACCACTTATACAAAGTTATTCCAATGTAATAATAAGCAATGGAATAACAACAGCTTCTCTTCATGAATAAGAAAGAATAACACCCTTACATTTGGTAGGAGATTGAATCTCGCAGCGGCGGTGTAGTAACAAAATACTCTTCTTCTTTCTCTCTTATTCTCTCTATACTTTCTCTCTATAGCTTGAATGAATTAAGTGAAAAATAATGAAGCCCTAGGCCTCTATTTATAGAAGATTTCTAGCTTAAGACCGCTTGTGTGTGAAAAGGCAAGGGTGGCTTGAATCGGTTTGACGCCTTTGTAATGTGAAACGACAAGTGGTTCGGCGCCGTAATGTGAAATGACAAGTGGTTCGACGTCGGTAAAGGTAATTACTATTAACGAAGGTAAATACTATTGACGAAGGTAAATACTATTCACAAGGGTAATTACTTATCGACGAAGGTAATTACTTATTACGAAGGTAAATACTATTCACAAGGGTAATTACTATTGACGAAGGTAATTACTATCGACGAAGAGACTCTTAGATGATGACATATGAGCCCCCATAAAATAATCAAACTTACCACAAATCATTTTTTTCATCAACACATATTTAATCTTTCAACAATTATTAATCATTTATAACTTGTCGTCTCAATTATTGATTTAATACTATAACATATTATACGTATGATCTTGTGACAATAATTGAATCAATAATATAGGAGATATGATGCAAAGAATTATCGTGTAGTAATAATTGAGCATATATTTGAGTGACTTTTCACGTAAAGCATCAATAATCAATACCGCGTGCTACTTATGCTGAACTACGCCAGACATCGCATTTTTTTTACCACCACCGGTAGTTCAACAGCTTTTAACGGTAACACCTCCGTCGTTATTTTTATAAAATATTTTTGTCGCTTTCTCAATCCGATAATAATTACATTGTGGGGTCCACCAATGATTGAGCCATTATCTAATATTCCCTAACAAAAAGAATATTCCCACCAAACGAATATTTTATAACAACTTGCATACTTTGCAAAATTTATAAATATTACCCACAACTATAACATTATATCAAATTTATTCCATACTATTCAAAAATAATATTTATAGAAAAATTCATCTTTATTTATAAAAGCTAGGGGTCTTACAACTTCCCTTCTTATGAAATTTTGCCCTCGAAATTAGGTGTACACGACTGGTATGTTGAAGAGGTAAGGATACCTTGATTTCATTTCTTGATTCTAACTCCCAAATCATTTCCTCAACATCGTGGTTCCTCCACAAAACTTTGACTTGAGGTATAACCTTGAGCGTAGAATATGTTCCTTCTTATCCAAAATTTGAACAGAACCTTCTTACGCCAAATCTTCTTAGCTATTTCGTCCTGGTTCTAACTCAATAATATGGTTCGGTCTTTCACATATTTACGTAACATAGATATGTGAAAAACGTTATGAACACGAGACATATTTGGCGAAAAGCGAGTCTATAGGCCACGCTTCTACTCGATCGAGGATTAAAATGGACCGATGAATCGAGGTTAAGTTTTCCTCTCTTTCCAAATCTTGTAACTCCTTTCCATGGAGCAACTCTTAACAACACATGATCTCCTATATCGAATTCCACGTCCTTTCGATGAAGATCGGCATAACTCTTTTATCGATTTTGTGAGGTTTTTATACGTTGTCGGATCGTTTGAATCTTTTCCGTAGTCATATCGCGTTACCAACTCCCGGTCCCAACAACGTTGCTTTCACCCACCTCATCCCAAAGATATCTTTGGAGAACGACACTTTCTTCCATACAACGCTCGAATGGAGCCATGCCAATACTTGCTTTGATAAGCTGTTGTTGTAGGAAAACTCCACCAATGGTAAGAACTTGTCCCAACTCCCTTGAAATCAAGGACACAGAGTCTTAATAGATCTTCAAGAGTTTGAATAGTCCTCTCCGATCGTCCCTTCCGTCTCGAGGATGATATGCCGAGCTAAATCGTAAAGTCCGTGCCCATAGCTTTTTGCAAACTAACCCAAAATCGTGAAGTGAATCTTGGGTCTCGATCGAAAACTATGGATACCGCATACCATGCGCCTCTTACAATCTTGTTATGTACATACGAAAGAAGACGTTCAAGTGTATAAGTTTCTCGTGACGGTAAGAAATGAGCGGACTTGGTCAATCTATCAACAATGACCCAAATCGCATCAATGCCTTGAGAAAACTTAGGAAGACCCCAGAACGAAATCCATGGTAATGTGCTCCTACTTCCATTCTCGAATTTCAAGTGGTTGCAATGGACCTTTTGGTACTTGATGCTCGCTTTAACTCGTTGACAAGTTAGACACCTTGAGATAAACAGCGCTATCTCTCTCTCTTATATATTGCTCCACCAAAATGTATGATTTAATATCATGATACATTTGGTACTCCTCCTGAGATGGATTGCAAATGGTGTGTTAATGCGCCTCCATCATGATATTATACTTTAAATCGAGGGTCGTTAGAACACAAAGTCCGGAGTTGACTCAAAGTATTCCTTCTTCATCGATTCTTGCTTGGCATAGCACCTTCTTGCACTTTCTTCCTTCATACGCATCGTACTCCAGTCCAGTAGCTTGAGCGACTTTTAACTTTATCGATTAAAGTCGGTTCTACTCAGATATTTGCTATCATCACATGCGTCCCTCAGGTCTTTAACTCTATCTCCATCCTTTGCAAGTCACACAAAATGGGCCTTTGTGTTGACAATAACGCACTCAGATTTTGCATACGATCTTACCTTTCAATCGCGTCGGCTACCACGTTCGCTTTCCGGATGGTATTGGATGGTATGATCATAATCTTTCAACAGCTTCAAGCCAACGTCGTTGTCGCATGTTGAGTTCCTTTTGAGTGAAGAAATATTTGAGGCTTTTATGATCCGTAAAGATCTCCACTTTTCCCCATACAAGTAATGCCTCCAAATTTTAAGTGCAAAGATAACAAATGCCAACTCTAGATCATGAGTAGGATAATTCCTCTCATATTCTTTGAGTTGTCATGCGAGGCATAAACTATAACTTTTCCATGTTGCATAAGAACACATCCTAACCCTTTTCCCCGAAGCATCACCGTAGATGACAAGTCCCTCCGAGCCGATGGTATTGTTTAGAGCAGTCTTGAAATAAGTCTCCTCTTGAGTTCTTGAAAACTCTTCTCACATTCTTCGCTCCAACCAAACTTTGTATCTTTCCGAGTCACCGAGTCAATGGAGTAGCGATTCGAGAAAATCCTTCCACGAATCTCCGATAATAACCAATTTAAACCGAGAAAGCTACGTGCTTTGGTCATCGATTTAGGTTGTTCCCAACTTTGAATAGCTTCAATCTTTCTTTGGGTCAACAGATATTCCATGACTTGATACCACGTGCCCAAGAATGCTACTTCTTCAAGCCGAACTCGCATTTCTTCAACTTGGCATAAAGCTTATATTCACGAAGCTTTTGGGGTGTCAGCCTCAAGTGTTGCTCATGATCTTCACGACTTTTGGAATAAATAAGGATGTCATCAATAAAGACGACCACAAAGTGATCTAAATATTCCTTGAATACTCGGTTCATCATATCCATGAAGGCGGCGGGGAGCATTAGTCAATCCAAAGGACATGACTAGGAATTCATAATGCCGTCTGGGGAGTTCCGAAAGCCGTCTTTGGAATGTTAGCGGTTCTAATCTTCAATTGGTGATATCCTAACGAAGATCAATCTTTGAAAAGAATTTGGCTTCTTGCAACCGTCAAACAGTCATCAATACGCGTGGCAATGGATACCTATTTTTGATGGTGACATGATTCAACTCCCGATAATCAATACAAAGTCGCATACTCCCATCTTTCTTCTTCACGAATAGAAATGGTGAGCACCCCCAGGAGAAGTACTAGGACGAATAAAGCCAATGTCTAACAATTCCTGCATTGGGTCTTTAACTCCTCGAAGTTCAATAGAGCCATTCGATATGGGGCTTTGGAAAAAGGTTTTGTCTGGGTTCAAGGTCGATACAAAATTCAATTTCACGCCTCTGGGGTAGGTCGGAAGTTCTTGAGAATACGTCGAAATTTATTAACAATAGAATATCGCTTAAAACCCATTTATTTTTATTTAAATCAGTAACATGAGCTAAGAAAGCTTGACATCCATTTTTCAATAAACGAATAGCTTTATGGCTTGAGATGATCGTGATTGATTTTAATGGTTTGGTCGTTTGAATTCGCATAATAGGTTGATTAGGAATATGAAAGCTAACAACCTTACGAAAACAATCAACTTTTGCATGATAAGTAGTTAACCAATCAATCCTTGAATCACGTCAAATACAAGTATTTTAATGAAATAAGATCCACGGTAATGTGAAGGGTACCGATTTGAACCAAACAAGACTTATAAACAATGGATGTAATGAAGGTTTCTCCCAACCGGAGTGTCCACAGATAAGTCAAAGTCTAATTTCTCCGAGTCAAATTTAATCGATGAGCGCATAGTAGGAGAAATAAAAGAATGGGTAGAACCCAGATCAAATAAAGTATTGACTTCATTAGAGTTTATGATAAGCTTACAGTGATGACCTCATTCGATTCCTTGCTCTTTGGGAGGTCACAACAAACGCTCCCTTGCACTACTGGGTTTTGAATTTTCGGGATGGCCTTTGGTGCCTCCATCCTAGCTTGAATTTGTCTTGATGGCGACAAAATCGAGCTAAGTGACCTTCTCTTCCACAATTATAACATGCTTTGACTGGCATGGCGCATTTTGGATCTGATGTGTCCTCTCCTCGCATTTGAAGCATATGATGGGTGGTCTTTCTTCTTCCTTAACAATGGGTCTTTGGTCTTTGACGCTTTTCCACCATTGTTGAATCTCCGTTTCTTGAAATGTCCATTCTTATTGTTTTGGCCCCGATTACCACCAAGTGGTTACCATATCCGGCTCGTTGATTCCCTCCACGCTTGTTGTCACCGCTCGATGACTACTCTCGCCGGTATTATAATTTTGCCGTTACGCTTCTCTTGTAGTTGTGTTGACTCATTATCGCGTTCCACTAATCGAGCCCTATTTACAACATCTCAATACAAACACAGCTTTATGAAATAAGATGTTGACGTATCTCCCGCTTCAAACCTCTTAAAAACATTCGCGTCATCTCTCTTCATTATCCACTGAGTGGGGCCTTGACGAAACCGTGATAACTCATAAATTTTGCCTCGTATTGCGACATTGGTCATATTGTTTTGTTCCAACTTGATAAATTCCACCTCCTTCATGTGGCGAATACTTTCAGGAAAGTATTTATCGTTGAACAGCTCCTGGAACTTCTCCCAAGATATCTTCAGTACAGCAGGTTGAGTACGTTTTACCGATTCCCACCAGTAATCTGCCTCTCCGCGCAACATAAAGGCGACAAAGGGAACCTTTTGCTCCTCGGAGCATCCCAAGACATCAAATATCTTGGTAATCTGCTTTATCCATGCTTCCGCCAGAAGTGGTTTTGGCTCTCCCTTAAACTCCGGTGGTCCCAGCTCCTTGAATTGTTTAGCGGTGACCGCCCGAGAGTTTTCCGTGTTTCCACCTACGTTTTGGACAGAGTCGCTCTCTTCTTTGTTGCATAAATTGCGTAAAAGCCTCTTGAACATTTGATCATTCATCATTTGGTCAGTGTTGTTTGCATGAGGATTGTCGCCTTCGATGCACATTATCCCCGATTATTGATATGCGGTGAATCAACGATCGCTCATAGCTCCATTGCTATTCTCAACATTCTCAGATGTCATTTTCAGATACTGCCACAAAACAAAAGGTTAATTGACATGTAACAAATTATCCCTATCTTCTGACCAACCAATAAAATAGCACATAAACTTAGGTAGGTCATACTAGCGAAGGTATTCCCCGCCTCCCTCCTAGTACTCTTCTCACATCTTAGCCAGGATCATATCCCTAAGCTCTGATACCAACTGTGACGCCCCCAAAATTAGGTATACATCACCCATCTTGGATCGCCACTTACATGGTATAGAATTTAAATACAACTTACTAACATAAGCGCCGTGTAATAATACGACATAAACCGTGAGTTTAAATACAAATATTGTCTACTAGATATTATACAAACTCAAAAGGAGTCCTCATTACAATTATTATCACACTATTTCACGAATAGTGAGGACTACTAATGCTATCTTCAGACCATCACTGTTTCCGACTAAATCCCAAATATATATTCTCATTTCCCTAATAGAAAAATGGAAAGAAAGGGTGAGCTCAACTAGCCCAAAGAAGAAATATTATGACTAAGATAATGCGTAATAAATTATCAATAGTCTTCAACAATGTTAAACTAATAAAATACAATGTACAACCAGTTTAATCAGAAGGAATATGCAATCCATTAAAAGAGTCAAGTAGAAAATAAAGTCTACTATCTTTTAGGTTTTAAAAGGTTTTTCATCATCATTATAGCCGAGACTCGACTTTAATAAATATTCCACATCATCGAATCACCCCCACTACTGCCAAGGATATTCTTTAGTATCACCGACCACAATTATTCATGCACTACGGGCCAAGAATATTTGTGTATTCATTAATAGTCATGATCATGCCAACAATCGCGTCCATCAATGTACTACTACCAATTGAGGATTTTTACCACATCATTTGTAACATTACTACCATGATTATACCGAATAGTCTCTCGGTCATAATCATACCAAGTCCACCTATGCACTACAAAGCCACGATGACTTTAAAAAAATATAAACATGAGGATGATGACAATGATATAAGAATTCAATAAAACAAGTTCAAGAATTATTTTATCCGAGAATTATTAACGTCCAAATTATCAACATGATGTCTTTGTTTTGTAGAGTAAAATTCAAGAATGATCGGAAGAATATTTTCATAAAAAGATATCTTTGGATGAAAAGCAAATATCAAGGATATTCCACTAATTTCATGGAGTATAGAAGTCAAAGTTTTAACCAACTGGGTATAATAAAGAATGGAATAACAAAAGAAATCACCATGCATGCGATAGATCAAGCAAATGCATACAAGTTATTCCAATGTAATAATAAAGAATCGGAACGGTCGTGAAATTCACACCGCGGGATGTTCCAACAGTAATAATAAAGATGGAACCCGCATCCTGTAAAACACACGATAGGATATTCCAATGAATAATAAAGATTTTAACCAGGTCCGTAAAACACATGATGTGATGTTCCAACGAGAATAATAAAGATTTTAACCAGTCCCAAAAACACACGCATGTGATGTTCCAACAGAATAATAATAAAGACGGAACCAGTCCTGTAAAACACATGCGCATGATGTTCCAATGTATAATAGAAGAATGTCACCAAGTATAGGTAAACCACTTATACAAAGTTATTCCAATGTAATAATAAGCAATGGAATAACAATAGTTCTCTTCATGAATAAGAAAGAATAACACCCTTACATTTGGTAGGAGATTGAATCTTTGCGGCGAAGGTAGTAACAAAATACTCTTCTTCTTTCTCTCTTATTCTCTCTATACTTTCTCTCTCTATAGCTTGAATGAATTAAATGAAAATAATGAAGCCCTAGCCTCTATTTATAGAAGATTTCTAGCTTAAGACCGCCGTGTGAAAAGGCAAGTGGCTTGACGAATGGTTTGGCCGTTTGTAATGTGAAACGACAAGTGGTTCGACGCTCGTAATGTGAAATGACAAGTGGTTCGACGCCTAGTAAAGGTAATTACTATTAACGAAGGTAAATACTATTGACGAAGGTAAATACTATTCACAAGGGTAATTACTATCGTGGCGAAGGTAATTACTATCGACGAAGGTAAATACTATTCACAAGGTAATTACTATCATTGTGGTAGGTAATTACTATTGACGAAGGTAAATACTATTCACAAGGGTAATTACTATTGACGAAGGTAATTACTATCGATTTAGAGACTCTTAGATGATGACATATGAGCCCCCATAAAATAATCAAACTTACCACAAATCATTTTTTTTTCATCAACACATATTTAATCTTTCAACAATTATTAATCATTTATAACTTGTCGCCCTCAATTATTGATTTAATACTATAACATATTATACGAGATGATACCGTGACAATAATTGAATCAATAATATAAGAGATATGATCAAAATTATCGTAGCAATAATTGAAAGCATAAATGAGTGACTTCTCACGAAAGCATCAATAATCAATACTGCAGTGTCTACTATGCAACTACGCCAGACATCGTACTTTTACCACCGGGTTGTTCAACGGTTTTAACGGTAACACCTCCGTAGTTATTTTTATAAAATATTTTTGTCGCTTTTCTCAATCCGAACCAATAATTACGCTATTAATGGGGTCCACCAATGATTGAGCCATTGTATTTAATATTCCCTAACAAAAAGAATATTCCCCACCAAACGAATATTTTATAACAACTTGCATACTTTGCAAAATTTATAAATATTACCCACAACTATAACATTATATCAAATTTATTCCATACTATTCAAAAATAATATTTATAGAAAAATTCATCTTTATTTATAAAAGCTGGGGTCTTACAATATTCTTAACAAAGTACCTCATAAGAAAACTCACAAAACACTTTATGAATTATGGAAAGGTCATAGACCTTGCTATAAATACTTAAGAGTATGGGGGTGTCTAGCAAAAGTAATGGTTCCAAAACCTAAAAAGGTTAAGATAGGACCAAAAACAATTGACTGTGTATTCATTGGTTATGCAAATAACAACAGTGCTTATCGCTTTCTTGTGCATAAATCTAAAATTTTTGATATTCATATTAATACTTTTATTGAATCAAGAAATACATCATTCTTTGAAAATATGTTTCCATATAATTTAAATAATGATTCAAATTCAAACAAAAGACCTTTGGATGCTACTAGTAATAATCCACGAAAATATGTATAAAGAGTCCAGAATGGATGAACTGGACATAAAGAAAAGGGCAAGGACTTCAAAGTCTTTTTGTGCGGATTTTCTAACATTTTGTTAGAAAATGATCCTCAAACTTACAAGGAAACAATATCCTCTCCAGATGCTTCTCATTGGAAAGAAGCAATTAATAGTGAAATTGAGTCCATTATGCAAAATCATACATAGGAATTGGTGGACCTTCCACCTGGTTCCAAACCCTTAGGGTATAAATGGATCTTCAAAAAGAAGATGAAAGCTGATGGTTCAATTGATAAATATAAAGCAAGACTTGTTGTTAAAGGCTATAGACAAAAGGAAGGATTGGATTATTTCGACACTTATTCACCAGTTACAAGAATTACATCTATTCGAATGCTAATAGCAATAACATCTTTAAATAGACTTGAAATACATCAAATGGATGTAAAAACTACATTCTTAAATGGTGAATTAGATGAAGAAATATATATGGAACAACCTGAAGGTTTCATTGCTCCTGGACAAGAGAGAAAAGTATGCAAACTTGTTAAATCATTGTATGGATTGAAACAAGCAACAAAACAATGACATGAGAAATTTGATAATGTATGTTATCAAATGGATTTAAAATCAACGAGTGTGACAAATGTGTTTATGTCAAAAGCACTCAAAAGGAATATGTCATTGTTTGTCTTTATGTGGATGATATATTAATCATGGGTAGAATAATGAAGTTATCAACACTACTAACGTATGTTGTCAAATAGATTTGACATGAAAGATTTGGGGTTCTTGATATAATATTAGGAATCAAGATTTCTAGAACATCTGATGGAATTATATTATCTTAAACTCATTATATTGAAAAAATACTTAAAATATTTAATAAGTATAATATAATTCTAAATAAGACCCAAGTTGATATAAATCTTCATCTAGCCAAAAATGAAGGTGATAGCATATCTCAACTAGAATATTCTCGTATAATAAAAGGCTTTAATGTATGTAATGAACTCGTCTTAGACCGGGAATATATAGCTTATTCGGTAAGTAAGCTAAGTAGGTATATGAGTAATCCAGGTAAAGATCAATGGAAAGCAATTTTGAGAGTTTTAGGATATTTAAAACATACTCAAAAATATGGACTGCACTATACAAGATATCCAGTAGTATTGGAAGGATATAGTGATGCTAATTGGATATCTGACAATAAAGAATCGAAATCCAAAAGTGGATATGTCTTTACCCTTGGAGGTGCAGCGGTATCTTGGAAATCCTAAAAAAAAACGTGTATTGCAAGGTCTACAATGGAATCGGAATTCATTGCTTTAGACAAAGCTGGAGAAGAAGTTGAGTGGCTTTGTAATTTCTTAGAGGATATTCCAAATTGGTCAAGACCTGTGACAACTATATGTATTCACTGTGATAGCCAATCAAAGAATTGGAAGAACACTGAAGTCATTTATATAATTGATGAAAGTCACGCCATATAAGACGAAGACATAATACCGTTAGACAATTGTTCTGACGTCTGGTAAAGGTAATTACTATTGACGAAGGTAATTACTATTCACAAAGGTAATTACTATTGACGAAGGTAATTACAATTGACGAAGAGACTCTTAGATGATGACATATGGGCCCCCCATAAAATAATCAAACTTACCACAAACGTCTCATAACAGACTCTTTATATACATCAAGGATTGAATAAATATTACCACAAATCATTTTATTTTTATTCAACACATATTTAATCTTTCAACAATTATTAATCATTTATAACTTGTCGTCTCAATTATTGATTTAATACTATAACATATTATACGGATGATCTTTGTGACAATAATTGAATCAATAATATAAGAGATATGATGCAAAGAATTCTTTGTGGCAATAATTGAGCATAGCTAAGTGACTTCACGTAAGCATCAATAATCAATATCGTGTGCTACTATACAACTCGCGAGATTCTTTGTCGTTTACTACCAGGAGTAGTTCAACGCTTTTAACGGTAACACCTCTGCTGCTTTTTTTATAGAAAGATAATTTTGTGCTTTCTAACTACGACAATACTTCTCCGCCAATAGGGTCCACTAATAATTGAGCCGTCGTTAATATTCCCCGACAAAAAGAATATTCCCAGAGCCAAACGAATATTTTATAACAACTTGCTTACTTTTCAAAATTTATAAATATTACCCACAACTATAACATTATATCAAATTTATTCCATAATATTCAAAAATAATATTTATAGAAAATTCATCTTTATTTATAAAAGTTGGGGTCTTACAACCTCCCCTTCTTATGAAATTTCGCCCTCAAAATTAGGGTACGTACCTGATATGTCGAAGAGGTGAGGATACCTTGATTTCATTTCAGATTCTAACTCCCAAGTCATTTCCTCAACATCGTGGTTCCTCCACAAAACTTTGACTTGAGGTATAACCTTGGAGCGTAGAATATGTTCCTTCTTATCCAAGATTTGAACAGGAACCTCTTCATACGTCAAATCTTCCGCTATTTCGTCCGGTTCTAACTCAATAATGTGGTTCGGGTCTTTCACATATTTACGTAACATGGATATGTGAAAAACGTTATGAACACGAGACATACTTGGCGGTAAAGCGAGTCTATAGGCCACAGTTCCTACTCGATCGAGGATTAAAAATGGACCGATGAATCGAGGATTGAGTTTTCCTCTCTTTCCAAATCTTGTAACTCCTTTCCATGGAGCAACTCTTAACAACACATGATCTCCTATATCGAATTCCACGTCCTTTCGATGAAGATCAGCATAACTCTTTTGTCGATTTTGTGAGGTTTTTATACGTTGTCGGATCGTTTGAATCTTTTCCGTAGTCATACGTACCAACTCCGGTTCCAACAACATTGCTTCACCCACCTCATCCCAAAGATCTTGGAGAATCGACACTTTCTTCCATACAACGCTTGAATGGAGCCATGCCAATACTTGCTTGTTAAGCTGTTGTTGTAGGAAAACTCCACCAATGGTAAGAACTTGTCCCAACTTCCTTGAAATCAAGGACCACGAGTCTTAATAGATCTTCAAGAGTTTGAATAGTCTTCTCCATTTGTCCGTCATTCGAGGGGATGATATGCCGAGCTAAATCGTAAGTCTGTGCCCATAGCTTTTTGCAAACTAACCCAAAATCGTGAAGTGAATCTTGGGTCTCGATCTGAAACTATGGATACCGGCATACCATGCAGTCTTACAATCTCGTTTATGTACATACGAGCAAGACATTCTAGTGTATAAGTTTCTCATATCGGTAAGAAATGAGTAGACTTGGTCAATCTATCAACAATGACCCAAATCGCATCTATGCCATGAGAAACCTTAGGAAGACCGGTAACGAAATCCATGGTAATGTGCTCCCACTTCCATTCTAGAATTTCAAGTGGTTGCAATGGACCTTTTGGTACTTGATGCACCGCTTTAACTCGTTGACAAGTTAGACACCTTGAGATAAACAGCGCTATCTCTCTCTTTATATTGCTCCACCAAAATGTATGACGAATATCATGATACATTTTGGTACTCACAGGATGGATTGCAAATGGTGTATTATGCGCCTCCATCATGATATTATACTTTAAATCAGGGTCCTTAGGAACACAAAGTCTGGAGTTGACTCGAAGTATTCCTTCTTCATCGATTCTTGCTTTAGGCATAGCACCTTCTTTCACTTTCTTCCTTATACGCATCAGCTCCAGGTCTGTAGCTTGAACAGCTTTAACTTTATCGATTAAAGTTGGTTCTACTCGTATACTCGCTATCATCACATGAGTCCCTGGAGTCTTTAACTCTATCTCCATCCTTTGCAAGTCACACAAAATAGGCCTTTGCGTTGACAATATCGCACTCGTACTTGCATATGATCTTCTACTCAATGCGTCAGCTACCACGTTCGCTTTTCCAGGATGGTATTGGATGGTATGATCATAATCTTTCAATGAGTTCAAGCCAACGTCGTTGTCGCATGTTGAGTTCCTTTTGAGTGAAGAAATATTTGAGGCTTTTATGATCCAGTAAATATCTCCACTTTCTCCCCATACAAGTAATGCCTCCAAATTTTTAGTGCAAAGACAACAACAATGTCAACTCTAGATCATGAGTAGGATAATTCCTCTCATATTCTTTGAGTTGTCGCGAGGCATAAAGCTATAACTTTTCCATGTTGCATGAGAACACATCCCAACCTTTGCTAGAAGCATCATCATAGATGACAAATCCCTCCGAGCCGATGGTATTGTCGTAGCAGGTCTTTGAAATAAGTCTCCTCTTGAGTTCTTGAAAACTCTTCTCACATTCTTCGCTCCAATCGAACTTTGTATCTTTCCAAGTCAGCTGAGTCAATGGAGTAGCGATTCGAGAAAATCCTTCCACGAATCTCCGATAATAACCAGCTAAACCGAGAAAGCTACGTACTTCGGTCACTAATTTAGGTTGTTCCCAGCTTTGAATAGCTTCAATCTTTGCTGGGTCAACAGATATTCCATGACTTGATACCACGTGCCCAAGGAATGCTACTTCTTCAAGCCGTAAGTCGCATTTCTTCAACTCGCATAAAGCTTATATTCACGAAGCTTTTGAGTGTCACCTCAAGTGTTGCTCATGATCTTCTACAACTTTTGGAATAAATAAGGATGTCATCAATAAAGACGACCACAAAGTGATCCAAATATTCCTTGAATACTCGGTTCATCATATCCATGAAGGCAGCAGGAACATTAGTCAATCCAAAGGACATGACTAGGAATTCATAATGCCCATACCGAAGTTCTAAAGCCGTCTTTGGAATGTCGTGGGTTCCAATCTTCAATTGGTGATATCCGAACGAAGATCAATCTTTGAAAAGAATTTGGCTCCTTGCAATCGGTCAAACAGTCATCAATACGTGGCAATGGATACCTATTTTGATGGTGACATGATTCAACTCCAGATAATCAATACAAAGTCGCATACTCCCATCTTTCTTCTTCACAAATAGAGCAGAGCACCCCAAGGAGAAAGTACTAGGACGAATAAAGCCATGTCTAACAATTCCTGCGGTTGGGTCTTTAACTCCTCAAGTTCAACAGGATCCATTCGATATGGGGCTTTGAAATAGGTTTTTGTACCGGAGTTCAAGGTCGATACAAAATTCAATTTCACGCTCTGGGGGTAGGCCAGGAAGTTTTTCAGGGAATACATCAGGAAATTCATTAACAATATAAATATCATTCACAACTGACGTATTTTTGTTTAGATCTGTGACATGAGCTAAGAAAGCTTGACATCCATTTTTCAACAAATGAATAGCTTTGTGGCTTGAGATGATAGTGATTGATTTTAATGGTTTGGTTGCTTGAATTCACATAATAGGTTGATTAGGAATATGAAAGCTAACAACCTTACGAAAAAGCAATCAATTTTTGCATGATGAGTAGTCAACCAATCAATCCTTTTAGAATTACGTCAAATTCAAGTATTTTCAATGAAATAAGGTTGACCGGTAATGCGAGGGTACCGATTTGAACCAAACAAGACTTATAAGCGATGGATGTAATGAAGGTTTCTCCCAACGGAGTTTCAACCGATAAGTCAAGTCTTATTTCTCTGGAGTCAAATTTAAACGTTGAGCGCAGTAGGAGAAATAAAAGAATGGGTAGAACCGGTATCAAATAAGGTATATACTTCACTAGAATTTATGATAAGCTTACCCTGATGACCTCGTTCGGGTTCCTTGCTTTTCACAGGAGGTCACGACAAACGCTCTCCCTTGAACAACCGGTTTTGTCTTGTCTGGGATGACTTTTGTTGCCTCCATTCCAGCTGGACTTGTCTTCGGTGCACGACAAAATTGGGCCAGGTGTTCTTCTCTTCCACAATTGTAACATGCTTTGGAGGGCATCACATAGTTTGGGCTGATGTGTCCCTCCCTCCACATTGAAGCATATGATGAGTGGTCGTTCTCCTTCCTTAGTAATGAGTCTTGATCTTGACATCTTTCCATCATTGTTGAATCTTCTTTCCTTGAAATGTTCATTCTTATTGTTTTGGCCATGATTACCACCGAAGTGGTTATCATTTCTGGCATGTTGATTCCCTCCACGCTTATTGTCACCGCCGATGTCTCGCTTTATCACTCGTATTATCATTTTGTCATTTGCTTTCTCTTTTGGTTGGGTTGACTCATTATCGCGCTCCAATAATCGAGCCCTATTAACAACATCCGAATACAAACCACGGTTTATGAGAGATAAGATATTGACGTATCTACGGTTTCAAACCTCTTAGAAACATTCGCGTCATTCTCTTCTCATTATTAACCAAATGGACGACGAAACCGGAGAAATTTCGGCAAACTTGGCTTCATACTGTGACACGGTCATGTTGTTTTGTTTCAGTTTAATGAACTCTACCTCTTTCATGTGACGAATACTTTCGGTAAAGTACTTGTCGTTGAACAGTTCTTGGAACTTCTCCCAAGACATCTTGAAGCTTTCGGCCGAGTTGAGTACGCTTTACAGATTCCCACCAGTAATATGCCTTTGCCCGCAACATGAAAGTGGCAAAGGGAACCTTTTGCTCCTCGGAGCAACCCAAGACATCAAATATCTTGTTGATCTGCTTTATCCACGTCTCCGCCTTAAGTGGTTTGGCTCTCTCAAAAAAACTCCGGTGGTCCCGGCTCCTTGAACTATTTGGCGGTGGCCGTCAGAGTTGTCGATGTTTCCACGCATTTTGGGCGAGCCGCTCTCACCTGATGTTCCATGAATTTCATGAAGCCTCAAAACATTCCATCGTTCATCATTTGGTCAGTGTTGTTGTTTGCATTAGGATTGTCGCCTTCCTGATGCACATTATCTGATTATTGATCCGTGGAGACTCAACGGTCTCTTGTGCTCCATTGATGTTCTCAACATTCTCGGATGCCATTTTCAAATCGCCACAAAACAAGGGTTAATTAACATATCACATATTATCCCTATATTCTAGCAAGCTAATTAAATACCAAATAAACTTAGGT